>ML663566.1:29004094-29158282 GCA_007570785.1 Antilocapra americana
AGGGGCACAGACAGACACCCGCTGACCAGCAGGGGCACAGACAGACAGACAGGCTGCAGCAGCCCCTCCACCAGGGCTTTGGGGTGGGGGGTGGTTCTGGCCGGCCACGCCAGCTCCCCCAGTGTAAAATGAGAGGGCTGACCGGCTGAAATGTCAGCTCGGCTATTCTATCCTACTGACTGCAGGTGCTCTGAGAGTCTGGAAATTCTAGCAGGTAAAGGGGACAACAAAGCCATGAGCTTCCCCAGGTGTCAGGTTTCTGGGGTCTCAGGAGGCTTCCCAGCCAGCTTGCTGCCCTAAACATAGCCTTTGCGCCTGTCTCCTCCTGTGTCTCTGGCCAGCTGTGCCCAGAACAGCCACCATCTTCAGCACCAGCCCCTGCACCCTGTTCTCAGCACAGTCTGTTATGACAACTGGTCAGTCCTTACAGGATTTTGCTGGAGTAGCCTCATCACAGGAGCCAGCCCTGCTCAGAGGGGCTGTCACACAGCCAGGCCCCACTCTCCTTCACTCTTCACAGGGACAGCCGCCCTCTCTCCCGGCAGCGGGGCCGCGTGCCACCTCCTGGGCCTCATCGTCGCCTGCCGGCCAGGATGGCCCACTGCAGCTAGGAGCTGCCAGAAGTGCCCTGTGGGCTTTTAGTAAGAAGCAAACACCCCGGGAAAGAGGAGGGAAGGGACAGAAGGGGTGAGCTGCAGGGCCAGGGGCTGGGGGACAGGCAGGTCCTGTCGATGGTGGCCCCAAGTGTGAGGCCTCCCAGGGGTTGAGTACTGCTTGGTGAGCAGAGGAGCTTGGCGGTGGGCCCCCCAAGCCTCCCCAGACCACAGTCTTCTGACCACAATTGAATTCAAGGTGGAGGGTGGGTGCTGGCAGGGCTCTGCTTCTCTGTCCTGTGACCTGGCAAGTCCTCACCTAGGAATGAGGCTAGCTATCAGACCACCTGCTCTCCCCACATCTGCCCACAGAAGGTGGGCCAGGCGGCAGCTGAGCTGAGTGTCCCCAAGCCTCCTCACTATTGCTGCTGCCATCAAAGCCAGCTGTCCACTGGCCTGCAGGGTCTCTCTTCAGCTGCTGAACTTCCTTTGGCATTTTCAGCTGCCTGGGGGGCAGGACCACTCCGTGGCTGTGCCCCACCGGAATCCGTGGTGGGCTCCCAGGACTCCCAGAAAGCGAGGACTGCCAGGTGATGCCCAGGGAGGGCAGCCATTTGTCTCAGCCATTCCAGGGTGGGAGTGGGAGGAAGTCCCTGAAGGGGCAGAGTTGCTCAGAATATCCCTGAGACATGGCAAAGTACAGTGGCAACACTGTCCTTAAGGAGGCATTCGACAGTGGCCCACACTTCTGACCACAGGCACTCGCCCAGCTAGTGTAACCTGAAAGCAGGTGTGCTTGCTAGCAGGGCTGCGGCAGGGACCCAGGGAGGTGATGCACGTGAGGTGTTGGGAAGTTCAGAGCGGCAGTTCCGTAGGACCTTCAATTAAGGCAGGAGCTACATGGCTGGGGACCAGACACCCACGGCAGCCACTGGGTAGCTAAGCTACTCGCTGTGTGTCACCAGGCAGCTCTGTGTGCAACAAGGGCAAGGAGGGCACAGAGCAAGTGGGCCTGTGCCCTCGTGACTCAGAGAGGGATTTGGGTCAGGGAGTCTGCAGAAACACTTGGCAAAGCACCTGAACTGAGGTGCCAACTGTCAGCACTATTCAGGTACGGGTGTTAGTCACGACCCACCTGCTCTCACCCTGCCCAGCAGGAGGCTGGCTGCATCTTCTGCCCTCTGGACTCCTTCTCTGATAGAGGCCTTGGCTGCCAGCCCTGCCCTACAGGTAGGTAAGAGCTAGCTGGAGACCCTAACCACATTTGGGAAAAACTGGCACAGGGCGGGTGAGGAGGGTGCTTGGGTCTGCACACTCCCCAGGAGCCCAGATGGCCTCAAGCCCATCCCCTCAGGTCTGTGGGGATAATGCACTGAGATGAGGCAGAGGAAGTACACACAGTGGTGAGGTTCTGTCCCTTCCCAGATGTGTAATCCTGGTGGAGTCTCACAGTCCTTAGTGTACAGGTCCTGCTCCCAGGCCCCCACACACCATCCCTCGGCCTGGGGGCTCCTCCAGGATGAAGCCCAAACCCTGTCAGGACCCACCCGTGAGATGTCCTCTCACAGATGGAGATTTACCCTGTCTGCACGGTGCTGCTGAACCATACCTGGCCAGAAGCTTCAAGACCAGGAGGGAGACGCCTCATCCCAACACCAGTCTCCACTCAACAGGTCAGGTCTGAATTCTGTCCACCGTTTGCACGGTGGGGAGGGTGTCTTGCTAGTCAGGTGCTTCTCCAAAGGCTTTCAGAGGCTAACTGTTCAGGACTGAGTGTGGCCGGCAGTCCAGGCACTGGTGAGGGATGCCCACAGGAAAGCCACACTCAGGGTACAGCAGGCCCCTTGAGACCCTGGTTATGGGAGCCCCAGGATGCCACGATCAGCTAGGAATTCAGGACCTACTTAGCACTCACCAAGCAGCTTCCCTGGTGGCCCAGGGGTAAAGAATCCACCTGTAATGTAGGAGACCTAGGTTCAATCCCTGGGTCAGGAAGATCTCCTGGAAAAGGGAATGGCAACCCACTCCAGTATTCTTGACTGGAGAATCCCACGGACAGAGGAGCCTGGAATGCTATAGTCCACGGGGTCGCAAAGAGTCAGACACAACTGAGTGACCAACACTTTTACTTTCACTAGCACTCACCAAGGCTTGCCATGTGCCCAGTGCCCTACAGGGCTCTGGCGGTTTGATTAATGTAATATTCGGTCCTCCCAGCCAGCTCAAGTGGAGGTGTGGTTCTGATACTCATTTTATAGAAAGGAAAATGGAGGCCGGGGGAGTTGGGAGCCTGCCTATCACAGCTGTCTGTGGGAGCCAGAGCTCCCTACACACTGAGCGGAGCAAGGATGCCCAGCAGTTAGCACCGGCCACCCTCCTCTGCATGGGCAGGCAGGAACCAGCCTGCATGCTGTATCTCCAGGGAAGCCCTTCCTGGTAAACTGGGAGGGGGACCAACTCCCTGCACCCCCAGGTCCGTGGGAGTATCAAGGGCACCAGGGCCTGGGAGATGGTCACTGCTTATCCTCTGAAGACAGCAGCCCAGGCTCTTCAGAGAGAACTCATGATCTAGGCTGCTCTCTCCACAGTCCTCAGCCAGTGTCTGCAGTGCCCAGCAGGACACTTCTGTCCCAGCGACGCCACACAGCCCATCCCATGCAAGCCGGGCACATTCGGCCCCCTCCCCGGCCAGAACAAAGCCACAGCCTGCACTCCGTGCCCCGCAGGCAGGGCCTGTATGCGGGCTGGGCTGACTCAGCCAGATGCAGAGTGCACACCAGGGTAAGAGGCTCCAATTTCTCCGCAGCAGAGGCTCAGAATCCTCCTCTTCCTCCATCGGAGAATCAGCGCCTGGAGTTCAGGGAGGGCTTCTCCAGGAATTCACCCCCTTGGTGACTCAGAAGGACCCCAGCAGGGCTTAGGGCCACACCAGTCCCCTGTTCTAAGACCTCCTGCAGGAGCCCTGGGGCCTGAGCATGCCCTGGAGCAGTTAGGGGAAAGGAAGCTCAGAGAGGCCAGATCACCATGCCAAAGCCACACAGCAAGCTGGTGGGTGCAGTGCTAGTCTCCCCAGGATGAGAAGGCTCTGCCTGCTGGGTACCAGGCCCCGACACCTTGATTGCCATAGGTACGTGTGCCCTGTGGGCTCCTCGAGCCCCCACGCTCCCACACATGCCTGCCCAGCTGGGACCTTCAGCAACCGCAGCGACCTCTCTAACCTGTCCCAGTGTGAGATCTGCCCCTCGGGACTGGCCTGCCCTAGGGGTGAGTGAGGGCAGAGGGGCAGCCTCGCTACCTGCCAGATCTGCCCCTGGGTGAAGAGGCAGGGAGCCCAGGGAAACAGACCCCGGCCCACAGCCCCTTTTCCCCACAAAAAGCATGGTCCACCTCCCCGGTGGGACCATGAAGAATGTTCTTAGCTCCCAGCCCACTCTCTCGAGGCGGGGGAAGGAAAGCAGCCTCTGGGCCACTGCTGACCCTTGCCAGAGGGCTGTGGCTGGCACGGCTGAGGCTCCTGCAGGCCTAGTTCACAACTGTGTTTGCAGGAACTGGGGGTCCAGGTCGGCCCCCCACTCTGTGCCCAGCTGGCCATTATTGCCCTTGGGGCACCAAACAGCCAACCCAGTTCCAGTGTCCCCCGGGTACCTGGAGTAACCGGACTGGACTGACGGCGACCGAGGAATGTATGCCCTGTCCCGGGGGCTGGTTCTGTGTCGGGGGAGCCCAGGTGCCCTCGGGGACATGCAGAGCTGGACACTACTGCCCGGAAGGTAAGCTGGACAGCGTCTGCCCTGGCAGGGTCAGGGGCCAGAGGTGAGGGTTGGGGCAAGACCATGAGCAGCCTTCAGCCCTCCCAGGTCAGGGTTAGGTCTCAGGAAGACCTTCCTGAGAAGAAGGCTGGGACTGGCCAGCCAGCGAGCACCCTGACTGAGGGTTCCCGGGGAGTCTCAGCCCGGATGACGTGGTCCTGTGGGAGTGGCTCCTCTGCTCCCTGCCCCTCCTCAAGGCCTCCCTTGAGGACCCATCCCCAACCCCCCACCCCCGGGTGGGAGAAGGTGACGAGCTGCTGTGATGACAATGTGGCCCTGACCCCTCTCAGCCCCTGCTCTTCTCCCTGACACAGGTACCAAGTGGGGCACCCAGCTCCCCTGCCCAGAGGGCACCTACAGCTCCCAGTCAGGCAACAGACAGGTGGAGGACTGCCTGCCCTGCCCACCAGGGGCCTTCTGCCCCAGAGGGGCCCCCAAACCTGTGCTCTGCCCAAGGTACAAGAGGCTGGAGGCGGGGTGCTGCTCCTGAAGCTAAGTGACCATATGTTACACACTGGAGCTCAGTGCTGCTCCAGGCACCTGGGGGTCTTAGAGAGACCTTCAGGACCCTGCAGCCTTTTTGAGACAAGGCACAGAAACAGAATGGACAGGGCCAGGATGCGGGGCCTAGGGTGACGGGCCCAGAGGTGAAAGGAGGGAAGGCGCTTGGGGCTGGAATCAGTGAGGAGGTGCCTGCCGCCCCTTTGGTGGGCACTGCAACCGTGAAACCACCTCAGAATGAGCCGGCCCAAAAGCCAAGGGCCTGGAAGGTAACTCCAGCCGGGGTCTCAGCAGAGATTTGGCCCAAGCTCTGGGGTTCTCTGCTAACAGACTCTTTCACCAAGTTGTGCCTTTTATTCCTGTAGTCAAAAAGCAAAACTTAGAATTTGTCTTATTTTTAAAAAAGCAATCTATGGTCTTGTTAAAAAGTGAAAACAACATTATCCAAAAATAAACTTCAGAACTATAATTTCAAGGTAAAAAACAAAATCATAAGATTACAAAGCAAAATATAAATGGGCATTTATAAGATCTGAGAAAATTTGGAAAATCTAAGCAGAGCATGAAAGGCAGAAATAACTGAAGAAAAGACTGCCAGATTTGAACACCATGTTTCCAACTTCTATCCTTCAAAGTTGCTCTAAAGCTAAAAGGCAAACACCAAAGCAGGGAGGTACTTTCAACATGAACAATAGGCTAACCATTCATCTACTTAGTACTTTACTATGTAAAAAGCCATTACAAATCATATAAAATACGACAGAGAGACAGAAGCAGCATAAAAACAGGAGCAAAATGTGAAAAGAGGCACCTTTAAAAAGAAGCGCGCCTGGCCCATAGCCAGGTGGTAAAACATCTTGCACTTTACAACCACATAGGCTGTTTGGGGTCACCCCCACCCCGTCGGTGGCCTGGCCCAGGGCCTGAGCCTACCCTTGAGCCTTGCGGTTGGCATGGGGGCAGTGGTGACCCTGTCTGCGTGTCATGGCTCCTCCCCCAGGAAGGCTCTGGGCCCCACACCCTCCGCTCCACTTCCGCTCTAGGGGAACCACCCGCCTGAGTCCTGGTGCGAGGCTGGCTGTGGCCTGTGTGTTGTGCCCAGCTGGCCACCACTGCCCTGAGCTGGGCACCACCACTCCTTGGCCATGCAGCACGGGCAGCTTCTCGGTAAGTGTTCGCCCCAAGGCCCTGGAGTGGGGGAGTCCTAGAGTCAGAGACACAGTACAGGCCAGCAGAGCGGAGCCGCCATCCTGGCCCCTCCTCCAGACTCTGGAAACCTATGGCCCAAGGGGATACTCAGAGACCACCTCAGTTCTACTGGCGTCCACCCTGCTGTTGGGACCCCCACACCTCACCCTCCTCAGAAGGAGAGGCCCACGGAGCCTAGGGCCAAGGCCAGAAGTATCCCCCAACCTGATTCAACGTGCTTCCCGAGCACCCGCTCTGCCCAGGCCTGACCCTGATGTTGAGGTGTGGAAAGAGACCAGTCTTCTTGCCCATCCCTCTTTCCAGGGTCCAGGTCATCTCTGGTGCCAGGAGTGCCCAGGAGGAAAACTCTGCAACCAGACAAAGCTGGCCAGCCCTGCCGCATGTCCACCCGGGCACTATTGCCCAGCCCCCGGCTTGCTGTCCATCCCCTGTCCCCAGGTGAGACGTTCCCTCTGACCTCTGGCCTCTCTGCTTCTGTGTGGAAAAGCTCTGCAGCCATCAGTGCCCCTGCTCCCCTGCCAGTTCGTCCCAGACCCTGCTCTGCTCCCTTCCTGGCAGAGTGACCAACCTGTTCAGGCCTGGAGCCCCACTCTGGCTTCAGGACCTTGACTTCAGCAGCCTTCTCCCTGCTCAGGGCACCTTCCGAGAGGCCCCTGGGGCTGCCCGTGTAGAGGACTGCCAGCCGTGCCGCCCTGGGGCCTTCTGTACCAGAGCTGGCTTGGTCAAGCCCCAGGGGCTGTGCCATCCAGGACATCACTGTGGGCCTGGTTCCAACACCTCTTCCCCGGTGAGTGCAGGCCCCACAGGGCCGCCCAGAGGCAAGCCTCCTAACCACCCAGGACTGGGCCAGGGTCAGGGAACACACAGAGGGCAAAGCCTAGTGCCTGCCCTTGAGGGCTTACTGCCTAGTGGGCTGACAGGGTGCCCCCAGCAGGTGGGATGAAACCACCGCAGAGCAGAGCTGGTGGGTGCAGAACCATTACACATGACCAGTCAAAGTGTGAAAAAACAAAGACAGGGCCAAAGTATCTGATGACAATCTCCAGCTTCCACCTGAAAAGGAACCAGACACAAACACAGCCAGAAAAAAGCACAGCTGGACCGGCAATAAGGACAGGAAGCAAAGTCCTTTTGTGTCACAGGCGTCTGCATGAGGGCACGCTCAGTCGCTCAGTCGTGTCTGACTCTTTGTGACCCCATGGACTGTAGCCCGCCAGGCTCCTCTGTCCATGGGATTCTCCATGAGTTGCCATTCCCTCCCCAGGAGATCTTCCCAACCCAGGGATCGAACTTGGGTCTCCTGCATCTCCTGCATTGGCAGGCAGGAGTTTTACCACTAGGGCCACCTGGGAAGTCCCACTGTCTGCATCTACTAATCCCCCAAAGCAACACCATTACCAGAGGCTCTAGGAAGGCGCTGCTGGAGAACAGCATGCAGTACCAATTAAGAGCCCCCAGGAAGCTCCATCTTCTGACCCAATTCAAATGTGAGGAAAAACCTGAAATGGGAAAAAGTGATTTATGAAAAGATGGTCAAACCACAGATTTTAATAGCAAAACCAAAACAATTACAAAACACTATCAAGGCTCAGTAATAAGAAAATATCTAGTCAGAGATATGGAATATCAACCCAGTGAGATTTTAGGTAACTCTTAATAATGACAAGTAAGTATACTATGTTGATGCATAAATGATTAAGAGATAATTGATAGATAGACAGATATACCTTACACAATTGAAGCTGTGTTTCAATACTTTTAGCAAACAGAGAGCTGGGATGATTTGGGCTATTTAATACTAAAGTTTGCTTCATTTTTCTGCAAAGTTAGCCTCCCAGAGCTGTTGCCAGGGGAGGTGTGAGTGAGGGTCAGCACATGTGCATGAACAGGAGTGGCCAGGTGGAGCCGGGCAGGTTTCCTCGAAGAGGGGTCAGCCGGGACCAGGAGGGAATATGGCAGAGCCAACCCTCTCCTCCTTGACTTTAAGCCTTGACAGGCCCCTCTTCCTCCAGGAAGGACTCCCCTTTGGTGACCTCTGCGCCCCCGGCCATTTTTGCCCAGCTGGCACCGAGAACCCCAGACAGAGGCCCTGCCCTGTGGGCACCTTCAACGCAGAGAGAGGGGCACCGGATGTGAGCTGGTGCTTGCCCTGCCCACCTGGGCTCTTCTGTGCTGAGGTGGGGCAGGCTGCCCCCAGGGGCCCATGTGCATCAGGTGAGGGAGGCTTTGACCACTGGTGGGAAGGCACCAAGCAGAGCGGGGCTGGCCAGCCACTCCAGTCCTGGCAGACAGAATCCAGGGAAATATGCCTATGTCACTGGGTTAATGCAAACAGGAGCCACACTGGAGCATGGGACCCTCGGGGACACAAATGCAAGGAAGTGGGCTGCAGCCCCCAAAGCAGACCAGCCTGAGCACTTTCTCTGCCTCCAGGATTTTACTGTCCAGGAGGGGCACAGACCCCAAGACCTCTTGGTGGGCCTTGGAGAAACCTCGGCGTGGAGGACCACCTCTGCCCTGAAGGCTTGCTGGCGACCATGCCCTGGGTGGACGGGCAGCACAGCAATGGCTCAGGTACTTGGCGCAGAGAGTAGAGCAGGGTTGCTGTGAAAACCACTCTAGCATGGGATGGACAGGGCCACAGGGCGACCAGAGCACTCTGCTTTCCAGGCCAAGAGAGGCACCAAGAGAGGACCTGTCCACCTAGTCATTACTGCCCCCAGGGCACTTGCCGCCTACCGCTGGCCTGCCCTCCAGGCACGTCCAGTTCAGGGCAGGGCCAGAGTCAGCCTCAAGGCTGCTGGCAATATCCTGCAGGTGAGGCTATAGAAGGCGGTGCCTGGGCACTCCTGGGGACACAGTCAAGGCTGTGTCCTGGGGCCTGATGGGCAGCGGTTCCCTGGGAGCCTATTCTCCCCACCGGCCCAGGGCCTGGGGGGCCCTGTGAAAGGTGGGGAAGGAAAGGGCCTTGGGCCTTGGGCAGAGCCCAGTGCACAGCTCCTTCCTTTGGGAAATCATGTTAATTCTGATGGGGATGCGTAATGTTGAGGTGAAAATTCAAGAAGCAGAGCAGAGAAAGGCAGTGAGGAAGGACTAAGCCTGACTGAGGCTAAGGCGGGGCCACAACACAGGACGTGTGCCTGTGACCCGTCACCAGCCAGAAGGGAGAGGGGCTCTGGCCTCCTGCAGGGCACACCGAGCACTGGCTCCATCCAGCTGCGTCCTTGGAGGTGGGGGCACTGCACCCGCCCCCAGCTGTGCTCCCTCCCAGGTCAGCCTCAGCTGAGTAAGAGGGGGACACACAAGGTCAGGAGTCACAGGACCTCTGGCTGGAGGATCCTCAGGGGACAGTGCCACCGGTGCAGGTTCTCCGTGGTGAGGGCTGACCCGGGAGCCCACGTGTGTAAGACAAACACCAGCCTGAGAGTCCCTGCCAGGAGGTACTGCCCCACAGGCACATCCTCCAGGGTGAGGTCGGGGCCCAAGGCAAGTAAAACCAGCCGCTGACCTCGGGCCGCTCTTGTTCCAAGATGCTCATCTTCTCCTTGTCTCCTCAGCGCCCCTGGTGCTGTGGAGTTGGTATTCACGCAGCTGTGAGGCCACGGTGCTCAGAGAAGTGTCCCTCAGGCCTCTTCCGGCACCCTCAGCCTGTGTCAGAGTGCGGCATGTAGGCGTGCGGGGCGTCACAGTTTTCCTGACCCGCGTGGGCATGCAGCTGTGTGCACATTCAGGCTTCCACAAACCCCCAGCCTTGAGGGCAGTCACAAAAGGGGTGCCACACATCATTTCCTTTTCTCTTCCCAAAACAATACAAAGGCCCTCAGGTCCTCAGAGTTTGTTGTCAGTATAATCAGGTGCCCTGACTCATCCCCTAAAGGCTTGAGCAAACCAAAAGGGGACATAATGGTGCAGATAGAACAAAAGACCTGGCCAAGATGAAAACAGATTTCCAGAATGCCCAGAGGCCTGCATTTTGCCACCCAGAGCCCCACCCCCTTCTGTTCTGTGCCCACATTTCTCCTGAATGGGGCAGATGCTGGCATCCCGACATTTTCTCCCCACCTTTTAGCTCCTAAGCAGGGTCTCACCCAGACAGCCCATAATTTAGGAGAATCATCTCAGGACCCCATCCGATCCTATACCACCCGACATCCCCACAGAAATCAGGACTGGACAGGACCCTTGGAGTCAAGGGGCTGTGAGAGGAAATGGCCCGCTGCAGAGTGTATACCTGGTGGGGGCAGGCTGAGCGACCAGCTCTGGGCTGGGGAGGCTCTGTGATCTCACCCACCCCTCGCTTTGGGCAGGAGCTGAAACTGTTGGAGGTGCCTGTGCCACACCAGGGGGGCCCTGCCCTCCAGGCTACTTCTGTCCAGTGGGAACAGGGGTGCCCCTCCCCTGCCCTAAGGGCACCTTCTCGGATCGGTGAGTGCCCTCAACTATGGGGTGAGTCCAGAACTATCTTCTCCCTGGTTCTCCTTCCTGTACTGACATCTCACCAACAACATGCCTCTGCCTCAGAGGGTCACGCATGGGCCATTGGGAGAAGGACTATGTAGGACTCTGTGCCTAGCAGTAGAAAGAGGGGAGAGAGCTGCCCAGGATGTCCACTGCTGGGAGCTTGAGAACACGCTATGCCAAGAAAGAAAAGCATCAAGCATATGGCTTGTTCTCCTGCATCTCATCTGAGAGCAGAGGCCTGTGTCGCCACCTTCAGGGACCTCCCAGCACCTGAGAAAGGATGCCCCAGAGCAAGGGGATAGCAGTGGAGCAAGGGCTGGAGGGCTTCTGGCCATTCTGGATAGCTCGTGTCCCAGGGGTCCAGACTCAGGCAGCCTGAGTCTGATTTGAGGATTAAGATAGAAAGGGACCCCTCCACCCAGGCAGCTATCTTGAGAGAGAGAGAAGCCAGCCTTTTCTTCAGCATCTGCAGAATGCTGCCCTGGGTACTCTGAATGCAGGAGGAATCCCAGGGGAATGGCAAGAAGGGAAATGTAGAGGCAGCTCCTGCCCCTAAGAGCCCATCCCCCATCCGCTCCTTGCCACCCAGGACCCTCCCCGCCTGGCTCCAGCCCTGCTCCCAGGTCTCTGTCTCTCCAGGATGCTTCTTTCCACGGCCTCTGAGTGCTTGTCCTGCCCCTCTGGCCATTTCTGCGGTGTGTCTGGCCTCACTGCCCCCTCGGGACCCTGCTCCCCCGGCTACTACTGCCTGGCAGGAGTCACCTCCCCAAACCCAACAGGTAAGTGCCTCTCAGGACACTGGCCACAGGCAGGTGAGCAGTCCAATGATGGGATGTGTCTGGATGCAAGCAGTCTGAGGGCAGAGGCCATGTGTGAGCAGCATAGGCCCGACCACTACTCCTGGGCGCTCTGGCCTCCTGTCCCTGGCCTCTGTCCAGCAGTGTCTCACAGCATGCTCACTGCCCTCCTGCACTGCAGTCATGGGATTCTGGTCACCCTGCAGCCCCAAGCCCACCCCAGACCCACCCCACATCCTGAATCAAAGTCCCAGTGGTCTGAAGCTGGGAATGTCGCAGAATTGCAGGGATGAAGGAAGGGAAGGCCAAAGGCTTCCGAGACCAGGCAGTGGGTGTGAGAAATGCCCTGCGGGCCACCCACAGGTGAGCTGGCTCACCAGTGGTGCAGCTCTTGTCTCCATCCCATGGGAGAGTGCCTCGTCGCGGGTGGGGTACAAGACCTCCTGCCCGCAGCGGAATGGAGGCATATTAAGAATATAATCACAGAGCCTCAAAGGGTGCTCCAGACATGAGTGGACAAGGCTTTGCATCTGGAAGAGTGGGTTACCGTCTCAGACCAGCACCCCGTGACACTGTAGCATCACCCCTACTCCCCTACCTCAAGGGAGTTTTGGAGGGCTCTAATAACTTAGCCTGTGTGTAAAGGACTTGCTTTTTGATCTGTCAGGGTTGTGCAGATGCTAGCCATGGGCATTATCTCTTTGTAAAACCACTGAGCCTCTGACCCAAACCCAGGTCCACATTTCATCCTGGCAGCACCACACCAGTTGCCCAGCTCTGCAGTGACTGGACCTGCTGACCTCGGCCAACCTCCTTCTTCCCCCCAGGCCACTCGGAGCAGGGGGGTCCCTGTCCCCAAGGCCATTTCTGCCCCCAGGGGACCAGCCTTCCCCAGCCTTGCCCTGCTGGTTCCTACAGCAACCTGACAGGCCAAGCCTCCTGCTTCCCCTGCCCTGCCGGCTACTACTGCCCTGAGACCCTCACGACCTACAGTGGGCACCCCTGCCCGGCTGGCTTCTACTGCCCCCAGGGTAAGTGCCTGGGCCCTGCTCAGCTAGGGGGAGGGGCGGTGTTGGTTCTCACTACCCTGGAAGCTGCAGCAGAAGCAGGCCTGCTGAGAACTTTGGAGCTCAGAAGTCCTCTATGTCCAAGACTTAGTCTTCTATGTCCATAATATATCCATGTTGACTGAAAAATAAAGATATTAGGTGGTAATGTGTTACAAACTTGGAGGCCCATGCCCTTCAGCACAGCTGACCATCTGGAGGAGGAGTCCTGCGTATTCTGTGGCGTTGCGGACCCCAGGGCCAGGGCCACACATCCAGGGAATCTGGTAGAAGTGGTGGGTGAGGAGGGACTCCTGTGGCTGAGGCCAGGGCTCTATGGGCACAGGCCGTGCAGGAGGGTGGCACTGCCTCCTGCCCCAGCCCAGGGAAGGGCTGGACTCCTACGCTGGACCCAACCTTCTGAACTTTGCTTTTCAGGCACCAAGTATGCCACCCAGTTCCCCTGCCCTCGGGGCTACTATAACCCAGACCCACTGACCCAGAGCCTGGACAGCTGCCTACCCTGCCCTCCTGGCCACTACTGCGGGCAGGAGAATCTGACGCAGGTCTCCGGGCCCTGCGAGGCAGGTGTGTTTCCCGCAGCACACAGAGACATCTCCATTGACCCCTGTGGTTCCCACTTCTGTTCCTGGACCTGGGGTGACCCAGTCACCCCCTGGCATGGCTTCAGGGATAGGGGCACCTTTGACCTCCAGGTCACTGCCTGCCCTCCTGCTGGCTCCCACTTCAGGCTGGTTCTGTGTGTCGGCAGCATGGACGGCCCGCCCCTTCGACCTGGACAACTATACCAGCACCAACTGCCTATGCCCAGCCACGGCCACGGGCGGGAGGTGCCCAGCTGGCTCCTTCTGCCCTGAGGGCAGCCCTGAGGCCACGCCCTGTCCCCCAGGGTCTTTCTGTGCCAACTCTGGTAAGGACTGAACCCTCTTCAGCCATCATGCAGTGACCCAGGCTGGGCAGTGTGGTGAGAGAGCTGGTGGATACTTGACCAGACTCATCAACTATGCCTGGCGCACGCCACTACCAGTTTCCTCGGACAACAGCAGATTCGGTCTGCATCTGTCTCATGGGGTGCTGTGCTTGGTGAACTTAGGGGCAGGGCTGTGTTGCCATCCATGTGATCCATTGAGCTCAGGTGGGTCACGTGGAAGAGTGTGGGAGGGAGGCCCAGAGCCTGAGCACCTACAGAGGCTGGACACCCCGCTCACTGAGAACCCACACATGAACTGAACTCTACTTGTCCAGGTCTCAGCCCCCCTTGGACTGGAGAGCGCAGTGAGGGCAGGGCCCCAGCCAGGGTCCCCTGCTGGCGGTAGCCTCAGGCCGTGGGTGACACGGGAGTGGTACCCGAGCCTCAAGGCCAGGTGGAGGGGAGGATGGGACTGGCTGCTCAGCCCAGGCTGGGCCTCTGGGCTCTGGCATGCTAAGGCCTTCAACCCAGAGGCACCTAGCCCACTGAGCCTGGACACTGCTCATGGCCCCCAGTGCCGGGCAGGACCAATCACGGCTCACAGTGCATCTGCTCTCCACCAGGCCTCTCCACTCCCAGTGGTCCCTGCCAAGCTGGCTACTTCTGTGCAGGAGGAGCAGCATCCCCGGCCCCAGAGGATGGGCTGACGGGGTCCCCCTGCCCCCCAGGAACCTTCTGCCGTGAGTATCTTAGCCCTACTTGCCCTCCTGCCCTAGGCCTGCTGATGCCACAGTCTTGGGTTTGCATTAGGACCCTGGGGCAGGCGGGAAAAGCCAGCGGGAAAAGGGGTGCCCAGGCTGTCTGGCCTGAAGCCGAGAAGTGTTGTGGGGCCACAGCTAAAATATGCCTGGGTGCTGGTGTGGTTTGGGGCTGGGGGATGGGGCCTCAGGGAGGTTGGGGTGAGGTGGTTCTAGAGGAGAATCTCATCTCTGAGGCTCAGTCCACACCTTCTGACCGGTGGACTGGTGACCCCCTGTACCCTCAGCTGAGGCATCACCCAGGCCCACGCCATGTCCTGCCGGCACCTTCTCCAGCCTCCCGGAGCAGACCACATCCTCTGCATGCCAGGCCTGCCCACCTGGCTTCTATTGCAAGGAGGCCGGCCTCCAGGCCCCCAGTGGGCAGTGCCCAGCAGGTGAGAGAGGCAGGGAAGACCTGGAGTCTCAGCAGAGGGGAGGAGGCCAGGAGCAAGAGTCAAGGCGGGCAGCTCTCTGGGCACTGGGCCCTTGTGCTGGAGATCCTGCCAGGACTAAACATCTCAGGCGGAATCCTGAGAGCTCATCACTCCTGGCCAGGTTACTACTGCGACTCCAGTGCCGGGCCTGTTCAGGACTTCAGCCTGCACCCTTGTCCTGAAGGCTATTATTGCCCCCTGGGCACATTCGTAGCCACACAGTACAGCTGCCCAGTGGGCACTTATGGCCCTCGGAAGGGTTTAAGGAGCATCACTGAATGCCAGCTGTGCCCTGCTGGGAAGTTCTGTGCACTGCCGGGACTCACGGCTCCATCAGGTGTGTTCTAGGGGCAGAGAAGACCATGGGCAGTGGAGGCCGTGGGCAGTGGCGGGAGGAGCGGAGGGTTGTGGCCAGGCTGAGGAGGAGATGCTTCCGGAGAAGCTCCATGGACCTGGATCCCTGGCCAACATGGGGTCAGAACAGCATGGGCTAGTTGGGCTAAAGGGAGATTTTTATTCCCACTGCCTGCTCAAGACCCCTCAGATCAGAAAGACAGAGCCCCCATGGCCCACCTCAGGAAATCTCTAGGCTGAGCCCAGGCATCTAGTTTAGAGACTTCTCCAAGGATCTGGGGCTCTCCCATCCCTGCCCGTGGGCTCGGAGGGCGTTCCCCCCAGCCCTGTTCTCAGCCTTGCCCACCGGGCACCAGGCTGGGTTCTTCCAGAGGGTCTCCAGTGTCTGCCCCACCCCAAAGCCCTGCCCCTGTTAGCTGGTTTGGGAGAGTGAAAGAAGGAGGGTGTCACTTTCTTAGGGAGTTTGGGTAGCTCCTATACAAATGACTAGTAATAACCCACCAGGAAAATCTAGGCCTGGCTGCTGACCGTCCCTGTGGGGGCAGGCCCCACACCTGCTCTGACCCAGGAGCTCGACACTGGGCAGGGGAGGGCCAGGGTCTCCCACCGTCTGCAGCCACCGTGGGGTTGGCTGGGTGTGGGGAAAGCCTCGTGCTGCAAGGGGCAGGCAGGGCCAACAAAACGTCCTCTCTCTAGGAGACTGTGCTGCAGGGTACTGGTGCATGGGAGGAGCCACAAGCAAGGACCCAACCCACGGGGCACGGGGCCTCCTCTGTCCAGCTGGGCACTACTGCCTCCAGGGTACCTACCACCCCCGGGCCACACCAGCCACGGCAGGGCAAGGCCACTCTCTCCCAGTCCTCTGCTGGTGGGAGGAGGGTCTCCACGTGCTCAACCCTGCTTCCAGCCCGGGCCACGTGGGCCCCAAGTGAAGGGCAGAGCTGAGCCACGAGGCCGAGCACAGAACTGTCTCCCCAAGAAGCCCCTCTCTGCTCAACAGCCCTTACCTTCCCTCTCCCCAAGACTCCTCCTCCAGCCTGAGCTCAGAAACCTCACAGTGTAGCTGAACTTCCTGCCTCACCCCATGTCTCAGTTACTCTCCACCAAGAATGCTCCTTCAAGCCTGTGACTGCTCCCCTCTTTGGTCCCCACTTGCAGGATGACAGGTGAAGCTGGCCCAGAGGTTCCAGAGCAAAGCTGGTCCCTGCCCTCTGGAAGCTGAGAAGGGGTGGCAAATCCACCTGGTCTGACTGCCCACAGGCCTCTCCCCTCTCCTCTCTGTCTCTGACTCCTGCAGGTACTCCTGTCCCGGCCCAATGCCCACCTGGTACTTGGTCTGAGGAAGGGACCAGAACCCCAGGAGGGTGTCAGGATTGCTCCGGAGAGAGACTCTGCCCTCGCAGCCACCCACCGATCTGGCCAGCCCCCTGCCACCCAGGGTGGGCACACAGTTTATGTCTTCTGACAGGGAGTGGGTTGTTGGCTCTAGTCCAGGGTTTCTTGTCTGAGAACAAGAGGAGGAAATTCCTACTGGTAGGGAGGAGCCACTCCCACCACCCTGTGGGGCCTGCGGCCACTTGTAGACAAGCAAAGGGTGCCATGTGCTGGGACCCAACTGGGACCCAACTGCTCTGCTCACAAGGTCACCAGAAAGACATCAGGGTGGACTTGTGGCAGCAAGTCTCATCTCTGTCATCACCACCTCCCCCACTCTCAGCAGAACCAGGCAGTCCAAACTGGGGACCAGGCTGGGGGAAGGGGTCAGTGAGGCAGGAAGTTCCAGGAATGAGCAGAGTGGGAAGGGATCCAGGCCCACACTCGAGGTCCATCTGCTGCCCATGGGTGCAAGCTCTTCAGCAACTCTCCTCTGCTAAGGCCCTTTCTTTAAAATTGGAATATAGTTGCTTTACAGTGTTGTGTAGTTTCCGCTGTACAATGAAGTGAATCAGCTATATTTATACTGAATCAGCTAAGTGTGTATATTTATCTCCCCTCTCTCTTGGACCTCCTTCTCCTCCACTCGCCCAGGTCACCCTGGAGCACTGAGCTGAGCTCCCTGCACCATTCGGCCAATTCCCACTAGCTCTCTGTTTTACACACGGCCTTTTTGCTCACCCCCTCATTTTCCCAGCATGTCCTGCACTGGAGGAACTGTCCCCGTCACCCCCATGGAGGGGCTTTCTGGGAGGTCATGCTCCCAAGGGCACCTCTGCCCTGGATTGACCGAAGCTGCTCCGTGTCCTCCCGGCTTCTATGCCTCTGGCACACACCCCACAAAGTGTCACATCTGTCCCAGCGGCAACTACTGTGCTCCGGGGCTGAGGCCACAGCTGTGTCCGAGAGGTCAGTGTCCTGCCAGCAGCCCAGCTGACTGAGCAAAGGGTCCAAAACAAAAGGGAGGAGTGGGGGTGGCCACCAGAGGGCTGTCATCGCCCCCAGCTCCCCCAGACGAAGGGAGGGCTGTCTATTCTGATTACAAGGTGGCAGGAGTTCGCTCCGCAGGCATCCTCCCTGCCCACCTCCTCCCGCCTTGGTCCCAGCCCTGCCCCTTCACAGGTTTCTACTGCCCTGAAGGGACAGAGCTCAACTGGCAGCCCTGCCCCGTGGGCACCTACGGCCCTGTGCCCGGGCTGAGCAGCCTGCAGGCATGTCGAGCCTGCGACGGAGGCAGGTATTGCCCCAGAGCCAACGCCACGGAGGCCGGCGGGCAATGCTGGGAGGGTTTCTTCTGCTCCAGAGGGTCCACCCGGCCCAACCCGGAGGCCGGCACTGAAGGTAACTGGCCCTTCCCTGCCGGACGCTGAGCTCCGCTCCATTTCTGGGGCCCCAACTGGGAGGCCAGAGACAGATGCAAGGCCCTCCATTCACTCACCGCTCACCCAGACAGACTCAGGTGTCTATTCTCTCCAGGGACCCAGCTGCTGACTGTGTTCCCATGCTCTTGCTCAGGGTTGGCAGAGCCTATGGTAACAATGAACTGAGCCCTGGCATTTGTCCTCTCCACTCACTGTCCATCTTGTTGGGACTCCCAGGGACCCCCAATATCCCTCACTGGCCAGGCCAGGGGCAAGCACCAGGGCAGGCCTAAGGACTCGCTTTAGGGGTAGCATGTGAATCACCTGGTGCTTACTGTGGGGTGAGGGAGGGACAGGCCATCAAACCAGAGTGTCTGGAGTTTGGGCCAGGCCAGGCAAGGTCAATTTTATAACCTTCTGAAGTGGTTCTCATGAGCAGCCCAGAGGTCATTTGGTGTTTCAAGTCTCTGGGGGTCAAATGTCCTGTGGAAATTGATGGAGTCTATGGACACACATCCAGGGAAAACAGAAAGCTTCACCATGTCTCACGGAGCTCCCAGTGCTCTGTGTCCAGGGTCCGAAGGACAAGGGCCTGGGATCCAGTCCACCCCTGGCCTCAGGAGAAGGGAAAGGGTCTGCTTCACCTCAGGTCACACAGTCAGTAGCCCAGCTGGGCGCCCAGTGACCCACTGGTCCAGCTTCCAGCCGCTCTGCACTACCCCAGGAGCCAAGGGCCACACCACCCTAGAGAGGCCAGGGTACCAGCTCCAACAACCCAGTCTGCTCAGTGGTAGCCACCTGGGCCAGCTACCCACCAGCCACCCTGGTAGCAGGCATCTCAGAACCTGGCCCATAGGAGGCTAGGGGAGGAGGGAAAACACGGCTGAGCGGCTCCAGAAAGGGGAGAACACCACTGTACTTGCCAGTGCAGGAAGGCCTACAAAGTCTTCTGCAGCAAGAGAATGAAGCAGGTGGTACTCCAGGGGTCCCTCCTCAGTCCCAGACTGACCGTCCCCTACCCTTGAGCCATACAAGAAAGCCTGCCTCCCTCAGGGGCCCCTTGCTGACCTCACCAGCCGTGACCCTTGGTACCAGCAGTACAGGCGGTGGTGGACAGGCAGGTGCCGAGGTGTGGCCACAGGAGGGCTCTCCCTGGTGTGCCTCTCGGAGGGCCCACCCTGGAACCACCCCCAACCCCCAACAGGCACAGCTGCTCCATACCCACATTTCACTCCGTCCTTCTCAGTGACCTGGCTGACTTGTCTCTTGGTTCCAGAGAGGGCCGGCCCTTGTCCTCCGGGACACTACTGCCCTAGGGGCTCGGCCATGCCCCAACCCTGCCCACCTGGCACCTTTAGCCCACACAGCAAGCTCAGCTCAGAGGTAGGAGACCCTGGCCCAGGGAAAAGTCCGGGTGTGAGGAGGGTCTGTTTGGTCTAGCCTCTGAGATCCAAGGTTGTCGCACAGCCTCACAGGCCCATCTCTTGCAGGCTGCCTGCTCCCCTTGCCCACCTGGCTACTACTGCGGCTCTCCCGGCCTCACCAGCCCTTCTGGGCCATGCAGCAAAGGCTTCTTCTGCCTCACTGGGGCCCTCGTCCCCAATGGCTCCCTGGGAGACCAGACCAGTGGCCCTTGCCCTGCAGGTACCCCGAGGGCTGGCCTGAGGAGGAGCCAGGGAAGATGGGGAAGGATTAGGCTCCAAGGTGGCCCCCAGTCAGGGCTGAAGGTCCGCCAGACCCTCCAGGAACTGGGTTTAGGATGGAGCTGCTCTGAGTACCGGAGAGTGGGCCTGCCTTGGCCCTGACTGTCGGGTCTGCTTCCCTTCCAGGACACTTCTGCCCCCTGGGCACTGCAGCCCCTAGGCCCTGCCCAGCAGGCACTCACAATGGCCAGGCTGCCCAGGACCACTGCGAGCCTTGTCCTGAGGGGTAAGTGCACCAGGCATCCCCCTCCCCAGTCCTGGGGCAGCTGGCAGGCCCCTTTCAACGTCACAAAACTTCCACTTTTTCTTCTCTGCATCTTTGTCTCCTGGTATCACCAGGTCATTCCTCATTTCAAACCTGGGCCTCTCTGGCTGTAATTTAAGTCACTTAAGCTCCACACAAAGCACCCCTCATGCCCCGTGCGCTGCTGAGAGCTGTGTCCCCATGCAGGGACACCCCCTGCAGCCATGGAAGGAAGGCAAGCCCAGGTGCCGTCTCCTCCCCACACTGAGTCATGGGCCACACAGGTCTCTGACCCCCGCCTTGACCCTGTAGCTTCTTCTGCCCGGCCAACACCTCCTCTGTGCTGGGGAACCAGTGTCCTGCCGGCCACTACTGTCCTGCCTCCACCGCCTTTGCTTCCCAGTTCCCCTGCCCCCGGGGCACCTACAGACCACAGAGAGGAGGCACCCAGTGGTCAGACTGCAGCCCCTGTGAGCCAGGTACGGGGGCAGGGAGGCACCCATTCCAGCATGTTAGGCCACTTCCTCCCTGGCCGGCGGGGGAGGGACTTAGGCCTGTCCCATGTGGGGATGCTCTGGTCATGGCCCACAGTGTACATTAGAGCTACCCACCTCTGCTGGGTGGGTGTGGGGGCCCCCATCTCACTGCCCCCAGCGTCCAGGGGTCCTCTCTTTCCCTCTGCCTTATAGGCTCCTACTGTCCCCTGCCTGGCCTGGCAGCTGCGTCTGGACCTTGCAGCGCAGGGTTCTACTGCACTCAGGGAGCATCTGTCCCAAATCCCAGCGATGGGACCACAGGAGACCTCTGTCCTCTGGGCCACTTCTGCCCCCAGGGCAGTCCCAGGCCCACTCCATGCCCCCCGGGTGAGTCACTGGTGGATGAGCACCAGCAGTGAGGGGTCTGCTCTGGGCCCAGGAGGGGAACAGAGTGAAGACCAGCCTTGGGGAGGCCTCAGGGAGGGCACGAAAGACTCCCCAGGTGGCACTTAAAGAGCATTGTCTGGGGCTCTGGATCCACATAGCTGGGGCTTGTGTGTGGAGAGACTTAGAGCCCAGGTCCAGGACTCTGAGGGAGGCCTGAAAAGGGAGGGGGAGGACAGAGGCACAGTGAGAGTGCGTGGTGCCGGCAGGGGAGGTGGACGATGAGACACGGAGGTGCCGCACAGCTGGCACTGGTCTGGGAGGCCGAGTGGGCAGAGCAGGGCACAGCCCTGTAATCCCAAACGGGCCAGTGCTTGTGTCCCTCCCGGAGGCCCCGCAGTGGTGGCCATAGCATTGGATCTGCAGGCTCTCTCCTGCCCATCCCTGGGGCCACGTCGTGGAAGGACTGCCAGCCATGCCCAGCTGGTTGGCTCTGCTCCCGGGCTGGCCTGAGTTCCCCAGACACTCCGTGCGAAGGAGGTTGGTTCTGCCCTGGGTCCTCCGTCTCTGGGCACAGCCTAGGTAAGCTTGGGTAAGGGGTGCCATGGGGTGCCCAGGGCCAGCCTGGAGGGGAGACAAGGCCTGGTGGCTCTCCCTCCAGGTAAGGGGGGCCATTGTTCACAGCGTGGGAAGGGGGTGCCCCGGGGCCCCCCGTGGGCCAGCCTTGAGGGGAGACAAGACTTGTGGGCTCTCCCCCTGCACTCGGGCTCCCATAGCCCGGCAGTAGGGAGGTGGCCCTTGTAACCTGGAGCCCTGTGACCTATGGACACCTGGAGACTGTGCACTGGACAGGCACCCCGTGCAACCGAGCGCAGGGAGTGGGTAGGACCCAGCCTGCACACTACTCGGTGGTGACCTCCATTCTTAGGCAGCCTCCCCACCAGCGTGGGAAGGACAGCCCATGGGCCAGGCATGGCCCAAGAGCAACCACATGGGAGGGGGCTCCTGACCAAGGGTGAGGCTCCTCTGTCACTGCAGTTCTCAGGAGGCACCCCTCCCACTGTCCCCATCAGGAAGCTCTGGCCTATGAGAACATAAAAACAGTTTTACCTCCAGAACGTAGACACAAAGCACAGGCCCCACTTCTCCTCCCCACAGTTTGGCTCCCAGATGAGCTTCACTGCAACTGGCATCTCATGCCCCCACCAGTTGAGGATCCTCAGGAAACCTACTCTGTGAGCCCAAGTGGGCTTCCTACTGCTCGCCAGTGCTCCATGTTCTGAGAGCACAGGGGTTTCCCAGGGGCTTAGTCCACGCAGCAGTTCCCGCAAGAAGCTACGGTTTCAGGGACACCTCATAGGACTAGAACCAGGGAACCCCTCTCGTGAGAAGTGAGTGCAGCCTGAGACTGCCCTGCATGCCCCGCTCCAGCCCAGCCTGGAGCACTTATCCCGCACCTGCTCGGCCGGGCCACTGCAGGCCTGATTCCTGCCCCACACAGTCCCTCCACAGAAGGAACCACCCCATTCAGGCTTTTGGGGGACCAAGCTGTGAGGGTCCCGGGCCCCGCAGATCACCCGCACACTTCCGCCTCACTGACCACAGAGAGTCAGCAAAGGCTGCTCTGGACTCTGGCCAGAAAGATATGGGGGCTTTCCCAAGAGGAAGTAACCGTCTCCCCGGCTTTTCTAGGCATTCTCTGCCCCGCTGGACACTTGTGCCCCCCAGGCAGCCTGGAGCCTCAGCTCTGCCCCCCAGGGCAATATCAGGATGAGCCTGGACAGAGTCTCTGCAAGACCTGCCCTGCAGGAAAGTGAGGCGCTGGGCTGGGCTGGGCTCCTCCTCTATCTGGGTGACTCCTGACTTCTCCTGCCCCCACCCGCCCCGGGAGCCAGAGGAGCCCCCACATGTTGCAGGCACCGGGGGCTATGGGCACTCCAGGCCCCCATCACCCTGTGAAGCCCAGCATAATAGACACTAATGCCAGTGCAGGGGTGTGGAGGGCTACAGGCTTCACACAAGACTCATAGAGGAGGACATTTTTGCCTCAGTGCCCATCTCCTCTGAACCCACAACTACTTCTGCCCAAACCCTCCACGTCCCAGGAGCTCTGGGTGAGCCCCCTTCCTAGAAAGTCTGGGGCTATATGGAAGTCCTTGTTCCTTTGCTCCTGACCACCTCACGCCCACAGGTTCTGTCCCTATGGGATCCAAGCACCAGGAGCCATGTCCCTTTGGCCAGTGGACTGTCCAGCTGGCTACTACTGCCCTTTGGGCACCCAGAGCCCCACCCAGCACCCTTGTCCCAGGGGCACCTTCAGGGAGAGGCCCGGCGCACGCGGCACTCAGGACTGCAGGCCCTGCCCTGCTGGACAGTTCTGCTCAGACTCAGGTGATGAGCGCCATCTCCCGGGGACTTTGAGGGTCCTAAGTCCCCCAGAGACATTTTCCCCATTTTCCCCCAGAGACACAGCCTGCCTGAGGTCAGACACCCTAGGGGCCCTCACATCACTACCACCTGCAGCCCCAACAAGGGACTCTGCTGGAGGCCTGGACCCGGGGATGGGAGGGGAGGGCCGAAGTGACTTCCCGACCCCTGGAAGTTCACAGAGGGGAGGGGATACACTGAAACAGAGGAGCACCCCAGCCCAGGCACACCAGGACTCCTGGAGTCCTTGGGAGTGGCCGTGGGGTAAACACAGGCTTTGAAGGTCACTAGCCTTGCTCAGGGAGCAGCTAGGGGCAGGGCTTCAGGAGGACACCCTGGGATTGAGCCCCGGGATGGGAAGGTGAGCACAGCTGTACCCATGTTGGAGAGAGGAAGTGTGAGGAGTACTTGTCAGTGACAGCGTCTAGTCCGTTTATACATAAACCGCCCAGAAGACACAGGTAGGCAGGAGGTGGAGTGGTGTGTGAGGCTAGGAGCAGAAGGGCAGAGTGTGTTCCCCCAGATGGTCCCCAGGCCCCTGACGAGCCCCACGAGAGCATCTGGGGACAAGGCCAGGGGGCAAGGTGTGGGCCCACCAGCTGCGGGCTCCGCCCCCCGGAGCCTGGCCTGTGTCCGGGCCCCAGTCAGACTCTCACCTTGGCTCTGCATGACCAGATGGGACCTTTGGCTCATTTATGCTCACAGCAGGATTGCTTACTCACAAACTGAAGTTCAGAGAGGCCTCCAGCACAGCTGCAGGGCAGCAGCCACAGAGCAAGCCTGGCTCTAGGCCTGGCGCCTCAAGCGCCAGCCTCCCTCTCCTCTTCCCCTTCTTCCCTGAAACCAGGCCCCACTCTCCACCCTCTCTCCACAGGGGCTGGGAAACGCTTCCCAGATGGGCCATGCTCGGCAGGTTACTACTGTCCCCCTGGCCAGACCTCAGCCACCCCTTCATCTTTCCGGTGTCCACCCGGCTTCTCCTGTCCAGAAGGTTCTCCCCAGCCGAGGGCCTGTGAGAATGGAACATTCCAGCCCAGGGAGGCCCAGGGGTCCTGTGAGCCCTGCCCCGCTGGGTTCTACTGCCAGGCCTCGGGCACAGGTGAGCTCCCCAGGGTGAGCTTGAGTTCCCCACGGGGCACTGGCCCCAAGGCAACATGCCAGAGACGGGGTCACTGAGCTCTCCGTGGGCCCCTGAGGGGCCTGGATCCACCAGCCTCGTTACAGAGGGGAGGGTCTTGCCATGGGCAGGGCAAGGGCAATGAGGGGCACGGGCCCTGATGCCCTCCCCTGCCTGTGCACCTCAGGAATTCTTACACCAGGAGCTTGGTTGTCACGATTGTAAAGTTATGACTTACGTGCAGCCCTTGACAGTCAAAAGCAGGGTGAAGGAAGGGGCCCTTGAAACAGGCAGGTTAGAGGGGAGGGCTTGTTTGCTCTTAAACCAGGATGAGGTGTTGCATGAGGGCCCCTAAGATGCCCAGGGCCCAGCCCAGGACAGCAGGCACAAGACTCAGGACAGGACAGTCTGAAATCAAGGGCCCTAGGGTCTCATGGACTGTGGCCCCACTCAGTTTCTCCAGGATGTACCTACACACCCAGGGTCAGGATGCGCCTTCAGTTCAGTTCAGTCTCTCAGTCATGTCCGACTCTTTGCGACTCCATGGACTGCAGCACACCCAGCTTCCCTGTCCATCACCAACTCCCAGAGCTTGCTCAAACTCATCTCCATCGAGTCAGTGATGCCGTCTAATCATCTCATCCTCTGTCGTCCACTTCTTCTCCTGCCTTCAATCTTTCCCAGCATCAGGGTCTTTTACAATGAATCAGTTCTTCGAATCAAGTGGCCAAAGTCCTGGAGCTTCAGCTTTAGCATCAGTCCTTCCAATGAATATTCAGGACTGTTTTCCTTTAGGATGGACTGGTTGGATCTCCTTGCAGTCCAGGGGACTCTCAAGAGTCTTCTCCAACAGCACAGTTCAAAAGCATCAATTTCTTGGTGCTCAGCTTTCTTTATGGTCCAACTCTCACATCCATACCTGACTACTGGAAAAACCATAGCCTTGACTGGATGGACCTTTGTTGGCAAAGTAATGTCTATGCCTTTTAATATGCTGACCAGGTTGGTTATAGCTTTTCTTCCAAGGAGCAAACGTCTTTTATTTTAATGACTGCAGTCACCATCTGTGGTGATTTTGGAGCCTAAGAAAATAAAGGCTGTCACTGTTTCCACTGTTTCCCCAGCTATTTGCCATGAAGTGATGGGACCAGATGCCATGATCATTGTTTTCTGAATGTTGAGTTTTAAGCCAGTTTTTTCACTCTCCTCTTTCACTTTCATCAAAAGACTCATTAGATCCTTTTCACTTTCTGCCATAAAGGTGGTGTCATCTGCATATCTGAGGTTATTGAAATTTCTCCTGGCAATCTTGATTCTAGCTTGTGCTTCATACAGCCTGACATTTCTCATGATGTACTCTTCGAATAAGTTAAATAAGTAAGGTGACAATATAGAGTCTTGATGTACTCCTTTCCCAATTTGGAACCAGTCTATTTTTCCATGTCTGGTTCTAACTGTTGTTTCTTGACCTGCATACAGATTCCTCAGGAGGCAGGTAAGGAGGTCTGGTATTCCCATCTCTTGAAGAATTTTCCAGTTTGTTGTGATCCACACAGTCAAAGGTTTTGGCATAGTCAATAAAGCAGAAGTAGATGTTTTTCTGGAACTCTCTTGCTTTGTCTATGATCCAACAGAGGTTGGGAATTTGATCTCTGGTTTCTCTGCCTTTTCTAAATCCAACTTGAACATCTGAAAGTTCATAGTTCACGTACTGTTGGAGCCTCACTTTGAGAATTTTGAGCATTACTTTGCTAGTATGTGGGATGAGTGCAATTGTGTGGCAGTTTGAACATTCTTTATCATTACCTTTCTTTGGGATTTGAATGAAAACTGGCCTTTTCCAGTCCTGTGGCCACTTCTGAGTTTTCCGAATTTGCTGGCATATTGAGTGCAGCACTTTCACAGCATCATCTTTTAGGATTTGAAATAGCTCAGCTGGAATTCCATCACCTCCACTAGCTTTGTTCATAGTGATGCTTCCTAATGACAACTGGACTTCGAACTCCAAGATGTCTGGCTCTAGGTGAATGATCACACCATCGTGGTTATCTAGGTCATGAAGATCTTTTTTGTATAGTTCTTCTGTATATTCTTGCCACCTCTTCTTAATGCCTTCTGCTTCTGTTAGGTCCATATCATTTCTGTCCTATATTGTACCCATATTTGCATGAAATGTTCCCTTAGTATCTCTAACTTTCTTGAAGATATCTCCAGTCTTTCCCACTCTGTTGTTTTCTTCTATTTCTTTGCATTGATCACTGAGGAAGACAGTCTTATTTCTGCTTACTATTCTTTGGAACTCTGCATTCAGATGGATATATCTTTCCTTTCCCCCTTTGCCTTTAGTTTCTATTCTTTTCACAGCTATTTGTAAGGCCTCCTCAGACAGTTATTTTGCTTTTGGCATGTTTTTTCTTGGGGATGGTCTTGATCACTGCCTCCTGTACGATGTCATGAACCTCTGTCCATAGTTCATCAGGCACTCTGTCTATCAGATCTAATCCCTTGAATCTATTTGTCACTTCCACTGTATAATCATAAGGGATTTGATTTAGGTCATACCTGAATGGTCTAGTGGTTTTCCTTACTTTCTTCAAAAAGTTTGAATTTAGCAATAAGGAGTTCATGATCTGAGCCACAGGTGGCTCCCAGTCTTATTTTTGCTGACTGTATAGAGTTTCTCCATCTTCGGCTGCAAAGAATATAATCAATCTGATTTTGGTATCGACCATCTGGTGATGTCCATGTGTAGCGTCATCTCTTGTGTTGCTGGGAGAGGGTGCTTGTTATGACGTGGCCTTGGCCATCTGTAAATGCAGATGGCTACCAGGAGGCCTGAGCAGGGTTCTGTAGGCCACTGAGGGAACCCAGGGTGTGGCCCCAGTGTGATCAGTGTAGGCAATGCCATGTCCTAGACAAAGGGAGCTTTATGCTCTACAGCCAGGGTCCCAGAGATTGAGGTCTCAGGAGCCACAAAGGTTTTCTGATGATGTACCTGCTACCATGGCTGCCCATCAGCCACTGAGGGGCCCCTGCCAGCCAATATGCTCAAAATTAGACTAAGAATAAAGTGCTATTCCTGGCTCAAGGCAGATTCAGGACCTGCCTGCAGATGCAGGTCCCAAGTCTCCCACCCAGGCTGCTCAGGGGAGGGGAGGTCTCCCACAATCTCAAGGTGACCCTGCTATTGCCCCCAGGTCCCGCTGCCAGGGCCCCCAGACCATGTGTCCAGGGTTACTTCTGCCCCCCCGGCTCTCACTCAGCCACTGCCCACCCGTGCCCTAGAGGGACCTTCGGACCCAGGCGAGGGGCCGCTGCAGAGCTGGACTGTGAGCTGTGCCCAGCAGGTTGGTGAACTCTGGACAAGAGCCCTCAGCAAGCCTGGCTAAGAGGCTGGGAGAGAACAGGAAGAGTAGAAAAGGCAGCAGGAAGTTCCTGAGATTGAGGGCCTGGCCCCTGGCCGTTGTCAGGGCAGCACCTTGAAAATCCAGGTCCACCCATGGGCCTTGACACACCATCTCCCAGGGGCCCACAGCCCCCACCCTGGGTTTTCAGGGCCTCCCCTTGCCCCTGCACGTCTGCCTCTAGTGCTCAGGACAAGATAAATCCCAACTTCCCACCAGAGGCCTGATGTTGTGGAGAGAGAGGACAGCCCTCCCTCCCTAGTGCCTGTGAAGGTCTATGGCAGGTCAGGGGATCAGGAGGTTCAGGGGGTCAGGAGGGTCAAGGGAAGTCAGGGGGGTCAGGGGATTGGGGGAAGGTGGGGTCAGGGGGTCAAGGAGAGTCAAGGGGGTCAGGGAAGTCAGGGCGGTCAGGGGATCAGGGAGAAGGCAGGGGTCAGGGAGTCAGGAGGTCAGGGGATCAGGGGCATGGTGGGGGTCAGGGGGGTCAGGGGGGTCAGGAGGCACGTTGACTGCTGGAGCAGAGAGAGGGAGGAGGGAGGCCCACTGACACTGCCCTTGGGTCTGCTCCTTCTAGGGATGTTCTGCTCCTCGGAAGGACTGTCTCGGCCATCAGGGCTCTGCCACCCCACCCACTACTGCTCAGGGGGTGCAGTGTCCCCCACCCCCATCCAGCACAAGGTACCTGAGGGGGTGCAGCCCCCAGATGGGCTCTGACCCACCTGTAGCACCTGCGCGTGTCGATCCACAGAGCCAGCCAGTTCCTGCTGAGCTGACGGCTCTCCCTGCAGGGCTGAAGCACCTGCAAGCTGGGCTGTCCCCACCAAGTGTCCCCAGGGCCTGGCTCGGGGCCTGCGGCTTAGTTGAGTGGTTCTAAGACATGTGCCTTCTTCACCACTCACCATCTCTAAACCAGCAGCATTTATAATCCTTGGCATCTGGCAGTCGTAATGGCAGTGAAACTTTTTCTTTCAAATTTCTCACTTTCCAGCAGATGGTATCTTTTTGGTTTGAGACACGTGGCAATGTCAGCAGGCCACATGTGCAGAGCCTTTATGTGTGCTGGCTGGCAACACTTGTGCATTACACACACGTTGACACAGCAGGCTTCACAGGGACCCTGAGGGAGTGACCCCGTTTAGGCAGGAAGAAGCTGAAGAACACATAGGGTAGTGGACTTTCTAAAGGCCACATGGCAACAAAGCAACCGCCACTGTGTTGGATTATTCCACAGAGTAGGGCAGTGGAGAGGCTGTTGGTGGGTGGGTGCACAGACCCAGCTGGGCAGACAGATGGACAGATGGGCTTGGTTGACTGGCTTTGATTCTTGTTTTGTTACTGACTGGCTGCATGACCCTGGGCACACATGTCCCTTTAGAACAGAAACATCCCCTTCTGGAAGTCACAGAGTCCATGTGAAGGTCAGAGAAGAGAGCAGGCTGAGACAGAAAGGGAGGAGGGGAGGCCCTGCAGCGACGCTGTGATGTCCTCCATGCTCCTCAAAGGCTCTAGCCGTTACGGTGGAAAGTGCCTGTCACCGGGGAGATTTGAGATTCTTACAGCCTCTTGTCAGCTTCTCCCCCAGGAGCAGAGGAGTCTACAACTGGGACCACAGCCAGTCCTGACACCCTTTCTTCTCTCTGGATGCACAGGTGGAGGCCCCTGGCCTCTCTGGGAATGACATCTGCCCCCCTGGCTTCTTCTGCCCACGCGGAACAGGCTCCCCAGTCCCCTGCTCACTGGGGTTTTACTCCTCGGCCCCAGGTCTGGCCAGTGAGCAGCAGTGCCAGCCATGCCCTCCAGGGCACTACTGCAGCCGCCCAGGGCTGTCCCACATTCTGGAGGCAGGGGTCTGTGATGCAGGGTGAGTGGCGGCCTGCGTGGGGAAGAGGGGCCCAGCAATGTGTTCCAGGGGCCCCAGTTCACAGACTAACCCTAAATTCCCAGGGTCTCTCCCAGCCCCTCTGAAGAGCCCAGGTCGAGGTGACCACCTCCCCCAGGAACTCATGCCCCCAGTGTTCCATCCCTCAGATATGGGGCTGAACTGCATACACAGCCATGGGCCCTCACAGCACTGACCTCCCAGGGTCCAAGGAGCTCTATTGTCCTCACACCCTCTGCAGCCCGGGCCGGATCTTGGTTTTTATCCCATCAGCCAGCACCCTTTGCCAACAGGTGTCTGAGATTCCTGGCAGGTGCATCCCCCTCGTCGTCCAAAGGGCGAGAGACTGGCCACGGCCACCAGTGAGCTCCGCCTCTGGCCTGGCCAGAATGCCAAGGTCGTTCTGGAGGAAGTTCACCATGGTTCCCCATTTTCTCAGGTACATCTGCCTAGGGGGCAGTGTCGTCCCCTCACCCTCCGATGGAGCCCACGGATACAGATGTCCCCCCGGTTTCCACTGCCCAGCAGGAGCCCACAGCGAGCTGCCCTGCGAGCCTGGCACCTTCAGCCCATTGCCTGGTGCTGACACATGCCTGCCCTGCCCGGGAGGTACCTACTGCCAGAAGGCTGCCACCGTGGAGCCTGTCACCTGCCCCAAGGGTAACAAATGCCCCCAGGCCCACCTCTGGGGACAGAGGGACGTTGGGCATGACCCCAGTGGATGAGACCCCTGAGGGTTCAGTGCAGGCGAGACCACCATCTCCCTCAGCTTTGCTCCATCCTGGAGCTGTCCAGTCAACAGCAGGACCACAGTCCCTCCCAACAGCCAGCAGCCTGCCTGTGAAGTGGGGCTACCCATGCTAAGGGGGCGGGTGCCAGCGCCCCCACTCACGGCCGTGCCTTCCTGCTCAGAAGGCAGTTCCCAGTGGGCGCCCCAGAGGTGACAGAGGGGAGAGCCCAGGCCTGCCTGAGGGTAGATGTCTGGTCAGTCCCTGCACTAACCTAAGTGCTGCTGACCTGCGGCAGCCAGCCATCTGCAAAATGAGACCAGATGACCCGGGAGAATTCTGCCTGGGGTGGGGAGCTGACTCGCTCTCAGCAAACACCCCCAGAGAAGACTGCAGAGTGTCCAGGTGGCCAGACTGCCTGTCGTGGGTGCGGCCATTTCTCCAGAAGAGACCCGGGGGCTTACATGATCCTCTTTCTCCCAGACAACACTCTGCTTCTCTCTCACCCCTGACCATACACGTCTCCTACATCTCACTAAGTAATGACCCCAGAGACAGTGCTGCTGCCTCTGTGTGCACACACACTCACCCCATACACAGTCACACACACAGGCACACAGGCACACACACACATACACACGTACACATGGGCACATACATGGACACCTACCCACACAAGGGCATGCTCACATGCACACATACCACATGCACACAGGCACACACAGGCACACACACATACACAGGCACACACACACACGCACACAGGCACACCGCAGCTGCCCGGACAGACCACCAGCACTCCCATCGCCTGCCTGGATTCCAAGCCTGCCAGCCTCCTCCACCCACTGGGCCAGTCACACCCCCACCCCCACCATCTGGCTGTGTGCTCTGCCTGGAGAGAGGGAAGCCTTGGAGCCAGACACTGAGAGCTTCCTGCTCTGGCCTCCCCACAGGTCACTACTGCCCAGTGGGGACACTCTCTCCTCTTCCCTGCCCAGAGGGGACCCTGAACCCCCGGGAAGGTGCTCTCTCCTCCAGGGCCTGCCAGCCCTGCCCTGCAGGGACATACTGCCCTGGGGAGGGCAACGGGCAGCCTGAGGGTAGGTACCAGCAGCCCCGCACAGCCTCCCAGGACGTACCTTGGCAGGGCTATGGTGGAGGTCAGGGGCCGGCTTCAGTGAAGCCCCCTGCACCTCCTCCCTTGAATCCTGTTGCTTCCTCCCTCCCCGGAGGGCCCCTGTGGCTGGGAGCAGGTGTTCTCATCCCAGTGAGGCACTCAGTGCAGGGGTGAGCTGGATGAGTCACTTGACCTCACGGGCCTCAGTCTCTTCCCCTTTAAATTTGGGTTAAGAACATCCCACAGCCCATGGTGGCTGTGGAGAGCAGGGTCCTTACAAACCCACGCTTAGCGCCAGCTGTCATCTCTGCTGCCCCACCCCCCAGGCTCCAGTGAAAGTTATTCCTGTTTCCTGACCTTCTCCTGCCTCCAGGGTTGGGGGATGCAGGCAGGGATGGGGGAAGCCTTGGGCACTGGCTTGCAGTGCTGCTGGCTACCCTAAAAGCCTACACCTTTCTGCTCAAGGACCTTGCTCAGCCGGTTACTACTGCGAGGGGGGCGCCTCTAGCTCCACTCCCCGGAGAAACTCTGCCTTCCCCCTCAACGGGCTTTGCCCTAGAGGCCACTACTGCCCACAGGGGACCCTGCATCCTGTTCTCTGTCCCGTGGGGAGGACAAGGAGCAGCCCAGGTGAGCCTCTGACCTGTGCCTCCCACCCCCCAGCCGTGGGACCCTCCCTCTTCAACTCCCACTCAGCCCCGCAGGGCCACGCCCACAGCACAACAGGAGTGTCTGTTGGTCTGGCTCCTTGGGGCTTCCTGGGTGGACACGAGTCCAGGCAACACACCAAGGACATTCTTGCCCAATGCAAGGCTCTGCTTGTAAAATACCAGTGGTGCCCTGCAGGAGGCCCTGGCCTTGCCTTTTCACCGACACCCATGGTGCTGGCTAGGTGCTGGCCTGGCAGACGGCAGTGGGCCTGGCAGGGAGCCTGTCCAAGGCCAACTCTCCAGTGTGGGGATCTCTCTCTCCAGGCGGTGTCTCTGAGGAGAGCTGCAGGCCCTGCCCAGCTGGCTCCTTCTGCCCAAGCCTGGGCCTTGGCTCTGCCCCTGGCTCCTGTGCGGCCGGCTCTGAATGCCCCTCGGACGCCAGGGCCCCTAGTCCCACCATTCTGCTCTGCCCGCAGGTACCTCTCTGGGCGTGGCAGGAGGGGATCCAGGTACCCCCAAGGCCCGGTCTCAGGCAGGAGCTCTCAGGGCCTCACATCTCCCAGACCCCACTCTGCTCCCCAGCCACCCTGTCCAGCCTCCTGATCTTCTGCACTCCAGGCGCCTGGGCGTAAACCAAGAAGGAAAGACAAGGCACTGCCCCTCCCGAGCCAGGGCCCCCGACCACACCCAGCCTGGCCCTCAGAGGTCTGCTTTCCGTCCAATGCCCAGGGCCACTCCTGCCCACCCGGGGCTGCTCGGCCTGCCCTGTGCCGTCCCGGAGAGTACCAGCCCTCCCCGGGCTCAGACGCCTGCCTCCAGTGTCCACCTGGCTTTTACTGCCCACATCCTGGAACCAGAGAGCCCCAGCTCTGCCCAGCCCATGCCTACTGCCCAGCCGGTATGCCCAGCAGCCCCCAGTTCCCATGCCTCCCCGGCTCTCTTCCTTCCCAGTAACTCCCCCATCCTACCCACTTCCTTCATTTCATTCATTCATTCGTTCACAATCCGCAGAGGGCCTTCTGTGCATCGGGCACCAAGCTCACACTAGGAAGGCCAGTGTGCAGACTTCACTCACAGCCTCGGTCCTCCCTCCACCCAACCCCACACCTCACTCTCCCCCTACCCTCTTGTTTCTCTTCCCTCCCTCTGTTGACACACACACTCCATGCCCACCTCCTCCTTGCACCCACCCCAGGGGCCCCAGCAAGCACCTGGACCACAGACAGTGGCAGACTGCTGTCATCAGCTGTGCTAGTCTAGGGCGACAGTCTGGGGTAACCTCCTGAGCTCTGCCTGGAGAGGGGCCCTGTGGTGACGTCAGGGTTCTGGGGACGTGACAGATGAGACGGCAGAGCCATAGCAACTGCAGGTTTGCTTGCCCAGAAAGCACTGTGCAGGAGCCCACACTTGCACCAGCATGTCCACACGCAAGTACCTGTACACGCACACGTATTCTCACACACTCTCACAGTGCACGCCCACACCTACAGATGCACAAACATGCACACACAGTACGTGTGCACACACAAACACATGCTGCCCACGGGCAGCCCAGCACACAGGCAGGTGTCCGCAAAAGCCCATGAGCTTTGTCATGTCTTAGGTAAACGTGGGAGAAAATTCTCCTGCCCATTTTAGGGTGGTAAGCACAACTGTTTACAAGTGTTTAATCCGCAAGTGATGTGTACATTTGCCTTTCCTGTGCCTGTGGTGTGATATCCCTTTTAAATGACCAACTTCCTAGCCCAGAATATTTAGGACATCCCAAATTCAAATAAGGTGGCCAGTTGCCTGGCGATTACATGTTGTACTAGTCACACACACACGCACAGTACACATACAGTACACACACAGTACACATACAGTACACTACACACACACCCCCCTTGGCGGGGGACGGCTCCCCTGGACCATCCAGACCCTCAGCACCCCCTTGCTGAGGTGCTGATGCTCTTACTCTTAGCCTCCCCCCAAACTAAACCTGCACCTTTCAGCTTCTTACTCCCATTCCAATTGCTCCCTCTAAACCTTTTCCTCTGTCAGGAAATTTGTTTCCATTCAGGGCATGTGCACTAGTACCTACCAGCCCAGCCTACATGCACAAGGAAACACTGAGGCCAGCAAAGCCAGAGGGCGCCCCGCAGGGCGAAGGCCAAGGCTGTGATGGGGTTGGGGGTGCTATGTCAAGGAGAATGGAACAGCCACGGGAGTGCTGCCCCACAGCCGGAGGGGCAGAGGGCCTGGGAGGGAGGAAGTGGGAGGGGAGGCGGCTCCTGCTCAGACCCGGTAGGGGGTGGGGGAGTTGGGGGGTAAGTGGGGAGCCCGAGGACTCTGATGCATGCATCGCACAAAGCCTCCAGACAGCCAGACAGCCCCTCCCCCAAAAACCACTCCACGGCTCCTTGAAAACCCTCCATGGGAGTTCCTCTTGTAAAGAGACAGTGACTCCAGGGGGAGGGACTGAGGGCTCCACTGTCACCACTCCATCAGCTCTGAGGAAGCCACCTAAAACTCAGTGCCCTCGGAGCAGCAGGCACTGACGGGTGGGGGACCTGGGACAGAGATGCCTTTGTGAGCCCTCCCTTCCAGGCAGGTCCAAGGCACAGAAGTAGCCCAGGCCATCCACTGGCCACCTTTACCAGCTGCTTCCCCTCTCCAGGAACGTGGTCCCCACCTCCATGTCCACCAGGGACCTTCACTCCCAAGGACATGCCAGGCCTCCAGGAAGAGGGTGACTGCTCTGTCTGTCCCCCTGGTCACTACTGCAGGTCAGTAACAGCCCAGTCATTCACCCCCTGCCACTGCCATCGAAGTGCACCCTCAGGATGAAGAGGCCCAGGGTCCCCTAGCCTGTCCCAGAGTCTCCAAACCGTGGAGGCCAGGGCAGCCAGTAAGACCACTAGCCACATGGCCTGAACAGGGAGGGGAAGCCTGACAAGTGTGTAGAGATAGTTAGACAGCCAGGACAATTAGTACAGACCTAGATTTTAAAATAAATGATATACTTTCAAACTGAACAAGAAGCGATATGAATGAAAATAGCTCTGCTCAGTTCCAGCCTAAAAACAGGGCAACTCCTCACAGGTAACACCTTTCGTACCTCTGCACAATACCAGAGTCCCGTGCAGATGCCCAGCATCCCATGCAGACGCCCACGGGAAGGTTGTAATTCTTCCTGTGCCTCTGCTTCCAAGTTTTCTGTAGCTTGAGGAGCTTGGGCTAGAGAGAGAATCTGCATCTTCTTTAAACAGAATGACAAATGAGCAGGTGGCCCAAATTCCACCTGATACCCGACACCCACTCTCTGTGGGAGACATGTGCAAGGTTGCACCTGTCTGCAAAGTGGAGCAGCAGGAGTCAGGGCAAGAACGTTGCACCCGGTGTTCAGAGACACACAACCTCCAGGGGATTCCTTCTCTTCCAGCATCCCCCAAGACCTTAGTGGCAGGCCTGGCTGCTCAGAGCAGCCAGACAAAGCAAAAGCACGCTGGCGGTCTCTGATCAGGAAGAGTCCCCACGCTTGCTCAAGGCAGCTCTAGAGGCTGGGAACAATGTCGTCAGAGGAGGAGTTGCTGGATGTTCATGGGGGGTGAACCTGGTTCCCGGTGGAGTGTCTTCTGCCTGTGAGGAGACAGCCAAGGCTCCTGAGCCTCTCCATCCAGGGGCTCCTCTCCCATCTCGGGAAGGGAAATCCATTGGTAGGTCCAGCCTGCCTTCTCCCACTGCTGAGCTGGAGGCCAGACTGGGGCTTGATCCTGGGCCTGGGGGACCCTGAGCACACATGGGGACAGAGTCTGCTGTTCCCAGCCTCTCATGCCACAGCAAGTGCCACAGGGCCCCCAGCTTGTCCTGGAGGGCTGGCCTTGCGCTTATCCCCTGGGCTTGCTCACAAGCCCCCCGAGCAAGCGAGCAAATGGAGAGAAGATACCAGGCACCCAGCTTCTCCAGAAGGGTTGGGGGGGGGCTACAGGTGTGAGCTCACACCCACCCAGGGGCTCCCTTTTTCTGTCACATGCTTGGATATAGCCATACATGCTCCTGGGGCAGAGTTCTCACACACACACTGTGGGTCACAGTGACAGTGCCCGAAGCCAGGGTGGCCTTCCCCCAGTGTTGGGGCACTGGGCTCAGGAGGGCCACTCCGTCCTGGTCTCAGGCCCTCCCCTCTCTCTGGCTGGTAGAAACGGACAGGTGAGGGGGAAGTGTCCTGCCGGTTATTTTTGCCTACCTGGGACCTCTGCCGTGATGACACCAGGCCCCGGGGAGCCCCAGCACCCATGTTCCCAGGGACAGCTATGTGCCACACAGTGCCCACAAGGTAACAGCCCCTTTTCTTGCCCCTGAGGGGTGTTGAAAGATACAGAGGGAAGATCTTCCAGCCCTCACTGCATGGCCCACCCTAGCAGAGAAGCTTTTCTGTGTGTCACAAACAGACTCTAAAGATAGTCCACCCTGGTTTTTGTACATCTAATGTGTACATGATACATGTGTGTATAACTGCATATACCACATATATGTAATATCTTATATGGCACACACTCAATGCAATTCAGATGGTCACTGATTTGACAAACACAGAAGCCAGGGGAACCAGGACTGGCATCCAGACCTCAAAACTCCTGGGCAACAGAGTCCCCCAGCCCCCACTCCAGACATAGGCTCCCACCATCCTGGTGCTGTGCCCCCCCTGCCACCTGTCATGGGCCAGAGTCTCCCTGCCTCCTGGGATTCATCACCGTCCATGTGCTTCAGGCTTTTACTGCCCTGAGGGCAGTGGAGAACCCACCCTGTGCCCACCTCACACTGTGACAGCAGCCTCTGGAGCCAAGCAGCAAGAAGACTGTGGGCCTTGCCCCGCCGGGCATTGGTGCAAAGCAGGTAAGGCGCCTGTGAGCCTGGAGTGTGCAGCTCCTGAGAAGGGCTGGGGAGCAGGGAGCATGAGCCCTGCCCCCTTTGCTTCCAGGGTCTTCGGCCATCCAGCCCTGCCCAGCCGGCCACTACTGCCCCGGAGGCAGTAACACCCACCCAGGAGTCCCTCAGGCCTGCCCGGAGCACACCTACCTGGCAACAGAAGGGGCCCAGAATCTGGCAGAGTGCCTCCCCTGCCCAGCCGGGTACCACTGCCCATTCCCAGGTGAGAGGCTGCCCCCAGGCCAGATGCTGAGGCCTCTGGGGAGGAGAGTCAAGAGGTGCTGGGGGGCACCTTCCCTGCCTTCTGCCTTTGCCCCAGGTCTCTCTTCCATTGAAGACCACACATGTCCTCCAGGCCACTGGTGTCCAGGTGGTCAGGGTGCCCTTCTCTGCCCACCTGGAACATTTCGGACAGAGCCAGGGGCATCATCCCAAGGAGACTGTGAACTCTGCCCCCCTGGCCACTACTGCCCAGAGGCTGAGCGAAGCGGTCTCCCAAATGTGTTTGCAACCCCCTGCAGAGCTGGATCTGAGTGCCCTGCAGGTGAGACTGTAGCACTTCATCCCTCCCAGCCCCTGTCCCCAGCCCTGCACCCCAGGAGTTCACACAAGAGGCCCAGGGAATATCACACAGGCACTGCATGGCCACTTGCTGGCCCTAGCAAACCATTGGCCTGGACCCCCAGTGTCCACCCAGTCTTTGGTTGGTTCGGTGCATTTGAGTCCCCCTAAGGTCAAGGGCCCTCAGCCTGTTCCTGTCTCCCTCAGGTGCTGTGGCCGAGGTCACCTGCAGGGCTGGCTTCTACTGCGGGCCCCAGACTGGGGTCCCCTCACTCTGCCCTGGGGGCTATGTCTGCCCTGCTGGCTCCTCCACCTACCCTGGCCCAGGGCAGCTGTGAGTACCCCAACCCTGCCATGTGAGTCTGAGGCTCCCCAACATGTCTCAGCCTCCAGGCTCTCCAACAGGGGTCAATGCCCTCAGGTTCCCAAAGGATTCAGGCCAAACAGCAGGGCTCAGTGACAAGCACCAGGGACCCTCTGCTTGTCTTCTCCACCTCTGTCCCAGGGAAGGAGGGAGAGGAAGCAAACTGCCCTGAGATGCCCTTCATCAGGGTCTAGGGTCATCCTGTAGGGCGGCCAGGTTTAAGTAAATAAATTAAAATGCAGGAAACCCAGTTACACTTAAATTTCAGGTAAACCAAGTAAATTGCTCATGTAACTATGACCCATGCAGTGCTTGGGGGCCTTTATACTGTTTATCTGAAATACTGTTTATCTGAAAGTGAAATACACTTTGTATTTCACCTGGCAGCCCCATTCCTATGTCCTGGACTGACTCCTCCAGCTGCCTCACCAGCCTTATCTAGTCCACACATCTTCATGTCCAGGGTGAGGTGGGCAGGGAGCATGGACATGGATACTGCCCAACAGCCTGACTACCTGGGCACAGCTCAGCCCTTCCAGAAAGGCACCTCGACGTGCTTAGGCCCATCAGACTCAAAGCAACTGGAGGCCCCATCTGGAGTGATATTGGAGCCCCCCGCCGTCTCCTTGCCAGCTTACCAGCTTAAGGCCCATGCCTGGGGGAGGTCGGGCTCTACTGGTGAGACAAGAAGCCACAACACAGACCCATCATTGTGAAACTGGGGCCTGGACTCTTTGTCTCTGCAGCTGCGTGTTTCCCCACTACTGCCCCCCTGGCAGTGTCCATCCACATGCATGCCCCGGGGGCTTTGAGCCCCTGAATGGAAGTGGCCTCAGGGTCTCCCAGGAGACTTGCTGCCGGCTCTGTGAAGCGGGCACCTACCACAGCTGGGCCCTGGACGCCCTGCCCTGCCAGCCCTGTCCCGCCGGATTCAGTTGCCACCAGGGTGAGAGTGGGAAGCAGGGAGGCAGGGCGTGGGCCTCAGGTCAGAACTGGGCTGAGCCTGGTGGGGCAGACAGAGGTGGTAGGAGGAGAGGCCAGCAGAACCCTAGGAGTGTGCAGGGGACAGGCCTGCAGTTCAGACCCACAGAGGACACGGGTGAAGGAGGACTGGGAGCAGGGAGGCATCACATCTGTCCTGATGCTGGATGAAGACGTATGAATCAGACCATGTGCAGCACCGTACAAGTGCACACGGTGAAGCTGTGCCCAGGAATAGGACATGGGCTGCCTGGCATCTGTCCCCACCTTCGCTGTAGCCCACTGCTCAGAAACTCCTCCACTCCCCACAGGGACAGAGAGCTACCACAGCCAGCCCTGCCCAGTGGGGCACTACTGTCCTGCCGGGACCCCCAGCCCCAGGCCCTGCCCACCTGGAACCTTCCGGAATAGCAGACAGGCTGGCAGAGTGGGAGAGTGCCTGCCCTGCCCCGCAGGCACCTTCAGCACCCAGCCAGGCCAGGCGGGCTGCCTGCCCTGCGGGAGTTCTGCCTTCTCTCTACCAGGTGAGTCTCACAAACCAGCCCCTAGCTGGCTAGCTGCCCTTGTCTGCAGACAGGGGCTCGAAACACACCAGGTTTCTTATCCCTGCAGCTTTGAGTCAGTGGTATAAGGTTGCAGGAAGCCACCTTAGCCCTGAGTGGAGTCTTGTGCATGGATGAGATGAGCCTGGGCGGTGACTTCAACAAGCAGACAGGGAGTAGGAGGAGCACCCTCAGAGAGGCTGAGGGCCAGGTCTGCTCCAAAGGCCAGGATGGGGTATTGGCTGGGACCCTGAGATTGCCCGGCCAGATCCCAATGTGGTGCTATGGCTCTGAAGCCCTGCAGGGCATCAGGGGCAGAGCTGTGAGCCAGGGACCCCTTGCTGACCCCTTCACCTGCCTTCATTTCAAAGATGTGGCCTTCACATGGCTTTTGCTGCTTGACTTATTTGCTGGTCCATTGTGCCAGCAGAAGACTTAATCAGATAGTCCCACAGAGGGAAATTTGGATCCCACGGATCACACACATCTAGCCTCAATGGGGGCTCATTCCAGTCCTACCCTGATGAGAGCTGATGTCCACAGACAAAGCCAGAAGACTTTACCTAGGATAATGATAAGAGCATAAATAAGGAAAGTTAAGCCATGTTTGAGGATTAGAAGCCTCAATATAATAAAGATATCAGCTCCCTCCCAAAGGATCTGTTGTTTCTCTGCAATCCAAGAGAAATTCCAGCAACATCTTTGTGGGTTTGAGGTGATTATATGCAAATTAAAGGGCCACAAGTAGCTAAGAGAAACTTAAGAAGAACAAAATAAGAGACACAGAGGTTTTATATTAAGATTTATTTTAAGGGCTTCCCAGGTGGTCGTAGGGGTAAAGAACCCACCTGCTGATGCGGAAGACATAAGAGAACATGGGTTCAATCCCTGGATCAAAAAGATCCCCTGGAGGAGGGCATGGCAACCCACTCAGTCCATGGGGTCCCAAAGAGTCAGATATGACTAAAGCAACTTAGCACACACACATATAATTAATTAACATTGTGCTTGGTCGTCAGTCATGTCCTACTCTTTGCAACACTTTGGACTGTTGCCTACAGGCTCCTCTGTACATGGTATTCTCCAGGCAAGAATACTGGAGTGGGTCACCAGTTCCTCCTCCAGGGGATCTTTCTAACCCAGGGATCAAACCTGTATCTCCTGTCTCCTTCACTGCAGGCAGATTCTTTACCTGCTGAGCCATCAGATAATTAACTTTATTCCTAGGTATTTGATACCTTTTGCTGTTATTGTAAACACTATTTTGTTTTAAATTTTCATCTTCTAATGTTTTGTTTGTCTAAAGATGTCTCTTTTCAGCTTTAGCCTACAGCATATTTTAGCTAAGTGAAAAATTCTAGCTAGACAGTTATTTTCTTTCAGCATTTTAAAAATACAGTTCTGTTACTTCTGGCTTTCTATTTTCTGTTGTATATGTCCCTTATTTACTCTCTGCAGGTAATTTCCCTTTTTCCTGGGTAGTTTAAGATTTTCTCATTATCTTTGGTTTCTAAGAATGTACCTGAAGCCTTTTCCTGAAGTTTTTCTTTGTATTTATCCTATTTGAGTTTCTTTAGTACTTCTCAAGTAGGTGGATGTCTTTTAATTTTGTGATATTCTCAGCCATTATGTTTTTTAATATTTTAAAGAATTTACTCTGTTTTGTCCTTTCTCCTTTCCTTTGGCTCTCAAATTATATGTTATCTCTTTTCACAATGCACATGTCTCTTGCACTATTTTCTGCATTTTTCATCTTTAATTTTCTCTTTCTGACTTTCAATTTGGATGGTTTTTTCAGACCTATATTCTACTTTATCTTCTCTTCCATTCCATATAGGTATGTACAACTCTTTGCGGCCCCATGAACTATTCAGCTCCACATAATACACTATTAAATGCTTCTAAAGATATTTTATTTTTTGCTATTGAATCTTTCAGTTCTAGAATTTCTGTTAGTCTTTTATAGTTTCCTGTTCCCCAGTGAAATTCTCCATCTCATCATTTAATTTATCAAATATGCTAATCAGGGACTTCTCTGGCAGTCCAGTGGTTAAAACTCCACGCTTCCAAAGCAGGGGATGTGAGTTCAACCCCTGGTTGAGGAGCTAACATCCCACATGCCACTGGTTCTCAGCCCTGGCCATACAATAAAGCTCTCTGGTCACTTTTTAAAAGGTAGCTGTCTTGCCCTCACCTCAGAGATTTTTATTTAATTGGTCTAAAGGGGACCCAGACATTGATAGTTTTTAAACACTTCTCAAAGATGATTCTAATGTGAAGTCAGCGGTAAGATGTGGAAGATCTCATTCAACTCCTCGAAGACCGTCAAGGTCAGTACTTTGAAAAGGCAGGTGTCCATCCCCCTGCCAGGTGCCTGGATGCCTGCGGACTCCTCTCTCCCCAGGTGCCTCCCACTGCACATGTCGGGGCCTGAACAGGGTCTTTCAGAAGTCAGACGGCTCCTGCATCTGCCAGGCGGGACACAAGTCCTATGATGATGACGAGAGCAGCAGTGACGAGGACTGTCAGCCCCAGGTAGCCCCAGGGCCTCGGTGGGGCAGGCAGAGGGAAGGGAGTGCCGTCCACACAGTCTCTCTGCCTGCCAGGGTAGGGATGATCTCCTGCGTAAGTGGGAAGACCTCGGGCTCTCTCCCTGTCATAAAACCACAGAGCTTCAGTTTTGCAAAGGGTCTTGGGAGTCTCCCCTGCAGTGTGTGACCATCCTGTGTGGTCCAGGAGGCTGGAGTAGGAACAGTGTTCCTCACCAGGCATAAAGCCCTGCTGGCAGCGAGACACGGGCACCCTCCCCTCACAGCCATCTCTGGAGGCTCTGGCTCTGACCTGTTGTTGTCATTCACTGGCTAAGTCATGTCCGATTCTTTGCAACCCCATAGACTGCAGCACGCCAGGCTTTCCTGTTCCTCACCATCTCCTGGAGTTTGCTCAAACTTGTGTCTACTGAGTCAGTTATTCTTCTTAAAAGGCAGCAACCTCTTCATGGGAACACTTCACTCGACCAGCTCATGGTACAGAAGCCTCTGGCTGACACCCTGTGCTGACTACAGCCCAGTCAGCAAACGAGACAACTGCCAGGACCCCAGGGCCACCTGCCCACCTGGGTCCGAAGGCAGCTCCAACTGAAACGCTGTTCTCTCACCACCTCCTCCCACCCATACCCTTCCTCAGGCAATTCTCCCTTCCCCATGGAAGACCCTGCTCCTTGATAGGAAAACAGGTTGAGGCTGCTTTATCCCTACCAGATGGAAACAGGCACCAGCCCAGTCGTGGCCCCCGCCTGGCTGGCTTCCAGCGCGCCCAGGAGCCCAAAGTCATGTTGTTCTCACTTTCCAGAGGTCCATCCCTGTTTGAGCTCCTCTCCCCTGCCTTCTTGTACACTGTGTGCATGATAAGTTGCTTCAGTCATGTCCTACTCTTTGGGACCCCATGGACTAAAACCCACCAGGCTCCTCTGTCCATGGGATTCTCCAACCAAGAAGACTGGAGTAGGTTGCCATTCCCTTCTCCAGGGAATCTTCCCAACTCAGGGACTGAGCCCATGTTCTCTTATGTTTCCTGCATTGGCAGGTGGGTTCTTTACCACAAGTGCCGCCTTGGAGGCTAGTGGTTCTCAAAGTGTGATCTTGACTCTGACAGCATCAGCATTACCTGGAAATTTGTTAGTAATGCAAACCTTCAAGCCCCACCCCAGACCCACTGACTCAGAAACTCCAGGAGTGGGACCTAGCAAACTGGGTTTCCACCAGCCCCCAAATAGATATGATATTCACTGAAGTTTGAAAACCACTCACCAGCCTAGCTCCCGGGCCTTGCCCACATCTGAGCTCAGCTGAGAGCCCTCAGCTTGGACAAGGAGCTGCTCTCTGGAGTTACCAGGGCATCTGTCCTTCATGTCACCAACTGGCCAGCCCCTTGCGTGCCTACTCAGGCCTGTGAGGGCTGGTTCCCCGAGACACTGCACCATTTCTGGAATGTTCTCTGGTGCCCCCAGGCTGCAAGTGCTAAGGTCAGGGCTCTCCTCCCCCCTTGCAGGTCGTGGAGCGCTGCCCGCCTGGGAACATCCTCTTGGCTGCCACCCGAACCTGTGTGTCCCCCCGGCAGTACAACTGCTCTTCCTTCTGTCACCCGGTGGGAGGCCAGCTCAGTGCGAGGCTGGGCATGTGAGTGATGACAAGCTGCTAAGACCCAAGTGAAGCTACCACCCCAGGCAGGTCCTGACTGTCCCCAGAGGGCCTGTCCCAGAGGCCTTGGCAGGACCCAGGTTGGGCCACGTGCTACAAGCTCCTCCCAGAAAGCCCCCTGCATGTGTACCTGGAGCAGGGCACCAGGCCAGAGTGGTGAGGACAAGCAGCTGGGCTGAGGAGGTGCTGGAGCAGAGAGAGTGAGGTCCACACTCCAGGCCCCGCCCCCAAACAACTGCCAGGAGCTGACCTGGACTGGATGCTGAGCCAAGGGAGTCCGAGTGGAGTGGGCAGTGGAGGGCTGAACTGCTGGCTCTCACATCCCTCTTCCTGGCAGGAAGCCAAGCTGAAGTACTGAGCCTTCCCCCACCCCACTCCCTGGACAAGGTTTTCATCCCAAGTGTAGCTCTCATCCTGGGAGGGGCCCCAGCCAGTGCAGAAGCAGGGCATAAGCGTGTGTGGTCCAGTCACCGCAGGTCCGCCACAGAAAGCACAGCCCCAGCTCAGGGAGAGCAGACAGCTCAGGTCCCTCTGGAGGGGCCCGTGTGGCCCCACACCACCTAAGACGGACCCCATCCTCTCCCACAGCTGCCAGTGCCGAGAGTATGCCTCTGCAGAGGAGCTCTGTGATGCCCAGTGTCTGGCCAGGGCTGCCCAGCTCTCCCTGGCCTGGGGGCCCAGCAGGAAGCTGATCCTCAGCATGAAGGACAAGGCTGCAGGCAGCATCCAGAGGGTGAGCCCAGCTCAAGGAAGGATTGGAATAGTAGGGCAGCTCCACCCACTGGAGAGGGAAAGACAGAGCTGCCCAGGCCTGGAGGCTGCAGGAAACTCAGTCGCCATCTAAAAAAGCCAGGAGGCAGAGGGAATGCCCGTCCATGAACCAGCCCGCCCACCTGGTCCTTGGCCTGCCTGGATGAATGTCCGTCTGTGGCTGCAGGGAAGGGTAGGCAGGAGGCAGCAGTGGTGTTCCTCATGTCAGTGTCAACCATCCCATCTGAATGCCAGAGGGCCTTGGAAACCATCAGCTTCACTTCCCAGAAGGCACTCTGCATGTCACAGACATGGTGTGACCCTGAAGCCGCCCAACCAGAGTCTTATCCAGCCCAGGCCTCCAGCTACAGAGCAGGCCTGTCTCCTGGTCACCAGGGTGTGGCTCTGGCTCTCTTCAGGGTCTTGAGACAGAGGACCAGGGCCTGGACGCAGGCCCGGCTCACTCTGGATGCTTGTGCACCAGAGGTTCTAGACCATTGTATTTGCTCGCCACTGAAAGGGTCAGAGGGTCATCTGGCCCAGGACTGGATAGCAGATTTGGGGTGATGGGGTGAGGTTTCTGAGTTGCTCTGTAAGTAGGATATTTGCAGGTGGAGAGAAAAGAGGAAAAGGCCTGAGTTGAGTCAGGGGTGTTTCCTGAAGATAAGAAAGATAAGATAAGGAAGAGCCCAGGGTCAGAACATCACCTGGGCAAGTTCAGTGAGGAAGGAGACATGTCCTGGGGGAGGTGGGGTGGGCACCGCTGAGCCTCATCGAGCCTCGCCAAGGGCTCGTCTGGGCTTCTGTCCACCCAATGCTGCAAGTCTCCCTGCCCCTCCTCCAAGCTGTTCAGTGCTGCACTTTGTCCTTAGGAGGTAACAAGTGCACTGGGCCCAGACCCATCCTTCCAGGGCAGTGCCAGGGTCCATCTCATTCTGTGCAGCCCCCGCGGCCTCCTTGGCTTGGTCATCTCCAGCGTGGATATACTTGATGCCTTCCTCCTCGGTGAGCTTTCCCGGTGGGGATTGGAGGGGTGAGGGATCCCCAAGTCGGGCAGGAGTCACAGGTCATGTGGGAAGATGATCTTTTCTCCTTAAAGGGAATCTAGACTGGGGGGGGTGGGGGACGCAGGGAGCAAAGGTATGCGTGGGGCCCCCAGGCAGGCCCTGGTCCTCCAGCTTTCCTCTCCCGAACTCTCCCAGGTCCACCTGTGACCAGCCCAAGGCAGCAGAGGCAACCCTGGACCCCAGGCCCGGGGCACCATGCCCCCCAGGATCCCAGCATCCTTCCCCACATTCCAAACCCCGTGGTCTGCCTGGCAGCGGGGGACGTGGTTCTTTTCCAGCTTCACATTCTTCCCCACAGTGAGTCCCACCCTGACTCTCTCACCGTCCCCCACCTAGATGTCCAGTGACCTCACACACAGGCCAGATTCGCAGCAGCGAGTCGCAGGCCAGGGCTGTGCCCTTGCTCTTGGTCTGACCGGTTGTTTCACTGGAGCCTGGATTCCATATCTTGGACCTGCTGTTCCAGCTCCAAGTGGGGTTGCCAGATCTCTGCACCTTGGGAGGAGGGGGAGCTCGCCAAAGTGACCTCCGACCTATGCTCCAGCCCGCCTGCAGGGCTGCCCTGTGCCAGGATCCGACCTACTCAGTAGCCTGTCCATCTTGGATGCCTTGATTTATAAGGATTGTCTTCCCCATAATGAGCTGAAGCCTGCCTCTCTGTGACATCCCTCCTGCACCACTGGAACCTCACAGCACAAGCCTGAGTGCTCCTCTGAAACAGTTTCACTGGTGGGAAAGGCTCAGCGTTCACCCTCCACACACTGAGCACTGGTCAGGCCCTCAGCAGACTTGATTCCCTGCCCTTCTCCCTCCTGGTGTTTCCCTGGGGGCTGTTGTGGGGCTGGGCGCCCCACCTGCTCACACATACACACACACAGACATCACGACATCACTGACACAAGGTAGGCAGCCAATGAGTCAGAGGTGAGAGGGCTGCCAGTGCCTGGCCGGCCTTTTTTTTCTTCTCCAGTAGTTTTTATAAAGAATGGATTTCAAGAGCAAAAATATGGGGCAGAGAGCTCACAAATGTAAATTATCTTTCTAAGTGCTTTAGCAATCGGTATAGAGACAGCACACAGCCACACACTGAAGGTTCAAGAGGAGGTGTCTCTCCAGGCATGGCTAAAGACCTCAGTGTTGATCATATCTGAACACAACAGGCACCCAACCCGCATAGAAGCAGACCGAGGGTTTGGTTTCATGTGTGGAGTAGCTGCCGAAGTTCCCCCGCATGAAGCAGTGCCAGGGCGATGGGGCCGGAAAGGAAAAGGACTCTCACAGAGTGAGCCCCGACTTGGACATTTCCAGGCCCAGCTCGCCCGTAATCCCATGGACCTGGGTAGCCCTGCCTCTCAACCTCAGTCTTTGCCTCTGTGACATCTTGAGAGGCAGGAGACAGGCCTGGTCAAAGGAAGTGGCCAGACCCAGACCGGTGCTTCTGCCCATCTGCTCTCCCAGCAGGAACTGAGCACTGGCTGCGTGCCTGCCCTGTGCCACGTGCCAGGGTTCAGAGGTGGACAGACCCCACCCCAGAGGGCATCGGGCATCCGGCTGTGCTCCCCCAGGGGCATCTCTCTGTGTGGGCCGAGAGGGAAAGGTCTCACCAGGTTTATTTCACAGGACAGCGTCCTGGGAACAGGGTATGGGCTGCCCAGGGCTGCGGTTTCAGAAGCCCCTGGAGCTCAGGCTGAGCGGCTCCCTCCACAGATCGCTCGGCCAGTCGCTACCCTGTGTACCAGACACAGCACCTGTTCAACAGCAACCCCCGCTGGGACTTCGGGGCCTTCAGGCAGCTGGAGCACCTGGTGCGGGAGACCCGCCTCAGCTTCTCCAGGTGACTGTGGTGAGGCTACCTGGTTCCTGGAGTGTGGGTCACAGCCTCTCCAGGGTGGGCACCAGGGGGGCACAGGGGAGAGTAGGGGCCTCAGATCATGTCGGGGTGGGGGTCATGGGCGGCTTCCCTGGGTCACATTACTATCGGGGGAGCCCCTGCCACGGCTTGTGGCCCTCAGACTGTCCTCATATTCTGGCCCCTCACCCCTAGGTTTGCTCACCAGTTTGTAGATCCCGGCACGTACGTGTTTCAGGACAACGGGCTGCCCGAGAGCCTGGCTGTGGTGCTGGTGAAGGAGCAGGGTGTGGCCTGCGACCCAGGCCTGCCCCCTGTGCAGCCCTCCTCACCCTATCAGCTTGCCAGGCATGGTGTCCTCAGGCACCAGCCGCCAATCCTGGGCCCAGACTGGGGGGCAATCTCAGGTACTGACCACAGAATGGAGGAGCAGGATTGCAGGGGACGGGGGGACCAAGCTCCAGCATGCGATCTTGGGCCCAGCCTTGAAGACGACAAACTTGCCCTTGAACATGGCCTTCCTCTGCCACGCAAGGAATATTGAAATTCTCTCCTGTGCCTCCTGTCTCAACCCCCTGCTTCCGTGGGTCCTGGGGTCCCTGCCTCAGTGAGCAGGGTCCCTGAGTGGAGGTGCCCAGAACTGCCTGTTCTTGCCTCCTCTGTGGGTCTCCTGCCTTCTTCCCTCCATATTCATGAGCCAGGTCTGCTCTCCAGGCTGAGTCTGCCCAAGGGGCCACGGGGGAGACAGGTGGCCCGTAGCAGCTGAGGCTCAAGGGCCTGGCCCTGGGGCAGCCAGAAGAGGGTGGAGCAGCAGTGTCCTGGGAAGGCCCCCCACTGCACCCCCAAAGGATCCAGGGTGGAGGAGGAGCCCCAGTAGGACAGTGACTGGGTTACATCCAGAGGCAGGAGTAGGGGCTGTTAACAGGGGGCTCAGGGGGGTTAGAGCCCAGGGGCAGCAGGAAGAGAAAGTGGGGACTGCTGCTCTCACAGCTCCCTACCCACCCCCCCACCCCCCGCAGGGGTGCTGCTGGCTGTTGGCTTGGCAACCACGCTGCTGACCAGCCTGGGCTTTGTGCTGAGACCCTCCTCATCGACCCAGGCCAGCCCTGTGAGGGCTCGGGGACCTCGGTGGAGGGGCCTCAGGGAGCCTCTCATGCCTGCAGAGCCTGTGCCCGTTGGGGACCGGTAAGTCCCCTCCTGCCGGCTCGCCTTTCGCAGCCCCCGGCCAGCCTGCGGCCAGCCTGCGGCCAGCCATGTGTGCGGGCTCTGAGGCTACTGCTTCTCTGCAGCTTTCCGTTCTCTGAGGACCTTGGTCCCTGGGGCTCCGAGAAAGGAGCTGATTCCTGGAGGAAAGCCACTGCCCAGGGCCCAGGTACCCCCGCCCCGCCCTCCTCTCCCTGCCCTCCCCTGCAGCACAGCAGGTGCACATGTGGGAAGCAGCTTGTTTTTCTCCCGACAGTTACTGGCAGTCCATGCCGTCCCTCTCAGCCTCACCACAAAACCTAGATACGGACATTTGGAGGGTTGTTGTATTCCCATTTTCCAGACAAAGGCCCCAGAAGGTGTGAGTGGCTCTCTGGGTACCCTCAGTTGGTGAGGTTGGAGAGCAGCCAGAGCTCTGGGTCCTTACTGTGCTGGTCAGGAGCTGGGCTGGGGGTATGGGCACTGCCCTGCAGGGTCCCTTCACAGGATGACCCACATGCCCGTCAGCTCCTCTGCTGAGCTGGCCTCCCCTACAGGCAGGCCTCTGGGCTCCTCTGCCCCTGCATCCTGCCCACAGAGCCACACAGGAGAAGGGAGCTGCTGAGCCCAGGGCCCCTTCCTGCAGGGAAGCTGCTTGCAGCCCACACCCTGGAGGACTTCAGTGTCCGCACGCTCTACGACAAGCTGGAGGACCAGAGCCTGCATGTGGCAGCCCAGCTGAGCAGGCACAGAAGCGACGCGCTGGCCTTCTACAGGGGCGCCAGCCTGCAGCTGCAGGGGCTCCAGGTTAGCCCCAGCCCCTGACAACAGGGACGACTGCCTCTCCCACGTCTCCCCAACCACCCACCCACCCCGGGAACAGTCACCCACACGTCTGAGAATTGCCTGAGCTGAGACGGAGGGCCACACCCTACCTGAGAGGGTGACACAGCCCTGGTTCCTCCAGGACCTCCTGCAGGGCCTCAGTGCAACAGAGCGGCCAGGGCTGGGCAGGGCTGGAGACCCAGAGACAGGGGACAGGGCTGCTGCCGGGACATGCGCTGGACAGAGCACGGACTCGTGGAGCAGCCGCAACACAGCTTCTCCCAGGGAGCCCAAGCAGCGTCCACCAGGTGTGAGGCCAGTACCCAGGGGTGGGGCAGCAGGTGAAATGCCCAACAGTGTTTTCACATGGTTCATCCCACTTGGTGCCAAAACCAGAGAGCATTCAACCTGATCAAAGAAGATGGTCCTGGGCACAGGGCCAGGGAGAGACACTCCCAGGTTGGGGGTGCACTAGCATGCACAGGGGTCTGACAGAGGAAGGGATCCGGTGGCACTCCCTGGGGCTACAAGGGCCCTGGAGCCTAGCTCCCAGCACTGTCCTCCCAGTCCTGCACTGCGTGATGACTGTACTCACATCACCTCCACTAACCCATTCAGTTGTCACAGGAAACCTATGAGTGGTATTACCATATCCCTGTTGTACAGATAAGGAATTTGAGGCCTAAAGAGGCTAAAGGACCCTCCCAGCATCCACAGAGAGTGCACAGCTGGCCCAGAAGCCCACTCCCTGCTACACAGGACTTATATGCCTCCACCTGCAGCTGACAGCATGCAAGAAGGTGCCTCGTTAGACCCCACGGGCTCCCCAGTCACCACCAGACTTGGGCTCCAAGCCCAGCCACAGCCCCCACAGAGCTCCCTGGTCCTTTAGGGGAGGCAGGAAGTTCTTCAGTGAAGTCCACTCCCTGGAAAGTGGTGTAGGGGCTGAGGTCCAGGCAGCTGTGTCACTTTTTCCACAGTCAACATCCTCCAGGTCCCTGCCCGGGGTAGGGGCAGAGTCAGGGGACATGGCAGAGATGCCAGAAACCCTCCCCAGCAGATGCATGTGTGTGTGAGTGCGTAAGTGTATATGAGTGTATGTGAGAGTTGTGAGTGTGGTGGGGTGAGTGTATGTGTAAATGTATGTGAGTGTGTGTGTGAATGTGTGGGCGGGGTGTGTTTGTAAGTGTGTGAGTGTGCATGAATGTGTGTGGGGTGTGGGTGGGTGTGCGTGTATGTGTGTGTGAATGTGTGTCAGTGTGTGAGTGTGTGTGTTTGAGTGGGTGTGTGAGTGTGACTGTGTAAATGTGTGTGTAAGTGTGAGTGTGTGGCCTGGGGGACCCTGGAGACTAAGCAATGACATTCAGAGTCTTCCTTGACCTTCACTGCAAATCATCTCTTCTTAAACTCCTCATCTGTACCTTCTGGACTGGGACACCCAGCCGAGTGATTACGAGGACAGAGAACACTTCCTCTGAAGTTTGCCTGAGACCAGTCATTGCCCTCTGTCCTGGGTGCTGATGGGAGCTGGGGTAGAAGGCAGGTGCTATTGCAAGCTGAATGCTGGAGTTCCATTTTTCCTTGTTGTTGGCCAAATTTTCAGAAATAATATGTGATGAAGCATTAGCAAATTAAAAAGACGAAAAAACAAAATCTTCCTCTAGCCCAGGAGACTCTCTGTGTGGCTGGAGGTGTGTAGCCACAGCGCGTGCCTGCCAGCCTGGGACCCACACCACAGCAGGGTTCTGAGTAGTAGGACGGAGGTGTGAATACCACAGGGGCAGATCTCTGAGTTTAGAAGCAGTTAGGAATGAGATGTACAGACAGGGGGACACCATCTGGACTCAAGGCAGCAGGATGCTTCCTCCAGCCTCCGCCCCTGGGTGTCCAGCCGGCGCAGTGACCGCCTAGAGGAAAGGTGGGGTACACACACCAACTCCATGAACGGAGAGGGGTGAGATGTCGGGTAGGGCGGCTGTGATGGGTGAGGGATGTCTGAAGGGTTCTCTGTGTTCTTCCCCCCAGGCTGCACCCCCAGTGTGTCCCTCCCAGACTGTCACATGGAGCTGGACCGAGCCATTGCGGCCCTGGCAACTGCACTTTCCCAGGCATATGGGCCACCAGCTGGGGCCCTGAGAAAGGTGAACATCCGGGGCAACCACAGCCTGACTGTGTGCAGACTCATTAGGCGCACGGGCACACATGCCCACAAACTCACCACACACTCACACCCATACACTCATGTGTACATGTGCATCGCACACACCATTCACACTCACATGCATGTGCACACAGCCACACACACTCACACCCATACACTCGTGTGCGCGTGCATCACACACACACACACAGACTCACATGCATGTTCACACAGCACACACTCACACTCACCGCACACTCACACCCATACACTCATGTGCGCTTGTGCATGTGCATCACACACAGGCTCACACGCACCTGGGCCTCATGCTCTGCAAGTGCCCCGCCCTTGGTCAGAACCCAGGGGACGTGGCCTGTGCTCTAGGTGCCCCTGCTCCATTGCTTCTGAGCTTCCTCCAAGAAGCATGTTGGAGACAATGCCCCCCATCTGCTAGCTGCCCTAGCCTCTCAAAGGACACTCAGAGGGGCCCGGCCCCCAATTCATGCCTGAGAGCAGCACATCTGAGGGCAGCACACTCGGAGGGCCTCTGGGTCCTCAGTGTGGAACTCCTGTGCAGCAGGGCAGAGTCCCTTGTGGCCCACGGGTCCCGGGGGTCTGGGAGCACAGACAAGGGAGGCCACCACACTCATCAGGTCTTAACTGACTCTGGGCAGTTGCTTGGGGCCCCTAGGAGCACCCTGCAGTCAGCAGCCAGGCTCCCCAGAGACATGGCATCCCACACTCAGGTCGGCACACCTGTCCAGGTCGAGTTAGTAATGACGTCCTTGTCCCTCCCTGTTCTTTTCCTGGCCCAGAAATGGAGGAAAGTTACAGGACTATTTGTCTTTTCCAAGGCCTCTGATTGGGCTGGTGAACAGCCTGTCTCCGCCTGTCAACAAGATGCTCAGCTGGTGAATGACGAGCTCCCCGAGCCCCAGCCTCTGCCCTCCCCTGAGGGGCACCGAAGCCCAAGGTGGGCAGGCGTGGACACCCTAAGCCCCCTGGCACCAAGGATCTTATTTTTCACCACCTGATTTAGAGCATCAACCCATTCTGATTCAGCTACAAGTCTTTAGGGCTCCCTGCCCCTGGTAGCCCCCATTGTCATAGCCACCCAGGTTTGCCAAGGGGTTGCCAGTTAGAGGACCTCATCAGAACTCGTGTCACTCACTGGGGTTGTCCTCACCCACGGGAAAAAGGCCACATTCACTCGGGGTGACCCCAGACTTCATATTCCTGCCGCTCCTTCTGATTCTCCTTCCTCTAACTCCCATCTCTCTTCAGGGAGACCAGCAGTCTCCTTTGTTCCTCCGAGTTGAAGAGAGGAAGTGGTAAAATCATTGACTGTGGTACTGAGATAAGCACTTTGTTATCTGATCCTCACAACAACCCTGTGAAGTGGTACTATCCTTTAATTTAAAGGTGAGGTAGCTGGGGCTCAGAATGGTTATGTTACAGGAGGACCTGGAATTGCAGCCCAGGGCATCTGACTTTCAAACTTGCTGAGTCTGAATGCTCACGCCTGTAATCCCTGCACCAAAGCCACCACGGCCTGTCCTCCCAGAGACATCTCTCCTCTTGGCTTCCTGACTGAAAGTCATGGGGAGCTTACACAGATGATTGAAGTCTCCTGAAGGAAAGAGAAGAGCCCAGACTCTCCTGCTCACATCGCCAGGCTGGGGCCCCTGGAGATTCAGGTTGCCAGAAAGAGAATGGGAAAGGCAGGTCAAAAGTCCGGAGACCTGAATTCTTGACTGGACTCTGCCCTGGACACTGGACACTGGGGATCGTGAGAGAAAACCTCCCAGCAGCTCCATGAGGACCACCCAAGAGAATGTTTCAGTTCAGTTCATTTCAGGTGCTCAGTCATGTGCAATTCTTTGCAACCCCAGAGGACTGCAGCAGGCTTCCCTGTCCGTCACCAACTCCCAGAGCTTGCTCAAACTAATGTCCATCGAGTCAGTGATGCCATCTAATCATCTCATCCTCTGTCGTCCACTTCTTCTCCTGCCTTCAATCTTTCCCAGCATCAGAGTCTTTTACAGTGAGTCAGTTCTTCCCTTCTGGTGGCCAAAGTACTGGAGCTTCAGCTTCAGCATCAGTCCTTCCAATGAATATTTAGGACTAATTTCCTTTAGGATGGACTGGTTGGATCTCCTTGCAGTCCAAGGGACTCTCAAGAGTCTTCTCCAACACCACTGTTCCAAAACATCAATTCTTCAGCATTCAGCATTTTTTATAGTCCAACTCTAATACCCATACATGACTACTGGAAAAACCATAGCTTTGACTAGATGGACCTTTGTTGGCAAAGTAATGTCTCTGCTTTTTAATATGCTATCTAGGTTGGTCATAGCTTTTCTTCCAAAGAGCAAGCGTCTTTTAATTTCATGGCTGCAGTCACCATCTGCAGTGATTTTGGAGCCCAAGAAAATCAAGTCTGTCACTGTTTCCACTATTTCCCCATCTATTTGCCATGCAGTGATGGGACCGGATGCCATGATCTTAGTTTTTTAAATGTTGAGTTTTAAGCCAGTTTTTTCACTCTCCTCTTTCACTTTCATCAAGAGGCTCTTGATTTCCTCTTCACTTTCTGCCATAAGGGTGGTGTCATCTGCATATCTCAGGTTATCGATATTTCTCCCAGCAATCTTGATTCCAGCTTGTGCTTCATCCAAACCAGCATTTTGTATGATGTGCTCCACATGGAAGTTAAATAAGCAGGGTGACAATATACAGCCTTGAGGTACTTCTTTCCCAATTTGGAACCAGTCCATTGTTCCATGTCAGGAGAATGTTTACTGCTACTTTTGATGCAGGGCTGAAGGAGTCTAGAGGAACAAGTAATTATAATGAAAGACTTCTGGAAATTTAAAGACATTTGTAAGGATCAGGAAAGATAAGATAGACTTAAATAAGGGTGGTCCCAGCAGCAGGTGTTGGGGAAGGGTCTTCCTGGAGGACAGCAGCGTTGACCAAGACCTGAGGCGACAGTGAGAGAACTTAGGTCTGGCTTGAGACCCGAGGCCCATCCCAGAGGCCCAAAAGCTCCCTCGACACTGTCCAGCCATCTTGCCTCAAGGTGTGAAAACTGAGATCTGGAACTGAGCGGCCTGAAGGGACTCTGAAGAAGACATCCATGTAGGGACCAGGCTTGTAGCAGGAAACAGATGGACAATTTGGGAACAGAATAATAAAGGAGACGTATGAGGGTGTGCAGGTCCAGACACCTACATGGACTAGCACAGGCCCCCTCCTGGCCTGGCAGGGCAACAGCAGACGGCAGTTTCTGGACTCAGGAGAGCACGTAGCCAGACAGGGCACAGCCAGCTGATGCAGGGGAGGGAAAAGCTCTTTTCCTCTACCCATCTCAGGTTCTCACACAGGCAACAAGAGAAAACAGAAGCTCATTCACGTGTCCATGGCCCATGTGTGGGACCCTCAGTGCAGAATGACTTGAAGGGGAGGTTGGAACTGTGGTGGTAACTCTAAGAACCTTAAGGAGAGGACAACACATTTTAGAGAAGTGACAACAGTAAAGGAGTTTGGGTTTCTACGGCCGCAGATTTTGGGATGGTAGATACAGGGGAGTGTCATGGTGGGGTGGGACTAGTGTCTATGTAAATTCCTCTGGAGGTATCTCTGGGCTGGTGAGGGTCTAGGGTGCCTCCAGTGATTACCCTCTGAGCCTCCTGGTAGATAGGGGAAGGGACCCCTTCAAAAGGTAAGTCCAGTTTTTAGGCAGATATGGGAAGGCAGAGAGATTTTCTTATCTCAGTGTGCCTCCTTGACATGTGCTGGGCATGAACTGTGCTCCCAGCACTGAGAAGTCACCACCCGTGGGCAGGGAAGGCTGCCTGGGTCCTGTCGTCCAGCTTCAGGGGACCTACTTGAGTGTCCTTCATGTTTAAGTCTCATATCTCATCTTTCCCTAATCCAGACTCCCTGGGGGAGATGTTAAACGCAGCCGAGGGGGTGGACCACCAGCAGTAGAGGCCTGAGAGGGTGCCTCTCATCCCTCTTTTTCTCAGCTCCCAGAGGCAGCCGAGAGCTGGATGGTGTCCCCGCGATGACGTCAAAGGAGGAGGCCCTGTGAGCCCAGCCCCCTCGAGCCCAGCCCCGGTGCACAGGCAGGGAGCCCTTCCTGAGCTGCAGGTAGGGGCCGGGCAGCGTAGGAAGGGGCACAGCCCAGCAACGTGGGGTGATGTAGGGAAACTGCCCACCCTCCAGCCTGCTTGTCACCTACACACCGTGTATGACTCTGGGACACAGAAAATTAGAATTGGAGAATACTGGTCAAGAAAAGCATTCTTTCAACTAGCAAGTATTCATTGATTTCTACAATATTCACAAGGGCAAGAGGTGAAGGTTTAAAAGAATTTTCAAAACAATGGGTAAGAAATATCCCAAAGGTAAGGTATGATCACATAATAATATAAAACCTCTAGGTCAAAATGTTACCATTAGTAGACACTTTTACTCTTTTAGAAAAAATGTGCAAATGACCTTAGAGAAAGGAAATACAAACAAGTAAATTATGTTAGAATGTTCAAAGAATCAGAAAAAAAAAATTAAACTACCCTTTCTTATCTACCTAAAATATCTGACTAAGTTCAGTTCAGTTCAGTCGCTCAGTCGTGTCTGACTCTTTGCGACTCCATGGACTGCAGCACACCAGGCCTCCCTGTCCATCACCGACTGCCGGAGTTTACTCAAACTCATGTCCATTGAGTCGGTGATGCGACTAAAGTACTAAGTAATTGTGAGGAATAAAGAAATAAACACGTTCATATTCCACTGGTTGAAGAGTACAAAATTTAAACCTTTCAGGAAAGCATTGGGCAAGACTCAACCACACAATCATCTCTGTCTATAAGAGTGTCTGAGATAAGCAGTTTTTCATCAGAAAACACTCACTCTCCCAAAAAATTAATAAGGAAGTCTTTGCCATTGTAGCCACAATTAGCACACAAGGCCCTTCACAGCCTGCTGTCGCCAGCCACCACTCCTATGTCTCCAGCATCATCTCTGTCCACTTTTCCAAACAAATTATTAATGCATGCTACCACCAAACTGAACTTTGACTACTCTTCACACCAAGCTGAACATCTCCTTGAGTGACATTTGTCACTGACAATTCCTTGTTCTATGTTTGCCTTTCCTTATAGACTACAAACCTCATGGAAGTTCACTAATGGGGTTCCATAATCAACCATTGGCTTGACACATAATGGGTGCTCAATAAATCTTTCTTTATCTGTGAATGGATGGACGTACAAATGGATGGATGAATGGATCCACGTATGAATGCACCGATGGATAGATGCATGGATGGATGCATAGGTGGATGGATGGATGGATGGATGGATGGATGGGTGGGTGGATGAAAAGATGCATGGATGGAACTGGGTGAACTGAGAGATAGATGAAAGTTCCTTGTGCTTTCTCATATCTCTGTGTTTCCACACATGCTGTTGCCTTTGCCTAACATGCCCTACTCCAGCTGTCCACCCAGTTAATTCCTTTTTGTTAACATTCAGTCGCGATGTCTCCCCTTCCAGAGAGCTCTCCCTGATCACAACTGCCTGTGTTAGGCCTCCTGCTTTTTGCCCCTGTAGGCCCTCCACATCCCTCCACACAGTTCTCACTACACCAGACTGTTGGCCTGAGTTCCCTTTTAAAGAGCAGATGAATCTCAACTCCATGTGTGTGATGCCCTTACCTGTCATGGAGCAGCTCAATGGGCTTTTAGTGAAATTAGAATAAAAGGGACAGTAATGAGGACCGTGTGTCCCTTGTTTCTAGATGAAGATACAGCAGGTAGAAGACAGTCTGGATGAGCTGAATGAGGAGTTCTTCCAGCTCACTGCTCAAGCCTTAGCACTCCAGAAAGAAGAGGACAGAACAGGCCAACTGCCGCCTAGCAAAGGCAATCCATGTGTGGTAAGCCCATGAGACCACCATCTCAGCTCCTAAGGTGTCCACAAACACCTGGGTCTCATGATGTTGGGCCCGCAGGGTCACAGTGTCTTCCACAGGAAGGGGTTCGGAACAAAACAACCAGCTCAAACCAGAAGGCCCACCAGTTGTGCCTGTTGTGTTTGGCAGATAGAGGGCCTACCCTGGGGGACACTGCTACACATGTAGGCAACGGAGCATGTCGGCCACCTTTCATTTTCAGGTCTCTAAGTAAATTGATGGCCTGGAAAGAGTGGGGAAGGGCATGAAATGGTACAGTGGAAATATTAATAGCTTTCCAGCTGCGGCCTAAACAAAGAGTTTTCTGTGAGATGCACTCCCATCCCAGCTCAGTCCCTGGAGATATAGACCTGGCAAAGCTGGAGGGGCACAGGCGTGAGACATAGTGACAACTCAGCTGTGTCTGCACTGACCTCGTCACTAAAGCAACACCAGCTTGCAGGCCTCGAGTGGACAACTGGATTACTGATGCTGTGTTAGAATACTCTTTCTCCTGACCTGAGGTTTTGATGTCTCTTTGACTTTTACACCCAAGCCCAGTGCCTCCTCCATGTCCCCCTAATTCCCATCTTCCTGAGTTGCTGAAGACAGGCAATGCCATGGGTTGCCGGGGGTACAAGGTTGTGCACCCCTGTCACCAGGCTTCAGTGCCCAGAAACACTGCCCACCAAGGCCTCTCTCTTCTTGGTTGGGAGGTCACACCTGCCAGCGACCCCAGGAGCACAGATGCTCCCTGAGTACAGACCTCCTGCCTGAGTCTAGATGTTGGAAGTCTGAAAAATGGATTCTTCTCAGTCAAGCTGTCCCCTCAAGACCAAAGCCCAAGAAAGGACACCTATGCTCACAAACAAGCAAGGGAAATTGATCTTGTGTGCACACAAGGCACAGTGTGTCATGTGACAGCCACGAAACACACAGGCCCTTCCAGAAGCTCCAGAGAAGCCCAAATGCAGACGGCACTCTGAGTTCCCCACCCAGTGTCTATCACTCCTCCCCTGAGCACAGCCAGACACCTCCCAAGAGACCAAGTAAGCTGCAGGGCTGGTTCCTGGGGGCAGCCATGGGATGAGGTGCAGGCACCCAGCACTGCTGCACTGAGGAGCTCAGGTGACAGCGATTTATGAGAATAAAGGAACTGGAGATTTTCATGCTTAAAGAGACATTGTGCTAATATCCCCAGTAGTAAAGAAGGGACAAACAGGATGAGCTGAGGGGCTATGAAAAGATTTAATTATTCAACAATTGTTCCAAATTATTAAACGTGATGACTGTGTAATGAAATAATTAGTTGTTGTTGAGCATGAATGAGGCAACATAAACTCAGGGGACACTGTTTTTCTTCCTTAAGCATGAGGCCAGTCCCTGGACATAGCCTGTTGGTGTCTTCCCCAGGGTTCAGCTGAGTGTTGCCTGGAGTCTGTCAGAGTGACCAGGGTTACAGGGGGTCACAGGGTGGGCTCAGGGCTTTCAGAGTCCCATTTGTGTCCTTTCCAGGTGGTTCCCAGGATCTGCCCCTCTGAGCAGCATGAAGACAGACCCTGCCAGGGAGAGGCAGGCATCCCCCATGGAAAGAACCTGGGACCCTGGGCCCTGCAGAGCAGCCAGGCCCTCACACTGGAGGCCAGGAGAGCCTGGGTGGCCCGCAGGGCGGAAGAGCTGGAGTGGGAGCTGTCCTTGCTCGTCCAGGTGGCGGCTGGCAGCCGGCCAAGCCTGGGGAGGCGCTGAGTCAGAGGGGGCTGGGCGCCTTTTCCACGGGCTTGGCCAGGCGCCTCTGCTGTCTGCTGGCAGGAAGGAGGCATGTGTGCTTGGCTTTAGGACCTGCTCCTTCAAAGCCCAGCAGGCAGCCTGTGCTGGTTTCTGCCTGTGATCCTTGGGGTGAAGGCAAATAAAGTCACACAGATGAGAAATCGGTATGTATTCTCATCACTGGGCCTGCCCCTCAAATCTCTGTGGTCCAGGCCAAAAGCCTCATCTGGGGCTCTGGCTTCAGGGGAGGGGAACACAGTGCAGCTGCTGCACAGAGCCTCCCTCACTGCTGTGTCCTTGTCTGGAGCCCCAGGGACTGATGGTTTTCCCTTCCTGGCGCCAGTGCCGGCCAGGCCAGGGGAGCAGTCACACCTGCCCTGAGGGCCTCCAGCACCAGAGAAGACTCAGCCATGCCCTCAGGGTTAACAGAAGAGTGTGTCTGATGGAGCAGCAGATAAGGGGACAGCTGCTAGAAACTCGTCTGTTTGTGATTTGCCCTTACTAATTAAGCCTGCTTTCACTGTTCCCCCTCTTTCTCCAGTTGTACACCCTCCAAGCCAAGGTAATGTATCACCAGGCTGCTTAACCACCCCTGGGGAGGAGGCTTCGGACATAGGGGTCACTAGTAATGGGGGCCCAAGTTATTTTCAGAAACTTGGAATAGGCTCTGAGCAGTGCTGACTGGCTAAAACTAGCTAGGACTAGCCAGTCTAAACCTGGGCGCGTGCAGAACACAGATCACCTCACCTCTCCTCTCCCTCCAAACCCCTGCCCTACAGCTGAGACCTGCCAGCTACTTTACCCATCGATATCTCAGATCCCTCATCTTCAGAGAGGCAGATCTGAAATCTGGTCTTCCTTCTCCTCGCTTGGCTGCCGCATGAAGCCTTTCTCTGCTACAAACAAACTGGTTTAGTTGCAAACCTCTCTTCACCCCCTAAGACTACTCTAGAGGCCACTTGCTCCACCAGGCTCCTTCCCACCCTTTTCCCAACTTCTCCCTCCTTTAATTCTCTGCCCTTCATCTGATTCCTGCTTTAGTTGCCCTGTCATATCCTAGCCTCTCTTCTAGGTTGTAGGTTCCTTAGAAGCAGGGTCTCTCTCTCTCTCACTCTCTCTCTCTCTCGCTCGCTCTCTCTTGCTCGCTCTCTCTCACACACACACAGACACACACAAACACCACTCAGTGCACTGCTTCTCACGTACAAGGCATCAGGTGACCCACTCATGCTTCATGCATGTGACTGACCTTATGGATACAGACTAACCCCGAGATCACATGGTCACATCAGGGCCACACCACACCTGGGAGCCATGCAGAATCACTAGTGCCGGCATCAGGGGCAGACAGGGAGACTCTCGAGGGGTGGGACATGGACCTCCAGGGCTGGATCCCTGGGACAACTCTTGGGAGGGCTGGAACTTGACCCAAGCCTTCAAGGGTGTGAAATGTGAATGTTTGGAAAGGGGCAAGGGGAAGAGAGACTGTTTCAGGCTTAGTAGCCTCAGCGATTGATGTAGGTGACCCCAGGTGACCTAGAAATCCCATTTCCCATCCTCAAACATCCAAACACAGCTCAGACATGTGCGTGCATGTGTGTGTGTGTGTGTGTGTGTGTGCATTTGTGTGTGTTAGAGTGGACCCAGGCTTGCAGGTGAGATGTGAGGAAGAAAAGTGACCCCCATGGTGGGGGTGGGAAGCTGCTCCCACCTATGGGTCTGAAAGATCAGCTGGAAAAGGAGGCATGTCCACCCAGACCTGAGCCCACAGCCACCTCTTGTGGGTCCTAAATCAACCATCAGGGCAATCAGACACTTAGCAAAGTGGACTCCAGCCTCCATTCACAGAGGGAGCCTCAAGGGGGAGCAGTCTCCATTCACAGAAGAGACCCCAAGAGGATCGGGTGGCCCAGGTCTTCAGACTGCTGGGCCTGGACTTGACCTGGGCCAATGACAGTGAAAGGCCTCAGTACAAAGGTCCCCACAGGGCGGCTTGGGAAGGTTTGGGTCCTCAAGGTTGTCCTCGTGTGTCTGGAAGACAGTGACCCCCTGAGTGTCAGAGCAGAGAATAAGCACATGGCAGGAGAATTGTTGGGAATTGTTGAAAGGCAGCTTCTGAGTGTGGGGGCCAGAGGGTCTGTGTTTCTAACAACCTCCAGATGAGATGCTCAGGCTGTTGGTCTGTGGCCCCCACTTGGAGTCAAGGCTATAGGACAATGTAGCCTCCAGGGTTGGGAGGGCCAGCGGGCATGGATTTCATTTGTTCCTGAGTTTGAGCAGCTACTCAACACCGAAGTCCAGAACAGGCCATGCCTGTGAGCCTGGGGCTCAGATGGCACAATCCGCCATGAGCCCCCCCATCTCTGAGCCCATGCAGCCCGTGAAGTACCCGGGAGGTTGTCCTCACCCCTCAGTAAGTGCTCTCTGGAGGGTGAAGGCTGGGCCAGGAGCTCTCATAGCGCTGCCTCACGAGACCACACAATGGGGGACACCAGTTCCGTTCGGCGCACAAGAGAGGACAGCTGCAGCCACTGCCGAGTGGCAAGATTCATGTTCAGACCGGGTCTACCCAACAAAAGGGTCCAGGCTCTTAACCACCGCATCACAGCGACACTACCGGGGGTTTCACAGCTGCTGGAGCCTGCACGCGAGGGCGACAGGCAGCTGACTCTCACCTGCAGGCCTGGACCACAGGGCCCCAAAGCTGCACCTCAGAAACCTCGTGAACACCCTGTGCCGGAGTCGAAGGCCCTATAGGGATTCCCTTTCACTTTCTGAGTAGGATTTCTCAACTGTTTCTAAAATGAAAATTAAGAAAATACATTCAAAGATATAAAAGTCAACATACAAATCATTGGGGACCATCACCGTTCCAAAAGTTACTAGGATAGCGTGTTTTAATGTAGATTGCAAGATATATCTCCTGCCCTCTCTAATTTTAAAATATTCTGAAATTGCAAAGCAAGACATTTTCAGACTTCTGGAAATTGTAACAGTGGATCTGCAGGAATCTGGACTTGTCTCAATAATGCGCCACCAGCTGACAAGTGAGATGCTGGCAGGGACCTGTGTCCACCTTACTGCTCAAAACGTTCATGACCTTCAGAAGAGCCTCTTCGATCTCACTGAACACTTCATAAATTACATAAATTTGAACTCATAAAATAATGCACACTCTAGCAGAAGGTCATAGGATCCTGCTGGCAGAAAGGCTTCATTCCTCTATGTGCCTGAGTCCTGTCCCAGCCTGACGCTCTGTGCAGCCACCCACCCTCCTCTCGGAGTGACGCCCTGGGCCTTGGCCACTTTGGCCAAGAGGGCCTGTCATTTCCCCAGCGTGGGCCGTGTCTCTGGGGAAAACACCAGAGCATTTCCGTGTTGGAGCTGCTCCTGGCCTGGGTCCCACACAGAAGAGGGACGGCCCCCAGAGCTCACCCACCTTGAGTCGCAGCCCTGCCCCACCCACTGCATTCCTTCTCTCTGTGCTGTTGACAGCCCAGCCTCTCAGCTTGCTCTGCTCCGACGTCAGGAAGCTCCCGAGGACCAATGTCCTCCCGCCACCTCCCGTCTGCCAACATTCTCCACCTGCGCTCAGCTGCACCCTGAGGGTGAGGACCTGCCACCTCTGCTCCCACCTGGGGGTGAGGAGGGACCAAACTGACACCCCCTGAGGGGTCTGAGGACAGCGGGTCCCTATTCTGGGTGAGGTGCCCTCATCTATAAAAGGACAATAGTGCGGAAGCCACTTGGGCACGTCAGGAGTAAATGAGACGTGACGAGTCACTTTCTTAGTGCCCTGACCCGAGTAGGGTAAACATTCTGTAAGAACCAACCCCTGCGATCCCCTTCCTTGTTCTGTCAAATGAGTAACAATACCGACCTCGGTGTTGTTTTCAAGGTTAAGTGAGTAAACGTACATGAGATTTTTAGAAGAGCTTTGACACAGAGCAAGAAGTTCCATGAGTATTCCCTATGAAAATAGTATTTTATTTTTGCTGTTATGTGCTTCTGGCCCTCCCTGCACCCACTCCTTGCTGCCCACAGAGCAGCCCACAGGGGCGGAGAGTTCTCAGGGAGCCAATGTCAGGTCCTAGGGCCTCGGGGGCTGTGATCTGAGGCCACCCGCCTGAGAGCAGAGCAATGAGGGCACCATCGTGAGCCTGCCCCTGCCCCTGCCACAAGGCACCCACAGAGGTGCTTCCAAACAAGCTCATGTTGGTTAATCAAGTATGCCCCATAATAGTCCTAATAAAACTGTATGTCAATCCAAAAGAAAAAATGTTAGCATTTAGAATCTTACAATTACCGAAAAAAATAATTTCAGTTTGAATATATACAAACTATATATGTGTGTGTGTGTGTGTCCTCCTCAAAGAAATACGACAGAACAATTGATATGCTTCAGCTATTTAAACTAAAAATGAAAAAGTTTACATGTCAAGTGGCATGTGAGATCTGGTACATAATTGTATAGAATTCTGCTAAGGAGTACTGAGGACAAATTCTAGAAAACCTCCCTCTGAGGGAAGGGTGCAGCATGCATTCCTTCCCCGGGTCTACCTCCCACTCACTGCAGGGCTTCGGACCAAGAGTGAACCAAACCAGACAGACAGCACTGTGAGCAGAAGCACAGGCCCAGACAAAGAGAACAGCGACCCCATTTCCCCAAAAGAAGCCCTACAAGTGCTTACATCCAGTGTTCTAGGCTGGGGCCATCTACAACAGGAACATGCATTATTCTTCACATCAGACTTGGGTTTTCTCAGTATTTCAGTCATCCTGACTTCCATCAACAAACTGAGAAAAACCCCTCTGGCCTTTTATTTGTATGTAGACAGATTTTCACCAGTCTGGAAACAGCCACTTCTCCACTTATGCAGGGGAGTAATAGGAATGATGTTTTTGATTGCCTCAGCTCTGTTCCCTCTTGGGTTTGCCTGAGCTCTGGACAGGTGGACCCAAGTGTGCAAAAGCCCAGTACAGATCTACAAGAGGGAGACAGGCTTTCTCCTGAGTGGGCCAGGGTTATCTCAGCATGACATCTGGTTTGCTTGGCTGACACCTCAGAGCCCAGGTTCCCAGCGAAGTCCCCAGCCCTGACGGCATCGGACTGGACTCCTCCTGGCTGCCCTTCGCTGTGCCTTCCCTCTTAGTCACACCAGCCCATCCTGCTTCCTACAGGTCAGCCGAATCAACTACAGAAGGAGACCAGCATGGAGCCAACTCCATTCTCTTGATGCTGGAAACAAAAGATAAGCTTGGGCAAAAGCATTTGTTTAGTTGATGACGAGATACATTAGCACAATTTAGAATAAATGCCACATGCAGACCTGTTAACAGCTAAAAATATGCACAAGTGCTATCAAGCCCTCTATCTATGTGTGGTTTTCTGCTTTAATACTATTTACCTAATGTGTTTAACTTTAAAACTGTATTGAACTTTTATTGTACCATACTCTATCTAAACTTCTTCGAAAGTGAAAGTGTTAGTTGCCCAATCATGTCCAACTCTTTGTGACCCCATGGACTGTAGCTCACCAGGCTCCTCTGTTTATGGGATTCTCCAGGCAAGAATACTGGAATGGGTTGCCATTTCCTCCTCCAGGGGATCTTTCCAACCCAGGGATTAAACCTGGGTCTCTCACATTGTGGGCAGATTCTTTACCGTCTGAGCCACTAGGGAAGCCCTAGCATAAACTTATTCACACAAAATTTAATTTCATAATTTCAAAGAGCTCACCATTCACATCTTGTGTGTCTCTACAGTGGCCACGCATAGATACTAAATATTGTGATCAGCATTTGCATATCTTGAGTTCTGCTCTTTTATACTATTTTGCCTATAACACTCTTTTCCTATGTCTGGACAAGGGAATGATAGCACTCACTTTGACGTTTTTACTTATGTGGTGGTGGAGCAATATACCATAGTTTGTTCAGGCATTCTCTATTACTCTCTAATTTTTCTAGCTTTCCATTTTGGATAATGCTATGATGAATATCTTTACAAAGATTTGATTTTTTTTCTTCTGTTATTTTATTGCTATATGCTTTTTTGAGGTGACCTTATTTGATCAAACAGTTTGAGTAGATTTTGAGTGTAGCTATATTATCAGCTTGTCTTATTATGTCTGATCCTTGAACCTAGATGGTCCCCAATCCTGAGACAGACCATAGCTGAGATGATGCCCCAAAGAGACCACAAAACACTCCCCCACCTCCACTCCTCCATCAGCCCTCTCCCTTCCCTGAGGTACCCCCACACTAGTCGTCTGACTCAGCTGGAGCTTGGTCTCGCCCGACTTTAGGTGGGTATATTCTCAACCTAGCTGTTTGATGAAAAGAAGATAAATTTGATTAAGCATCTATGATGTGCAAGATAGTGTTTCATACTCACAAAGCCCTACAAGGAAGTCATTCTTGTCCTCATTTCTAAAGATGCACACTGGGAAGTTCCCTGGGGGTCCAGTGGTTAGGACTCAGTGCTTTCACTTCCGTGGCCCAAGTTTAATCCGTGGGTGGGGAACTAAGATCCCGCATTCCATGGGGTGCAGCCAAAAAAAAAAAAAAAGAAGATGAAAACACTGAGGCAATTTAGTAACTTGCCACCTGCCTCAGAGGCAGCAAAAGACTGGGTGGAAAACAGTTAGTTAAGGTTTTCTGAATCTGCACCAACATCATACCAGCCCACAAAGCTCTCAAAAGAACAGTGCTGGTGTGAAGATGATGACAGGAAGCACCTGCAGTTGTGTTGGGGTCTCGGGCATCCTTAGCGGCAGGAGCAACGGGAGACATCTCCCAAGTTGTGAGTCGCTGGCTGTAGCACTAGTCACCAGGAGGAAGAAGGTGGAGTACTGGCTGGTCCGGCTTTATGATTCCCTGAATAGGGGACAGAGATGCTTGACCAGGCTCCTAGCACTGTCTCTTCCCTTTCTTTCACTCAAATTGCTCTCATTTTAGGGGGCCAGGCCATCTCAGCCAGAGACCGGCAGCAACTCCGTGGAAGGCTGATGCTCACTTCATTCTCAGCACAGAGGAGGCTGCAACGGAAATGTAATCTCTCTCCAGCCATCAAGACCAGCAAAGGAGCGATGGCTTTGCCACAGTTCAGCTGATTTTGGAGCAAAGTCTTCTTTCCTGTGGAAGGAAATACATGTATAGCTCTGAGGGCTCAGGGACTGTTCCTACCTTACAGGCTCTGGGGAAAGAGTCTCCCCCGCTTCTCCACGTCCCCACCCCCACCTCCAGCCCTGTTGCTATGTGACCCAGGACAAGTTACTGGCCCTCTTCAGCTTCAGTTTGCTCATCTCCAAGACATGGGCCATAAAGTTGAATCATAAAGAAGGCTGAACACTAAAGAATTGATGGTTTCAAATTGTGGTGCTGGAGAAGACTCTTGAGAGACCTTGGGACTGCAAGGAGATCAAGCCAGTCAATCCTAAAAGAAATCAGCCCTGAATATTTATTGGAAGGACTGATGCTGAGGCTGAAGCTTCAGTACTTTGGCCAACTGATATGAAGAGCTGATTCATTGGAAAAGACCCTGCTTCTGGGAAAGATCTAGCGCAAAAGAAGGAGAAAGGGGCGACAGAGGATGAGATGGTTGAATGGCATCACTGACTCAATGGACAAGAGTTTGAGCAAACTCAAGGAGAAGTGAAGGACAGAGGAGCCTGATGTGCTGCAGTCCGTGGAGTTAGTCCATGGAGTCACAAAACGTCGGACACATCTTAGCAACTGAACAACAACAAAGACATAGGCAGTGAGGAATCTGCCTCATAGGATGGAGTAAGGACTCTGTAAGACGTCTTTGGAACGGCTCGCAGCAAATGGTGAAACCAAGGGGGCCTGTGTGGAGGCCTTTATGTCCCCCATTTCTTGTAGAGGAGACTCCAGCCTCCATAATCTTTCCAGAGTTCCAAAGGGTGGATTTCAACTGTTGCTAATCAAGGGAGGAGCAGCTGAGAAACCATCTGAGGCAAGATTAAAGAGTCAAGATTAGGAGATTAGGAGCCGTGACCACCTAAAATGAGATTAAGGCAGTGCAAACCCTGCCCACACCCTAATCTCATCAGAGACTCCACCTTTGAGTTATTGTTATAAAATCCTCATCAAGTTCTCCCCTGTTGGGACTGTTAGGGGAAGCACACTGGCCAGGCACCATGGTAACCATGTGCATGAGTTGTTTTATGACAGGAGATCCTGATAAGGAATACAGAACTAATAAGCCACCACCAACCAGATGAGTTTGGGAAAGGTCTACAGGAGACAGGAAGTGTGTCCGTCCACTTCCCAGAATTCCTCTCACTAGCATCCATCTTGGCTGAGTATGCATGCACCACCAGGAAAGACTCTGAATTAGAATGATTGGCCAAAGACCACCCAGAAACTAATCCCATCACCATAAAACCCAAGAACTGCAGAGCACTTCTCCTGGGTTCCCTTACCCTACTGCTCTCCACCTAGTTGCCCTTCCCAATAAAATCTCTTGTTTTGTTAGCACATGTGTCTTCTCAGACAATTCACTTCCAAGTGTTAGACAAGAGCCCAGCTTCAGGCCCTGGAAGGGATCCCCCTTCCTGCAACAGGACCATAGTTTCTAGAGGCAGAAGCCTGGCACATTTCCCCTTGAGCTGGAGAGAGGGCCTGGAGCACTCCCTGACAACATCTCAATGAAATGTGACCCGGAAGAGACCCAGCTTTCACCAGGGGCTGCCAAGTATGGGTGTTCGGGGGCTCTTCCAGTAATTTCTTGTGAAAGTACAAAGTGAAAGTGAAGTTGCTCAGTCATGTCCGACTCTTTGCGACCCCATGGACTGTAGCCCACCAGGCTCCTCTGTCCATGGGATTCTCCAGGCAAGAATACTGGAGTGGGTTTCCATTTCCTTCTCCAGGAGATCTTTCCGACCCAGAGATCAAACCCAGGTCTCCCGCATAGCAGGCAGGCACTTTAACCTCTGAGCCACCAGGGAAGACTTGTAATTGTATTCAAGTCAGGTCTCTTAAGACTTTTTATAAAAATTCAGGCAGAGAAATCACGTGGGATGTGATTTTGAACTGCCAGTTGTCATTAAAGCATTCCCAGGCCGAGGGCAACATTTCTTCTCAGATCCTTCTCTATCCAGTGTTCTTCTGGGGGAAACAGATCATCACAAACCCCAACCCTGAATTCACCATTAAAGGTGATCATGGATCAAGACGTCCCACACAGCACAAACATTCCTAGGAAGTCATCAAAACAAACAATAAAGTTTTTTTTAATCCTTTTTCACAAAAAGACCCAAGGTTTCGTTATCTTGGTCCCCAGATGGTCCAGATTAGTAAGTCAGAAAACCATCTTCCACCCATTACAAGAGACTCATTCCTGCTCATTCTCTTTGAGCCAGTCTTTCCATCCAGGCTTCTTTCTCCAGCTCTTTACTAAAAAGTCAGCATAGCAGGTATTCTTGTGGGGCCATGCAAAGTGGATTATTCTAGCTTGAGTTCCTTGGTGGGAAGGGGGTGGGAAGAATGCATTCTAGAGGCAGAGGAAGTGAAGTGAAAGTCCCTCAGTCATGTCTGACTCTTGGCGACCCCATACAGTCCATGGAATTCTTCAGGCCAGAATACTGGAGTGGGTAGCCTTTCCCTTCTCCAGGGGATCTTCCCAACCCAGGGGTCAAACTCAGGTCTCCCACATTGCAGGCAGATTCTTTACCACCTGCAAAGGGGAAAGACCACAAATCACAGAAATGATGAAGACTTTATAAATACCAGGGGTTAATCTTAAGGAAAGTAGTATCATGCCTGATGAAGATCTGAACTCGGGCTCACAGCACAACACTGGGCCAGAATCAGCTCCTTTCAAGTGTTAGTCCCCTTCCTCACCTTTCTATCTCACTCAGTTTTGTGGGACTTTCAGGTGAGGGCCAATGGGATGAGGAGACATAGGAGACAGCCTGGCAGAAATCTGCCTTCTCCTAACACTTGGGTCAAGAAAATCACAGAGGCTGAAACTGGAAGGTGCGCTAGAGTTCATCCAACTTTGTTTAAGAAATGAAGAAGCCTAACTCCTCAAGGAGGTGGCTCCCCTGAATTTGCACAACTGTGAGTCAGAGGAGGAAGAGGGCCTGGCCCACAGATCCCCCTGGACTTCCCAGGGTGACAAGCAGCAAGACAGTGAACCGGGAGCTGTATGACAAAGGGACTCCTAAATGTAGGCATCTCCTCCTCCTAGGAAAACCCCTTTGGTCCTCTGACCCTCAGCTTCCCTTCTGTAAACATGGGCATGCTAACACATGTATGGTGCAAAGCTTTGGGAGGGGACGCGGGGCAGGCACCCCTGGGAAACAGAAGACATCAAAGGAGACAATAGATGGAGGCAGACATTTCGAAGCTAGGGAATCTGAGCAACCAACTCATGTGACTCCAAATTCACATCCAAGTGACTCTGTCTTGACTTTGTGTGACTGGTTCCTGTTCTGCCCAGGGAAAACCCTGGAGCCCTTGAGAAGGAAGAATTGCTTTAATCTGCAGTAATTCTCCAGTATTTTCCCTCCGATTGAAGTGGAAATGTAAAGTTCAAGATTCTCCTGCAGAGTTAGTCAGTTCAGTTTAGTCGCTCAGTCATGTCCAACTCTTTGCCACCTCATGGACTGCAGCACGCAAGGCTTCCCTGTCCATCACCAACTCCTGGAGCTTGCTCAAACTCTTGTCAGTGATGCCATGTAAAGTAGAGGAGAATAAAAACAGTCTTTAAAGGTCTCCACACCCTTTGTCCAGTGACTCAACTTCCCCCTGGACCTCTCTGCCCACCTCCAGGAGGGCCTGAGTCAGGGCTTCAGGTGGCTGACAGGTCCCTGGTGTCAGCCTCTCCCAAGACTGTAGAAAGATAAAGAAGATGGACACAATGTCCCCATTCTTGGACTTCCTGTGGCTGCATTCAAAGTCACTTCCTGTTGGCTTTTGTCCCAACTGTCCTGGGTATCATTTCTCCTTCCTGGTTTCATCACTGGGTCCATCCATTCAGCCAGTGTTCACTGAGCAGGTGCTGGGGTGATACTGGGAGGCGTGAAGGAATCCTAGGCCCTGCTTGCCGAAGGCGTGCCATCCTGTGCTTGGACCCAGCTTGGTGGAGAGCAAAACAGGCCCCTCCACAAGTGTCCTGCACAGTCACCCATAAGCAAGAGGCTCATGTCCTCACTGTACAGCAAAGGAAGATCAGTCCTTGGGAGACTGTCAAATACCCACAGCCAGCACGGGGGAAACCAGCATGCAAGCAAGCTGGCTTTGGACCAAATCTCTGAACGTAGAGCCTCCTACACTTATTCACCTTGAATGACTCGAATGATAGATAAAAAAGAGAGTCAGAAAGTTGGACTCTAAATCTTAGGCATTATCAGGCTTAGAAATGGTTTTGTCATTGGTCTTAGTCTCAAGGGAGGAGAGGGAATAATGGCAAGAACACTTGCTGTTTACTGGGAGCAGTTACTATATCCAAGCATCATATAGTCTTTTTTTTCTTTTATTGAAGTATAGCTGATTTACAATGTTGTGTTAATTACTGCTGTACAGTAAAATGATTCAGTTATACATAAGGATAATTTTTTATGTTCTTTTTTCACTTTGGCTTATCATAGGATATTGAAATAGTTTCCTGTGCTATACAGTAGAACCTTGTTTATCCAAAACTTACATCTGCTAATCCCAACTTCTCACTCTATCCTTCCTCCAATTCCCCCCCGCCCTTTGGCAACCACCAGTCTGTTCTCTATGTCCATGATTCTGTTTCTGTTTCATAGATAAGTTCATTTGTGCCACATTTTTATTCCACGTGTAAGTGATATAATATGGTATTTATCTTTCTCTTTCTGATTTTCTTCATTTCACTTAGTATATTAATCTCTAGGTCCATCCATGTTGCTGCAAATAGCATTATTTCATTCTTTTTATGGCTGAGTAATATTCCATTGCAAACAGCTGACTCATTGGAAAAGTCCTTGAAGCTGGGAAAGATTGAGGGCAGAAGAAGAAGAGGGCATCAGAGGATGAGATGGCTGGATGGCATCACCAGTGCAATGGACATGAACTTGGGCAAACTCCAGGAGATGGTGTAGGACAGGGAGGTCTGGTGTGTTGCAGTCCATGGGATTGCAAAGAGTTGGACATGACTGGGCAACTGAACAACAGCAACAACAGTATTCCACTGTACGTATGTATCACATCTTTTTCATCCGTTCCTCTGTCAATGGATGCTTAGGTTGCTTCCTTATCTTGGCTATTATGAATATTGCTGCTATGAATGTAGGGGTAAATGTATCTTTTTTAATTAGTTAATGCCCAGAAGTGGGATTGCTAGGTTATATTAGTCAGTCAGTTCAATCACTCAGTCATATCTAACTCTTTGCGACTCCATGGACTGCAGCACTCCAGGCCTCCCTGTCCATCACCAACTCCTGGAGCTTGCTCAAATTCAGGTCAATCGAGTCAGTGATGCCATCTAATCATTTCATCCTCTGTCGACCCCTTCTCCTCCTGCCTTCAATCTTTTCCAGCATCAGGGTCTCTGCCAATGAGTCAGTTCTTCCCATCAGGTGGCCAAAGTATAGGAGTTTCAGCTTTAGTATCAGTCCTTCCAATGAATATTCAGGACTGATTTCCTTTAGAATTAACTGGTTTGATCTCTTTGCAGTCCAAGGGACTCTCAAGAGTCTTCTCCAACACCACAGCTCAAAAGCATCAATTCTTTCGTGCTCAGCTTTCTTTATAGCCCAACTCTCACATCCATACATGACTACAGGAAAAACCATAACTTTGACTAGATGGATCTTTGTTGACGAAGTGATATCTCTGCTTTTTAATATGCTGTGTTGGCTGGTCAGAGCTTTTCTTCCAAGGAGCAAGCGTCTCTTAATTTCATGGCTGCAGTCACCATCTGCAGTGATTTTGGAGCCCCAGAAAATAAAGTCTGTCACTGTTTCCATTGTTTCCCCATCTATTTGCCATGCAGTGATGGGACTGGATGCCATGATCTTTGTTTTTTGAATGTTAAGTTTTAAGCCAGTTTTTCCACTCTCCTCTTTCACTTTCATCAAGCAGCTCTTGATTTCCTCTTCACTTTCGGCCATGAGGGTGGTGTCATCTGTATATCTTAGGTTATTGATATTTCTCCTGGCAATCTTGATTCCAGCTTGTGCTTCAAAGCCCAGTATTTCACATTATGTACTCTGCATAAAGATTAAATAAGCAGGGAGATGATAGACAGCCTTGATTTACTCCTTTTCCTATTTGGAACCAGTCTGTTGTTTCATGTCCAGTTCTAACTGTTGCTTCTTGAACTGCATACAGATTTCTCAGGAGACAGATCAGGTGGTCTGGCATTCTGATCTCTTGAAGAATTTTCTACAGTTTGTTGTGATCCACACAGTCAAAGGTTTTGGCATAGTCAATAAAGCAGAAGTAGATGTTATTCTAGTACTCTCTTGCTTTTTTGATGATCCAACGGATGTTGGCAATCTGCTCTCTGGTTCCTCTGCCTTTTCTAAATCCAGCTGGAACATCTGGAAGTTCATAGTTCACATACTGTTGAAGCCTGGCTTGGAGAATTTTGAGCATTACTTTGCTTGCATGTGAGATGAGTGCAATTGTGTAGCAGCTTGAATATTCTTTGGCATTACCTTTCTTTGGGATTGGAATGAAAACTGGCCTTTTCCAGTCCTGTGGCCACTGCCAAGTTTTCCAAATTTGCTGGCATATTGAGTGCAGCACTTTCACAGCATCATCTTTTAGGATTTGAAATAGCTCAACTGATATTCCATCACCTTCACTAACTTTGTTCATAGTGATGCTTCCTATAGGCCCACTTGACTTCACATTCCAGATGTCTGACTCTAGGTGAGTGGCCACACCATTGTGATTATCTGGGTCATGAAGATCTTTTTTATATAGTTCTTCTGTGTATTCTTGCCACCTCTTCTTAATATCTTCTGCTTCTCTTGGGTCCATACCATTTCTGTCCTTTATCAAGCTCATCTTTGCATGAAATGTTCCCTTGGTATCTCTGATTTTTCCAAGGTCATATGGTAGCTCTATTTTTTTTTTGTTGTCTTTGCAGAACTACCATTACTGAAGTGGCTGCACCAACTTATATTCCCACCAACAGTGAGGTTGGGTCCCCTTTTCTCTACCCCCTCTCCAGCATTTATTTGTAGACTTTTTGATGATGGCAGTTCTGACTGGTATGAAGGTGTCCTATATTCTAAGCACTTTATATGCAGTATCAGATTTAATCCTCACTATGAGATGTAAGAGACATGGGTTCAATCCTTGGGTCTGGATGATCCCCTGAGGAGGCATGGCAATCCACTCCAGTATTCTTGCCTAGAGAATCCCATAGACAGAGAAGCCTGTCAGGCTAGTCCAGGGGGTTACAGAGTTAGACACAACTGAAGCAACCTAGCAAGCATGCATGAGTGATCAGGTAAGACAAGTATTATTGTTCCAATTTTATATCTAGAAAGACTGAAGTTCAGAAAACAATCTGTCCACCCATCTCAAGCAAGATTAGTGAAAAACCTGGGGCTGAAACCCAGAGGTAGAGAACCTCAGAGCACCTGCTCTGACCTGCTTTTACCCTGCCCCCTCTCAGGGGCACAGCAGAAGCTGAGGGGAGGGCATCCTCACGTCTCCAGAAAGTCTGCTTGACCTGACTCTATGCATACATCTCGACCTGACTATATGGATACAGCATGCAATGTTTGCACCATAGAATAATGTGAAATATATTTTTTTTATAATTTTTTTTAATTATTGTTTCAGCCATACATTGTTATGATATCGCCATGGGTTTACATATGCTTCCCCTCCGGGTCCCCCCTCCCTCCTCCCTCCCCCCCGGGAAATCTCGCTGCACCAGTCCCGAGCATCAATCCTGGGCTGGCGATTGATTAGACACATGACAATTAACATGCTTCAATGCCCTTCTCCCATCTCATCCCACCCTTACCCTCATCCACAAAGTCCACAAGTCTATTCTATACATCTGCGTTCCTTTTGTTGACTCCCATGTTGGGTTCTCATTACTGTCTTTCTAAATTCCATATATATGTGTTAATATACTGTATTGTTGTTTTTGCTTCTGGCTTACTTCACTCTGGATAATGGGCTCCAGTTTCGTCCATCTGAGTAGAATTGCTTCAAATGAAACATAGGCAAAACACTCTCTGCTATAATCCAAAGCGGGATACTCCATGACCCACCTCCCAGAATATTGGAAATAAAAACACGAATAAACAAATGGGACCTAATTAAAATTAAAAGCTTTTGCACAACAAAGGAAACTATAAGCAAGGTGAAAAGACAGCCTTCAGAATGGGAGAAAATAATAGCCAATGAAGCAACAGACAAACAATTAATCTCAAAAATTTACAAACAACTCCTGCAGCTCCATTCTAGAAAAATAAACAACCCAATTAAAAAGTGGGCCAAAGAACTTAACAGACATTTCTCCAAGGAAGATATAAAAATGGCTAACAAACACATGAAAAGATGCTCAACATCACTCATTATCAGAGAAATGCAAATCAAAACCACAATGAGGTACCACTTTACACCAGTCAGAATGGCTGCCATCCAAAAGTCTACAAGCAATAAATGCTGGAGAGGATGTGGAGAAAAGGGAACCCTCTTACACTGTTGGTGGGAATGCAAACTAGTACAGCCACTATGGAAAACAGTGTGGAGGTTCCTTAAAAAGCTGCAAATAGACCTGCCATATGACCCGGCAATCCCACTGCTGGGCATATACACCGAGGAAACCAGAATTGAAAGAGCCACGTGCACCCCAATGTTCATCGCTGCATTGTTTACAATAGCCAGGACATGGAAGCAACCTAGATGCCCATCAACTGACGAATGGATAAGAAAGCTGTGGTATATATACACAATGGAATATTACTCAGCATTAAAAAAGAATAATGTGAAATATATTTTAAAATACCAGCAGCTTCGTCTGTCAATCACCACTGATAAGCAGAAACAACCACAATATACATGCTTTACCCCATTTTATTGGTGAGGCTTCTATGTCTGGCAATACTGCTGATTTAAATGGCCTCAGATTCTTAGAAGTGCTAAAAATAGAACAACTTTTCATGGCAAAGCTGATCCTTAAACAGAAGGAAGTGTGGGCAGGGTGGGGTAGGGTAATTCCCAGGTGCCATAAACTAGGAAGGAACCCAAAGCTGGCACAGTAAGTGTGCAGCTGCCCTCAGGGAACTCTGGTCCCAATCTCCTCAGGGTTGAAACAGAAAACAAGATTTAAATCTTCACAAGGAGGGTGACTGGGGCTGAGAACACGGCCTAAATCCTTAGTTCCAAAACCCCTCCCGACATAAGAAGGGTGGGCAAGACAAGAATCTGAACAGGATGTTTGAAAGAAGGGTATCTGCTCCAGGCATTCAGGACATGAATGCTTCCCTGAGGGTCCAAGACCCCAGGTATTCTCCTTAAAGAGAGATGCAGCTTGAATGTACATTACCCCGGGATCCCCAAGCCATGATATTATCACAAAATTGGTTGCAAAACTGGTCTAGGAGGACTTTCACAACAAAGCTACAAGGGATTTTCATGGCAGAAACAAACCCCACTAAACAAACTCATGACCAAAAATGAAGAAACACAAGGGGAAATAGCCAATGGGTGTGAGAGTACACAAACAAACAGAAAGACCAGAGTGGTAAACATTGGAAATAATAGAATGGCAGCATGGACGAGAACATAAAAGTATGCCAAACCATTAAAACATACAAAAGAATGAATCAAGTTTCTAAAAAAGAGTAAGGTCCTATTTAAAAATAAGGAGGGAGAACGACTTGAAAAAGTAGCAAACAGAATTTTCAGAAATGAATAACATAGGTTAAATAATAGAATACACACAGCTAACATAGTTGAGAGAATGAAAGATCAGAATCTGCAAGTGATGGGCCAGATGGTGGAACCAGAGAAAGCCCATCCCCCTTGGGTGCCTCCGCAGAGAACAGGGAATGGCAGCCCACTCCAGTATTCTTGCCTGGAGAATCCCATGGACAGAAGAGCCTGGTGGGCTACAGTTCATGGGGTCGCAGAGAGTCAGACTCAACTGAGCAACTAAGCACACATGAGAACAGGGAAGGAGCCACATTCAGAGGGACAGTGGCCAAGAAGGTTTTTAAATCTTCAGATTCAAGAACCTCAAGTCCCAAAAAGTATAAATAAACAGAAATTCAAAGGCATTTAATGGACTAAGTAAAGAAGTGAAGATAAAAGGAATTATATTTTGAAACTGCGGTTGTGCTGTTGACCAGCTGTATCTCTGCTCACTGAGGATGAATTTCCATTTTGTCATCCACCCAACAGACGATGAGAGCAGAACTGGGAAGGAGAAGGAGTAGAAGGAGCTTCAGAAAGGTGACCAATGTGAGAAAGGAGGAAGCAAAGGAAGGTGGGGAAGGAGTTAGGAAAGGAGAGGAGTGGAGGAGAAACTAGGAAAAGTAACATGGCTTAATGAAAATAAATTGTACGTTTGTTACATTAGCATTTACCAAATCCATCCACTGGGAAGGTGGCTCTCCTCTCTTCCATACTCACAGACTTCTGTTGTGATTATACATCTGTCAGGATAGACTGGACCCATTGAGGCTGATGGTTTTTGAGATGTTGCCCCACCTTCACTCTGCACCCCCATTTCATAGCAGAAAAAGTGTAATCATCTTCCCTCAAGTTTTGTTTTTATCAAAAACAACCAGTGCAATTTCCCACAGAAAGGACCTGTAGACACAATTATTTGTCATTGTTAAGTAATTTCTCCTGTTCGGGCCATTATCAGTTCAGTCGTTCAGTCGTGTCTGACTCTCTGTGACCTCATGAACCGCAGCATGCCAGGCCTCCCTGTCCATCACCAACTCCTGGAGTCCACCCAAACCCATGTTCATCTAGTCAGTGATGCCACCCAGCTATCTCATCCTCTGTCATCCTCTTCTCCTCCTGCCCCCGATCCTTCCCAGCATCAGGGTCTTTTCCAATGAGCCAACTCTTCATATGAGGTGGCCAAAGTATTGGAGTTTCAGCTTCAACATCAGACCTTCCAATGAACACCCAGGACTGATCTCCTTTAGGATGGACTTGCTGGATCTCCTTGCAGTCCAAGGGACTCTCAAGAGTCTTCTCCAACACCACAGTTCAAAAGCATCAGTTCTCACCTTCAAAATTATCCACACATTCCTTCCCCCAAATTTTTTTCACATTTTTTTTCCTCCAAAATGCTTCCCAATTTTAGAGCAACTACTGTTTAAGAAGTGGTTTGCACTGAAAAGTGATACAGATTCATATTTCTGGAATGCTATTTTTTTCAATTATTCATTGATATATTTTTGGCTATGTTGGTTCTTCATTGCTGTATGGGCTTTTCTCTAGTCGTGGCGAGCAGGGCCTAATCTCTTGTTGCAATGCACAGACTTCCCATTGCAGTGGCTTCTCTTCTTGCTGAGCACAGCCTCTAGGACATGCAGGCTTCAGTAGTTGTGGCTTCTGGGCTCTAGAGCACAGGCTCAGTAGTAGTCAGGCACGGGCTTAGCTGTTCCTTGGCATGTGGGGTCTTCTCAGATCAGGGATCAAACCCAGGTCTCCTAAATTGACAGATGGAGTCTTCACAACTGAGTCACCAGGGAACCCCTGGAATAAGCTATTTTGAAATTATAGTTAAATTACCCTAGTCATCATGTCATAGCAACATAGTTACATAAAACACTTCAGAGCTATACAGGACCTTGGATATGACAGGACACAGTCACTCAGCCAGGGTAGAAATGTTTTTATTCTCTTAAAAGACCCTTGAGAAGGGGACTTACCTTGTGGTCCAGTGTTTAAGAATCTGCCTGGCAATGCAGGGGTACACGGGTTCAATCCCTGGTTGGGGAGCTAAGATCCCACGTGCCTCGAAGCAACTAAGCCTGCTCACTCTGGAGCCACAACTAGTGATCCCCTGTGACAAGGACATGTGACACAGCAAAGACTTCACATGCTGCAACTCAGACCTGACGCAACCAAATAAAAAAAAATTTTTTTTAAATCCTTGAACAGATCATCCATCAGATTTACTAGCAATTTTGACATTTTCAAGTATGAAATATGCCCCCATTTATGATAGTGGAAACACTGTTCTCAAAATCAGGAGCTTGATATAAAATGAATTAAAGAAATATTCTCCTCACTCAAAGTTCTAATTTTATATGTTCTGTTCCAATATTGACTTTGTTCATATAATGAAAGTAATAAGCATATATTTCAAAGAACATCTAGTAAAAATACTAAGCTGTAAATATATAACTATCCCCGAAAGGGCCACTAAAGAGTGCTTTAAGTGAAAGTGAAAGTTGCTCCGTCATGTCTGACTCTTTGCAACCCTATGGACTACACAGTCCATGAAATTCTCCAGGCCAGAATACTGGAGCAGGTAGCCTTTCCCTTCTCCAGGGGATCTTCCCAACCCAGGGATTGAACCCAGGTCTCCCACACTTCAGTCAGATTCTTTACCAGCTGAGCCACAAGGGAAGCCAAAGAATGCTTTGGTCATGTTTAAATGACTGCACATAAACGTGTTTCCACTTATATCACTAGGGTTTCAATAAGAGCGTTTCTTTCTGAAACCAATTCACAAATTGGTAAGATCAGTTTCATATTTAAAGTTACTTCTGCTATGTAACACACAAATCTTCCAAGATCTTTGTTGCTTAAATAAAGTCTGAAACGGGGGTCTCAGGGGTCTTTTTGTTCAAGGGTATTTTTTTTTTAATGTATTTATTTGGCTGGGAAGCACGGCCACCCCATGGAATCGTCCACTGGTTCCACTCGGTTCAGTCAGTGGAGGGTCATGACCCAGTCATGAGCCCCCTTCTGAGGCTGGTGGCCCGGCGCTGTCTACACCGCTCCTCCCAGCAGGAGCACCTCGCAGCACACTGGGCCGACTCAGACCGCAGACAGGACGAATCTTGAATCAGTGTCTAGTCACTAGCTATACCTTGGGTTCGAGCTAGTTTTATAAAAACAGAGCAATGAGTATCTTCTGCTGTAGATTTAACTGGGTGAGAGTTGGAGAAGAAAAGCACCATCGGTAAATAATTATTAGTGAACATTATGCAAATGTTTCATCTCTGGAGCTGAAGTGGGTGGACAGGGAAGCAAAGGGAGGTGCGGTGCCCAGAGGCCTGACTGTGGGAAGAGGAGGAGGCCCCGCATGGCCTCTGTGGTTTGTGGTGACGTGTGTCCTCGGATAGGTGTGGGTGTTTGTGCAAGTGAGCTCTTCCTGGGCCTGGACCAGTTCTCTGACAATGGCTTTGTTCACTCCTGAGCCCTCAGTGTCTCTGCAAACCCATGACGCTGGCCACCAGAGGGCTGCAGGAGAGGGCATGGGGGGGAGGCTGGGTCCCCAGGGCACACTGGTCCCCCTCGAGTGTCGGTTGACATCCTGTCTGCTCTGCTCCATGTCTTACTAACAAACCTGAGGCAAGTGACTCCATTGTCCCTGCAGAGAGGAAAGATGGCCCCACAGCAGCACCATCCACCAAGTGACAGAAGCTGGCGGCCCCCCAGGTGTGCAGGGCACACCCTGTCTGCTGTCTCTCCAAGTCCGCATACAGCATCCCTGCTCAGCCCTCACCTCCTCATACTCCCTCCTGCCCATGCCCAGGCTCCCTTCCGCCTGGCCCTGCCTTCAAGGACAAGCAGTGCAGATGCCCTGCCCCTCAATATGCTCATCCCATCACAGGCAGCATCAAACCCACTCAGGCGGTCCCCGTGGTGGGGGGCGGTGCCATCCTCCTCACATCCTCACCTCCTGTTCTAGATTCCTCGTCACAATCAAGGACAGTCAGTTTACTTTGGTTGCTCAGTCATGTCCAACTCTTTGCGACCCCATGGGCTGCAGGACGCCAGGCTTCTCTGTCCATCACCAACTCCTGGAACTTGCTCAAACTCAGGTCCATCGAGGCAGTGATGTCATCCAACCATCTCATCCTCTGTCGACCCTTTCTTCTCCTGCCTTCAATCTTTCCCAACATCAAGATCTTTTCCAATGAGTCAGTTCTTCCCATCAGGTTGTCAAAGTACTGGAGCTTCAGCTTCAGCATCAGTCCTTCCAATGAATATTTAGGACTGATTTCCTTTAGGATGGACTGGTTTGAACTCCTTGCAGTCCCAGGGAGTCTCAAGAGTCTTCTCCAACACCATAGTTCAAATGCATCAATTCTTTGGTGCTCAGCTTTTTTTACAGTCCAACTCTCACATCCATACATAACTACTGAAAAAACCATAACCTTGACTAGATAGACCTTTGTTGGCAAAGTAACGTCTCTGCCGTTTAATATGCTGTCTAGGTTGGTCATAGCTTTTCTTCCAAGGAGCGAGCGTCTTTTTAATTTCATGACTCCAGTCACCATCTACAATGATTTTGGAGCCCCCCAGAATAAAGTCTGTTACTATTTCCACTATTTCCCCATCTCTGCCATGAAGTGGTGAGACCGGATGCCATGATCTTAGTTTTTTGAATGTTGAGCTTTAAGCCAACTTTTTCACTCTCCTTTTTCACTTTCATCAGGAGGCTCTGTAGGTCCTCTTTGCTTTCTGCCATGAGGGTGGTGTCATCTGCATATCTGAGGTTATTGATATTTCTCCTGGCAATCTTCATCCAGCCCAGAATTTCCCATGATGTACTCTGCATATAAGTTAAATAAGCAGGGTGACAATATACAGAGTTGATGTACTCCTTTCCCAATTTGGAACCACTCTACTGTTCCACATCAATCAAGGACAGATCCTGGCTTTTACTGGTGCCACTTTCCACTTGCTCTTTGGGCCACTAGCTTGGTTTCCACATTCTCAAAGCACAAGAGAATTTAAAGTTCACTTTAATAATGTGTCCTAGCACATTCCCTTCCATTGTTTGGCACTGAAAGTTTTAAAATTTGTAGAGACAAATATGTTTTTGTGTGCATGGTTTCTTCCATTGCTTATGCATCCTTCCTATCCCAAGTTTAGCCCTATGGTCTATTCTTGTTTCTTTGTTCATGTGTGCTTTGAGTTAGGAATCCACTTTCATTTTTTTTTTTACATATAATATTACTTTCCCTCATTTTTGTTTGTTTTGCTTTTAACTAATTTGTTTGTTTATTTTTGGCTGCACTGGGTCTTCATTGCTGGATGCAGGCTTTCTCCAGTTGTGGCAAGCAGAGCTCACTCTCCATTTGTTGTGTGCAGCCTCCTCAGAGTTGTGATATGTGGGCTCAGTTGCCCCACAGTATGTGGAATCCTCCAGAACCAGGAATCGAACCCATGTCCCCTGCATTAGCAAGTGGTTTCTTACACACTGGACCACCAGGGAAGTCCATCTACTCTATTTTTAATACCTCTTCTATATTACCTGAGTTCTCCTATATACACATATTTGTTTTCTATTCCATTGATTTTTTTTATCTCTTCTCTCCCATTTGCCTATTTTGTTTCATTATTGCTATGTTCTAAATATTGTAGGTTAATGATAATTTCCAACATCCAATAATTCAAGTTCTTCCTCTTAATTCCTTTTTTTTCTGAAACATTTTAGGTATTCTTAGCTATTTACTCTTTAGCTGGTGATTTTCCACTTAAAAAATGTGTTGGAATTTTTGTTGGAATTGAATTGTATTTACAGATCAATTTCTGGAGATACATTTCTTGGATATTGACCTCTATATTCATGAAAGTTAGCCTATTTCTCCTTAGATCATCCATGTCCTTCAATAATATTTTATAATCGATTCCATAAAGTCCTTACACATTTTTGTTTGTTTTAATTTGAAGAACCTTGTGTTATAGTTTGTTGCTATTGTCTTTTTTACTACATTTTCTACTTGGTTATTACATTAAGATGTTACTAATTTTTTTAAACAAACTTTAACAAAGTATAATTTACATAAAATAAAATGCATACATTTTAAGGACACACTTAGACAAGTTTTGATCAACATATACACTCATGTAACCCAACACCTCAATTGTGATACAGAATGTTTCCATCACCCAAAAGTGGTTCCCAGCCTTTACCCATAACCCCAGTACTACAGACTTACTGATCTGCAACAGATCCAATTTGTCTTTCCTAGAATTCTACAAGATTAAGCAATACAGCACATACCTTTTGTCCTTGGCTTCCTTTGCTCAGCACAATGTTTTCAATTCCTCTACCTTACATTGCTTTTGCTGTGCAGATGTACCCTAAATTGTGTGTCCATTTACCCGTTGATGAACATTTGGGTTGTTTCCAGTTTGGGGCTCTTTTAAGTAAAGCTGCCATGAACATTCATGTACAAGTTTTTGCGTAAGCAAACACTCATTTCTCTTGACTAGATAACTAGAAGTGGAATTGCTAGGCAATATGTCTAACTTACAAAAAGTTGCAAAACTATTTTCCAAAACAGTTATCTTATCTTACAATCCATCTGTAATGTACTTGGTGGCTCCATGTCTGGCTAAACAGGTGGCAATTTGAATCTTTAGTGATTTGGTTTGAATCTTTCAGCAAATTGATCCACTGCATTTAAGTTTTCAAAATTATTAAATTTTTATATCTATCACTTTTCTTTTTTCTTGACTAGTCTAGCTAGATTTATCCATTTTTATTAATATCAATTAAAAACAGCTTTATATTTTCTGTCGCTTGTCTGTTTTGTGCTTCAGATTTCTATTTCTGTTTTCACTATTCCCTTCCTACTTATTTTGGGTTTAACTTATTCATCTAGCACCTCGAATTGGAAGCTTAGAGAGTGATTTTAGACCTTTTCTAATATACACATTTAAAGCTAACAATTTCCAACTTTTATGCTGTATCCCTACAAATGATACATTGTGATTTTAATTTTCATTTTTATTTATTTCAAGGTATTTTTCTAATTTCCCTTGTGACTGCTTTTACCCATGGGTTATTTAAAAGTATGTCACTTAATTCCAAAATATTTGGGGGATTTTTCAAATTTCTCTCTATTGTAGAATTCATAAATAATCTGCCCAACAAATTGTTGAACTCACTTATTAGTAGCCAAAGTTCATGAACAGATTTTCTTAGATTTTCCCTATGGATAAGTATTTCATAACAGCTTCTCTGGGGGCTCAGTGGTAAAGAATTCGCCTGCAATGCAGGAGTTGTAGGTTTGATCCCTATTTTGGGAAGATACTGTGGAGAAGGAAATGGCAACCCATTCCAGTATTTTTGCCTGGACAGAGGGGAAGCCTGGTGGGCTACTTTCCATGGTGTCGCAAGAGAATCAGACACAGCTCAGCAACTAAACAACAACACACAAGTATTTCATAAAACAGTATAAATGTTACACCGGCTAGAAACTCCAGTGCAATGTTTAATTGTAGCAGTGATAAGAGTGATGCTGTATATCTGATTCTTCTGAGACTCTTCTAAGATTTCACCATTCATGTTTGAATGATGATGTTTGCTATAGGTTTTGAGACCTTACCCTTTAGCAGATTAAAGAGTATTTACATGAGAAAAATTTGGATGTTTGAGTGCATGTTTTACATTCTCTGATATAACACTGATTTTTTTTCTCTTTTAAACACTGTGTTTTTTTTCTCTTTTTAACACATTTTTTTCTCTTCTTTTTCTCTTTTTTCTCTTTTTGCCATAGTGATTACTTACACTGAAGCTTTTCTGCAATTGGATCACTTTTGTAACTTTATTGCTCATTTTTTGAAATACAGTTCTGGATTCATTTTTGTTTTTGTTTGTTTGTTTGTTATTGTATTTTTGATAGTGATTTTAATATACCTAAAATTCATCTGGGTATATGGGTGAGGTGAGCAGAGGAGAGAATCTAAATACAAGAAGCTGTTTAATATAAAGCTTTTATGGTGGCTTATAGCATAAGAGTGAGCCTGTGGCTTCCACTTCATGCGTCCACTGCTCCCTGGCTCAGCGCCCCTGTCCTCGCTCCAGCGTGGGCCTCCTGCTCCTGACCTTCTAGCTGACTGTGGGCTCACACCTCCACAGGACCCTTCCCTGGGGCTCCTCATAGCCAGAGCTGACAGCCGGACGTTTGGCCAGAACCAGACCTTCAGCCAGAAACAGACCGCCTCTTCAGCCCTGCCGGGCAGGGCTACCAGCCCTGAAACAAACTCACTCAGCAGAGGGGTTCCCATCTCCTCCAGGAACTGCTCCCATAGGACATAGGACAGGATGCTCTGGGCACCAGGGTCCTGGGGAACTCCTCCAGGGTGAATGGCCCCCTCCATGCCTACCCAGGCCACAGGTACAGCTCTGGTGTGGCCCAGTCCATCTCCCATCTCTCCCATCCCTCCCATTTCCCTGCCTCCCAGCTGGTCCAGGCGCCTACCCCAAATCCCATGCCCCACCCCATCCTCTGGGCCACGCGTTGCCTCTAGGCCACAGATGGAGGTGGGCGTGAGGGTGGGAGTAAGCATGCCTAATAGCAAGTATCCCTTCCATGAGAGCAGCTATCTAGGAGTATTTTCAGTCACCTGCGGGAACACTGCCTTATCTGGTTTACAATCTTCTCCCTAAAGGTTACCCAGAGAAGCAGGCCAGACGCTCACCTGGTTGGCTCTCTTTGGTAGCTTTATCATGCACATCTGTAGCGCTCATCACCATGATAAGGTTGCACCCAAAATCCTGGTTATAATTCTTCCAACCAAAATCATATCAAGTGTTAACATGTGAGCAGCTAAGGCCCAGGTGTGTACACTCCAGATAGCTGGCCCACAGCTGGAGGGGCACGGGTGGGGGGTGTGTAGGATTGCTTCACACCATCTGAGGGTCCTCTCACGGGGAATAGGTTATGAACAGGATAACTTTCCTGTTTCTCATAACAGGAAAACAAAAATATCTCAAAAGAGCGTTTCTTGACCAGAAATATTTTAACTCACACTTAGTTACTCAGTGAAAGGTAATTTTAGGTAAAATGGAGCTCTGTTTATCTCTGCAAGAATATCTACTGCCTCCTATTACCATAAACACATTTTATTTGATGGGAGGGAAAGCGAGTGCAGTCTGGTCCACCTAAATGATAACCCTGGTTGAAATCCAGCTTGAGCTGGTCTGGAAAAGTGATCTCCTTAGAAAACACTCTCCAAGGACAAGACTCTGACCCTCCAGAGCAGGCAGGACTGTGGCCAGTCCCAGGCTTTTGCCAGGACAGGACCACCACTCTCAGCTGGTGTGTACCCTCCCAGAACCAAAGCGTTTGCTTACACTGTGTGTGTAGATCATCCTCCTAAGGGACAGTCCCAGCCTTCCTCAGATTCAGGTCCCAGCAAGGTGAACAGACTTGCCCTTTCCATTTCTCCACCCCCAGTAAATCCCTTCCCCACTGTCTACATCGTCCATCTGGTCAGGCTAGACCACATGGAAACAAGGAAACCCCAGTCAGCAGCACCACCAAGGATTCTCTGCGTCAGGTCACAGCAGGCGTGGGCCCAGGGGCCTCCTGAGCAGCCCCTCCCCTGCCGCCCCAGCTCCTCACATGGAGACACTAAGATGAAAGAAGGGGCCTGAGTTGGAGGCTCACTGGCTCTTAACTACTCTCTCCAGAATGAGCTTGGGTTTTCCACTCAGCCCAGCAGCACTCATCACATGGCCCAGCAAGACTGGAAGGAGACGAGGAAGGCAAGGGATGCAGAGAGGATGCTGGAAGCATATTGACCACCTCTGCCAGGGCCTGGTCCTGATAAACGCAGGGCCAAGAGACGTGGAGACAGCAGGACACCATCAAAGGGAAAGAGCCTCAAGAAGCTGTTCAGGAGACGCACTCCCGAGTGTGAGCCTGGGTTGGGTCCTCTGAGCAAAAATCTCTCCCGCATGATGTGAAAACTATGACTGCCTCACTCTGCCTAACACCCCTCCAATGGACAGAGGCTTAACTGAATTTCTTCTTGAAGTCTCAGCGACTTTGAGAAATCTAAGTTGCGTGTTCTCTCTCGGAATTAATTCAAACAGGTTTTCCCCACAAGCACCACCTTTGGCTCAGATGGTCAAGAATCTGCCTGCAATGCAGGAGACCCAGGTTTGATCCCTCGGTCAGGAAGATCCCTTGGAGAAGGAAATAAGAACTCACTCCAGTATCTATTCCATGGATAGAGGAGCCTGGCGGGCTACAATCCATGGGGTTGCAAAGAGTCAGACACAGCTAAGCAACTAATGTTTTCACTTTCACAAGCCCTAAGTGGGGTCAATGAGAGAAGAGGCACTTTGTTGGGAAATATGAAGAGGTCATTTTGAAGCAGGGATTATGAGAAAGCAGGCAGGGGGCCAGATGCCAGATGCCAGGTGCCCAGAGGCATGTGGGGAAGCAGGGAGGAAGAACCCAGAGTGGGGAACGGCAGGACCCAGATTTCCATGTCCACACTTCGGGCCCTCCTGCTGCTGCTCCTTCACCTCTCACCCCCTCACTCCTACCTCGTCCTCCTCCTAGAGCAGATTTCAGACCAGATCCACAGGGAGATGTGAATTCCTTTGAGAAATATGGCAGAGCTAATCATTAGATTGGCTTTATATTTTTAACTACTTTGTACATTTTATAGAATTTTATAGTCTTGCCTGGGGATCCAAACAACAATCTTAACTGTTTTTAGGGGAAATAATGATCTTCCCAGGTGGCGCTAGTGGTAAAGAATCTACCTGCCAATTCAGGAGATGCAAGAGAACGTGGGTTCGATCCCTGGGTTGGTAAGATCCCTTGGAGAAGGAAATAACAACCCACTCCAGTATTCTTGCCTGGAAATTTCCTAGGACAGAAGCGCCTGGCGAGTTACAGTTCGAGGGGTCACAAAGAGTCGGACATGACTGAGCACCCACACACACACATAAAGTTCCAAACACCTGGATTACTTTTCTATTTAATTTTTTTCTTCCAGTTTCATTGAGATATAATTGATACACAGCACTGTGTAAGTTTAAGGTGTGCTGCATAATGGTCTGGCTTATATATATCATGACATGATGACCACAAAAGTTAGTGAACATCCATCATCTTACATGGAAACAAAAGAAATAGAGGAAAAATGTTTTCCTTGTGTGGATTACATTTTTTAAATGAGACGTATTGCTTCTTTTCTGATTATAAAAGTAATACATATAATAATAAATGTGAAAATACAAAGAAGAGAATTGAAATCACTGGTAGTTTCACTGCAGAAACACACCCCACGCAGTCACTGGGGCAGCACACACTGCAGGCCATGAGCCAGAACTCACACTTTGGCCTCCCTAGCCACAGAACTGGAACTCATTTCGTCTATTACTGTCAGATGTGGCCACATAACTAAATTCCTAGCCAATGAGCATGAATGGAAGCTACATGTACCACTTCTGGGTCAGGCCCACAGAAAGCTCCCACACTTGCACTCAGCGTGCCCTTCCTTTCCTGCTGGCTGCAATCAAAATGGTCTCTAAGGCAACCTTGGAGACCCTACCAGCCTCGGTCCTGTGGGAGCTTATAGAGGAGGAGCCCCTTCCAAGCTGCATGTCACCCAGCAAGCCTAAGTCAGCAAAGTAACCTCCCGTAGTACAGTCTCTACTCTGTCCTACAGCTCACCCGCCCCACTGATATACCTAAGGGCTCTCTAGATCTCTCTAGTAACCTGTAAATAGTCTACCACAGGCCTAGCATAACAACAGGCCCTCAGCAAGCATTCTTGTTGGATTACTGATCAACTGGTCGGCTGAATACATAGATTCTCAATGAAACGACTCCTGAAGAATCCCCTTCTTTCTATAGCTGCAAACCTTTTCATACTCAAGTTGAGGCCTTGCTATCCAAGAGCCCCATTGCCAGCCTGGCTGGGAAGCCTCTGGTGGGCCAAGCTGTTCTCCACTTCTTTGTTTCCACCACCAGGAAGCATAACTATAAACCTTTCAAAATGGTGGGCTCCAGCAAGGAAAGAGTTTAATGCTTATTTTACAAATCTGGAGTGTCCAGGGGAATGCCATATCATCACATCTAAATTCTAACAAGAATCTGCCAGCAGGAATTGTGTACAACATGCATGTATGGGTGGGTCAATCTGTACACAATTTTCCCTGCTAAAGCACATGTTGGTTCCAGGCATGCAGACAGGTGTCTTCCAGAACACAGATGACAAAGTAAATGTCTCTCATGAGTAAAGACAATAAGCAATGGAAAAGTGAAATTAGAGGACTAGAAAGGAAGAGCAAGAAAACATAAGAAGGAAATTCTTAAACTGAAAAAAATAAAGATGAACAAACGTGTATTAAAGAAAAATTTTTAAATGATAGTATTAAAAAAAGAAAGAAAGAAAGCCTAAGATCCAAGTGAAAGCCCTGAGGTTTTCCAGCTTCCCTGTGGCTGCTGGCTGGGTGAGGCTGGTTGGAGCCTGGCTCAGGTGAGCAGGGGCGGGTCTTTCCATAGTTGCTGGATTTAATGGGCATCCCAAGACCCTTTCCCCCACTTTCTCTGCCATGAACATACCTCAGTGTGAAATTATGCTAACTATTGTGGAATTGCCTCTCCAGACCAGTTTAACAGCTTGTTTGAGCCAGAGGGATGTAGGGCTGAGATTCATGGAAACAGACTTGGCCCAGGACCCCCAGTTCTGCAGGGTTACACCTTGTGCCACTCAACAGATGTAACGGGAACCTTCCAAGAGGACTCATAACCTGGTCTCCTGCATTGCAAGCAGATTCTTTACTGTCCGAGCCACCAGGGAAGCCCCATTGCCAGCATACCTGCCCCTATATGTGTCTGTGTGGCAGCTCAGCACTCCAAAGTCTTTCCAGAAGCCCACATCAGGGCATGGCCCCTTAGGATAAGCACTGTGCCCACCAGACCCTGAGCATGGAAAGGGGCCTGCTCCTGCCCTCTCCCTACTCTATGTGTCTCCATGCTGTTTCGTGCCCTCAACAAAACTAGCAAGTAAGCAAGGTTTATCTTGCCCGTTCTCCCTATGTCTGTGCCTCATAACCTCACCTGCGCCATCCTGTCATGGTCTTGCCTTTAGCTGACCGGCTTCCCTCTAAAATGACCAGCTGGTTGATACTAAAGGGTATGTACATTTCAAGTAAGGCTCTTAGACATCAAGTGCCTTCAAGATCCACGAGGAGGAAACTATCAGAATAGAATTTCAAGCACTTTTCAGATATTGGAGCAATACAGTGACCTGCAGATCCTTCCCAAACCACATCCCATAGATTCTAATAATTCACTGAATGTTTTAGATGGTCTGTGCCCCAGGACATGAGTAAGTCTCCAGAGCCAACATGCTTTCCTGACCCCCATCATCTGGCCAGTCTCACTGTAGAAGTGATGGCCATGCGGTAGCCCTGGAGTGCAAGCTGTTGACACCTCTTCCCCAGCTGACAAAATGGTATGTATAACACAGCTCTGAAGGCTTCATGCATGCTCAGTGAAACCATAAAGAGCTGGAACTCAGAAAATTCAATTGATTTTTATCATGGCTTCCACTTCCTCCCACCCTGATTAGCCGTTCCCAGAGCTATGCCAGCAGAGCACAGTGAATGGACCTGTGCTGCCCACTCCCGATCCCCAAGTTCTGAGCCCTCCTACTGCCACAGGATGCTCCATCACACAAGGAGCAGCAACAGTCAAAGAGGAAAAGCAGGAGAAGCTGAGGTCTGGAGGTAGGTGCACAGCACAGCCAGCCTTCAGGACCATGAGTCCACCCTCCAGGTACAAGCTCTTACAGAACACAAGGCATTCCATCATTGTCTCATCTGATCCTTAGGCATCCTGTGGAAACAGGTACTACTCCAGGAGGAAACCGGGTGAGTCACACAGTTGCTATCTGACAGCAGAACACAGAATTTCCAGTTTCTTTTCCAGTGTTCTTTTCACTCTATTGCACTTTCCCCTGGGCAAATACCTCTGACTCTAGACAACTATTTTCCCCCAATGAATAGTATAAAGATGCCTATTAAGAAGGTGACTATTAGCTCCCAACTCTAGCCAGAAAAAGGCCATGGGCCCAGAGGCTTGGTAGAAAGGAGCCTCTTTCCCCTTGTCACCTGTCTCTTGGGAATACTAAAGTGGGTTTCCATTTCCTCCTCCAGGGGGTCATCCCAACCCAGAGATCAAACCTGCATCTCCTGCATTGGTAGGCAGATTCTTTAGCACTGAGCCACCTGGGAAGCCCAGTGGAATACTCAGTTCAGTTCAGTCCCTCAGTTTTGTCTGACTCTTTGTGACCCCATGGACTGCAGCACGCCAGGCCTCCCTGTCCATCACCAACTCCCAGAGTATACCCAAACTCATATCCATTGAGTCGGTGATACCATCTAACCATCTCATCCTCTGTTGTCCCCTTCTCCTCCTGACTTCAATTTTTCCCAACATCAGGGTCTTTTCAAATGAGTCAACTCTTCACATCAGGTGGCCAAAATATTGGAGTTTCAGCTTCAACATCAGTCCTTCCAATGAACACCCAGGACTGATTTCCTTTAGGATGGACTGGTTGGATCTCCTTGCAGTCCAAGGGACTCTCAAGAGTCTTTTCCGACACCACAGTTCAAATGAAATACTGCTCAGCCATAAAAAAAGAAGAAAATCTGGCCATTTGCAACAACATGGATGGACCTCGGAGATATTATGCTAAGTGAAATAAGTCAGCGAAAGACAAACACTGTATGATCTCACTTATATGTGGAAGCTAGAAAGTATGAACTCATAGAAACATAAAACAGGTTGGTGGGTGCCAGAGTCAGATCTGGGTGGGTATGGGAGAAGTGGATGAAAGGGTTCAAAATGCATAAATATCAAGTTACACAGTAAATAAGTCACGTGGATGTGAGGTATTGTGTGATGACTATAGTTGATAATACTGCACTGTGTGTTTGAGAGCTGCTTAAAAAGTAGATCTTAAAATTTCTCATCACACAAACACAAAAATGTTTATGTTGGATGATGGATATTAACTAGACATGTCACAGTATACACAAATATCAAATCACTATGCTATATCTGAAACTAATGTAATGCTGTGTGTGTGTGTGTGTGTGCATGCATGCTAAGTCACTTCAGTCGTGTCCGACTCTTTTCGACCTCATGGACTGTAGCCGGCCAGGCTCTTCTATCCATGGGGTTCTCCAAGCAAGAATACTGGAGTGGGTTGCCATGCCCTCCTCCAGGGGATCTTTCTGACCAGGGATCGAACCTCCATCTCTTAGGTCTTCTCCATTGGCAGGCAGGTTTTTTACGACTAGCACCACCTAGGAAACCTGTTGTTCCATTTTTAAATAGAGTATTTTGAGTCACCAATCATGTATTTAATTGATTAATGTAAATATTAACAATTTCTAAACAACAGAACATACTACATAAATTCAGATAAAATCTGATATCTAAGTGGGTGCTTCCAAAGATTGCATGAGCAAGTCTTTGTGGAAAACTTAATTTCTTAATAAAGTGATCTCTAAAAGTATTTTCTAATTGCCCACTGTTTTCTATTATAAACAGTGAGGAGTAGGAGGAATAATATGCTAATCTGAAAATGTCTTCTCTAAGACTACTAAAAAGTATGTCATGGAAATCAAACAATTGAACACTAACCAATGATTCTAGTTGCCCCTTCACAGTTTGAGTTTGCCACTCAGCAGCCACATTGGCAGCTTGTCTTCCTTCTACAACTGCAGATTTCCCATGATGCCCAGCTCTACATACACTGCTTCCATCTATGTGGCTTTACCCACCTTCATTACTTGATAAGGCTGGGTAGAATCCTCAAGCCTCATAGCCTAACACACAGCACTTTCATTTTGAGGGTGGAGAATACGTAAAATGAATTATTCCCCTGCTTTGTTAGACGGAGAATGTTGTGTGTTGTTTACTTTCAAAAAGATTTATTCATACTACACATGACATCCAAAAATATCATTCAAAGGCCCTTATCAAATTCATAAGGCTTTCCTTATATAGCCAGGGTCATCATAAAATGTTTTTGTGAAGTGAGGACGTGAGGACATTTCCTATCTGGTCAATGCTGTTTCCAGTCTCCACCAGGCTTTCAGAAAAAGATAATTTTCTGCACTAAACACAAGAATGGATGCTCCTCATTATAAACAATGATTTGTTCATCAGTGATTGATGCTACCAAAATGACAAGCTAAGGGCCATGGATTTTCCTTCTCTACATTTTAGTGAATTGGTCAAATAGATAGTTTAACTTAAAGGATTATCCCACTAATTCCAAGAGATAAGAAAAGAATGGTACAGACTCAGTCATTTTCATATACTTGCTAAAATGATGGAAAAACCTATGCTCATCATAAAACTAAATTCTCCTTTCTTAAAAAAAATTTTATTCATTTATTTATTTGGTTGCATTGGGTCTTAGTTACAGCATGCGGGATCTAATTCCCTGCTGCTGCTGCTAAGTCGCTTCAGTCGTGTCCAACTCTGTGTGACCACATAGATGGCAGCCCACCAGGCTCCTCCATCCCTGGGATTCTCCAGGCAAGAATACTGGAGTGGATTGCCATTTCCTTCTCCAATGCATGCATGCATGCTAAGTCACTTCAGTTGTGTCCGACTCTATGCGACCCTATGGACAGCAGCCCACAAGGCTCCTCTGTCCACAGGATTCTCTAGTGGAGTGGGTTGCCATTTCCTTCTCCTGACCAGGGATCAAACCCAGGGCCTCCTCCATTGGGAGCACAGAGTCTTAGCCACTGGACCACCAGAGAAGTCCCTAAATTCTCAGGAAATCCCTAAATTCTCCTTTATTTTTAAAGGAGGGATGATAATGCTAATCACCAAGTTATAAAACTCAAGAATTATTTTAAAATTATCCAGAGGTCCTCCAAGCCCCCCCTTTCTTCAGGACACTGACTATCAGGCCTGGACCCTGCAGGGCACCTGCCTGCCTTGGAGGTAAGCAGCCAGCAGTGAAACATCGTCTCTGAGCAACCCCTCAAGAGCCTGTGCTGGCCTCTGAGCGTGGAGCAGGGAGGGGGCTGGACACATAGTTTCTAGTATTTCAGAGGCGGTTCTACCAGCTCTCATAAACTTAGTATGGAACTTTACAAAGAAGGTTCCATGAGGCCTCCCTTCCCTTTTGCCCCAAGTCAGAAAAATGAAGCCGAGGCTGCATAGCAGAGATAACTCTAGGCTGCAGGTCTGGATCAGCCTCATCACTCACTCACTGGCTCTGAGTTCCCCATGTTTCCATCTGCCATCATGAAAGTACTCCTGGCAGCTCCCAAATTCAACCAGAGGAACAAAGCCGACAGGAGACAGATGAGTAAGAGAAAGGGTTCACAGCACTGTGGTGGGTGGTAGGGCAAGTCTGAAGGCCAGCAGGGGGTAGGTTGGTGTCCACTAGAGCAGCTCTAATGCCTGCAGTCTGCTTGCATGGGGCCCATGCAGATGACCCAGGCCCACCGCCATTGCCTAAAGTCAACCAAGTACTGACTGCAGTTACCTCTTCCAAATACCTCACAACTGTACCTGGAAGGGCGTCAGATTGAATAACCGGGGACTTCAGCATTGCCAGGTGGCCACATCAAACAGACTCTAGTCCCAGATAAGTGAAACAATGACCCCCGCAACTTCACATACTCAGGAGGTTTTCAATTTGCTAAAAGGGTGGGTAAAAAGAAGCCCATGAATATCACTTTCTAAACTACCAACCTCATTCAAATTCTCTCATATTTGCCAACGTGAAGTGAAAATTGCTCAGTCATGTCCGACTCTTTATGACCCCATGGGCTATACAGTCCATGGGATTCTCTAGGCCAGAATACTCAAATGAGTAGCCTTTCCCTTCTTCAGGGGATCTTCCCAACCCAGGGATCAAACCCAGGTCTGATGCCTTGTAGGTGGATTCTTTATCAACTGAGCCACAAGGGAAGCCCAAGAATACTGAAACAGGCATTCTGTCCTTTCTCCAGCCGATCTTCCGACCCAGAAATTAAACTGGAGTCTCCTGCATTGCAGGTGGATTCTTTACCAACTGAGCTATCAGGGAAGCCCATTTGCTAACATACATACATATAATTCCATTATTATTACAATAATGGTAATCATTTTACACATAGCCTATTTTCTTCTATTTTCATCTAACTTTATTTAAGCATGTCCTTATACTGATATTTTCCACATGATGGCCATGTTTTCCAATTAATTCATAACATTCATTCATGTTACTATACTATAATTTTAAGTCGTAGCTCCTTTTCTGACATCCATATAGTTCCAAATGTTTACCATTTAGAAATCACCACTGTGGACATTTTTAACACAAAGAGTTTTTTAAATGTTTAGACAAAGCACTCCTGTCACTTCTTCATTTCCTCCAACTCATCAAGCCCACTGCAGATGTCACATTAACACCTACCCACACAGCACCAGTGGAGGTGAAGTGAGGGTTCTCACCTCAGCTCCCACACTGGCCTGTAGGACCAGGTCCCAAAAGAGCTCTGAGGGCAGCTGGATCTGTGGAGAAGTCTGCAGGCTTGAAGGAAGGAAGAGGGATCTTCCTAACCTAGGGACTGAACCCACATCTCTTATGCTTCCTGCACTGGCAGGCGGGTTCTTTACCACCAGTGCCACCTGGAAAGCCATCAGTAGTTTTTCCCCATGTACCCCTTTCTGAGAGGCAGCCTGTCACACACATCTCCTTTAGGCTGTGGATGAATAACCAAAAATAGTTTCTGACACTGGGTTTCTTCTCCAGGTGCTAGAAGCTCTCTGTGAGGTTTGCTAGGCTGATGAGCTTAAGGAGTGTGCATTAGCTCAGGATTCCCAGAGACACAGAGCCAAAAGGATGTTTAAATAGAAATTTATTGTAAGGAATTTGCTCACACAATTAGAGGGGCTGACAGATTCAAAGTCCACAGGGAAGGCTGGCAGGGTGGAGACCCAGGGAGGAGCTGATGTTTCCTCTGGAGTAGTCCAGAGGCATCTGGAGGAAGAATTCCCTCTTCATTGAGGGACCTCCATCTGTTCACTTTTAGGTCCTTCAGCTGATTGGACGAGGCCCACCACATTATGGGAAGTAACCTGTTTTACTGGAAGTCTATTGATTTAACAGGCAATCACATCTTTTTTGGGCGGAGGATGCTTCCCAGGGGTCACTAGTTGTAAAGAGTGACCTCTGCCAATGAGGAGATGTAGGAGAAGTGGGTTCAATCCCTGGGCTGGGGAGATCTCCTGGAGAAGGGCACAGCAATCCACCCCAGTATTCTTGCCTGGAGAATCCCATGGACAGAGGAGCCTGGAGGGCTGCAGTCCACGGGGTCACAAAGAGTCAGACACAACTGAAGTGACTTGGCACACATGCACCTCTTTTTTTGCCAAGAAGCATGAAGGATCTTAGTTCTCCAACCAGGGATCAAATCCGTGCCCCCTATATTTGGAGCTGGGAGTCTTAATCACTGGACCACCAGGGAAACCCCGAAGTTTGCTTGACTGAGTTTTGTTTCTTTTACTGTAGTTGTTTGTTTTTTTCTTCTGGTTTATTTGAGGGTCGTCTTTTACCAAGTTGTCCTTTACTCTGTCAGAAATGAACTATTGGCGCGAAGCAGCCGGGCCTGCGGGTGTTCTGTAAATTCTTGGTGCTGGGTGACTGCAAGGGGCCTGCTGGCAGGATGCTGCGGCCAGATGTGGTGGTGGAGTGTGCGCCCTCTTCTGGCTGCCTCTAGAATTGAACGTTGATCTTGAGACCATCTGAATTCCCTCGAGTTCAAGAACGTGATCTCTTCACAGTGGTTAAGAATTTTCTGGCTAAAGTGATATTTTAATAAAAAAAAAAAAAAGAAAGAACTACTTCCATGCTTAAGAGAAACACGGTTCATATGGGCTCTTGTAGCGGGGACTGGTGGAGAAGGATGTGGCAACCTACTCCAGTATTCTTGCCTAGAGAATCCCATCGACAGAGGAGCCTGTTTGGCTGCTGTTCATGGAGTCTCACAGAGTCAGACACGACTGAAGCAACTTAGCATGCATGCATGCATTGGAGAAGGAAATGGCAACCCACTCCAGTATTCTTGCCTGGAGAATCCCAAGGATGGAGGAGCCCGGTGGGCTGCCGTCTGTGGGGTTGCACAGAGTCGGACACGACTGAAGCGACTTAGCAGTAGCAGCAGCAGTGGGGGCTGACTGGCACAGCAAAAAGAGAAAGTTTGAACATTTTACTTTCATATTTATGGGAGCAGTGGAAGATGGGGTGCGCTGAGGCCAGGGTCCCTGGAGGTGCTGACGAGCCGTAAAGGGCCACATGGCACGCAGAGGTTGTCAAGGTCCGCAGACGACATCTGGTTAAATTTGCACTTTAGCTCAACAATGAATAATTTCAGTATAAGTATGTTGTCTGTGGTGTTTTGTTGTTGTTGTGTTAGTTACTTGGTCATGTCTGCCTCTTTGTGACTGGTAGCCTGCCAGGTTCCTCTGTCCATAGAATTTCCCAGGCAAGAATATTGGAGTGGGTTGCCATTTCCCTTTCCATGGGATCTTTCTGATCCAGGGATCTAATCCCGGTCTCCTGTATTGCAGGCAGATTCTTTACCACTGCGCCACTTGGGAAGTACTGTAATATTTGAGACATACTGAAAAAAAAAAAAGTATTCATTGCTTAACTGAAAAGCAGCTCTAAAGGGAGCCTACATTTTACCTAGCAACCCCAAGAGGAAGGAAAGAGAGACTAAGATGAGAAGAAAGGCCCGCCCACAGTCTAAGAAGGCTGGAAGCTGGTGGCAGCAGAGTTATCAGACCAGAGAGGCAGTGAGCCCCAGAGAGATGGCTCCCCTGCTGACACGCTGGTGACAGGTCTATCCACACAATATGAGCTTTGGAAGCCCGTGGCCTCCTCTCCTCAGGGGACACTTCGGCAGCCACAGTAGGAGCAGCGCAAACAAGCCACATTCCTCCGGCCTCCTCACTTCTCCCCAGGCCCAGAAGCCCAGAGGCCCTTCAACCCGACAGCTCTGACCCCTCCCACCCTCTGCGTGACAACTTCAGAACCTCAATTGCCCACTCACCTGTTTGGGGAACTTCCCTGCCAAGCAACTGCCAGTTTCCTCCCGCTCATCCCCAGAAAGCAGTTTCTTAGCCTCTTTACTTGCTTTTCTTCCCTCAGACTTGTGTACAGAACGTCCTGTGTCTGGCACCGCAGTGAACTCTGCACTGTGTTGTAGATGGCTCACTCCTGTGCACCCTTCTGGATCCACAAGAATTAAGTTGGGCCCTGTTGTGAATGAAACTAGGGATGTGAGCTGTGTTCCTTCTTTCTCTCTCTCTCTTTTTTCCCCCATTTGCTCCTAGAGTAAATTTTTAGAATTTTGAAGTGCTGATCTCAGGATGGATAGGTTCATAGAGTTACACCAGCTTACCTCATGCTGACTTAGGACACTGGGTTATCATGACAAGTATTTAAAGTACATCAGAGAGAACAAGAGACACCAAGATAACAAAGTTCTCTGTGCCTGACTTATATGGACAGTGACTCCATAAGGACCAGGTTGGTCTTCTCATCCCAAGACCGGGCATCTCACAGGGACAGATCAGGGAGGAAAACTGGGGGGAGATGAAAACAGTCCTCTTAACATCACTAGGAAAAGGTCACACTATTTTTTAATTAAATTAGGTCTTTGTGAAAGATGACATCCCCTCATCACATTATGAGATTGAAGCTGATCTTTGTGGGTGAGATGGACCGCATCTATTACAATATTAATTCCATGGCTCCCCTCCCCTACAGCTCTGGGAACAGCTCAGTTTAGCCTGGAAATACAGGATAAATGTACATTTGTTGGGGGCACCCAGAAGGGAGACCTTACAAACTCCTCTTACTTAGATGAGATCATCATCGTCTGCTATTCCTTCTCTTGTTTCATTTCAAAGACTTGAGATACAACAAATAAATTGTACCTGAATGAACAGCTGCTTGGGGCTTAGACAGGCTCAGACCCCTCCTTGTCAGGACACTGATGGGAGCGTACAATGAAGCCTGCAAGCCTGGCCCCGCTCTGGGCAGAGGGCCCTCCACTTTTGCTCCAGAATCTCTCACCGTCAGGGTCCCCATGACTTGAGGATGTAGCCCACCCTGACAGCCCACCCCCCTGCTACTCCCTGAAAGGACATGTTCCCCCTGGAACTCCTGCCCCCACTCAGGTCAGGTGACCCAGCCTTGACAGGGCATTTGCACTGGGCCCACTTCAGCAAGTGCCTGTCATCCCATCACCCGTTCTCACCTTCCTTGGCTGTTCTGGAAGTGGCTTCTGCCCATCAGCTCAGTGCTGGTCCTCGTTAGCCTTTGACTGTCTGCTGTGGATATTCTTACCTGGGCTACTGAATCTTCCACCCAGGTAGAAAGTTGTTTCAGAGGAAGGGCCTGGTGTGATGCTGACATACATAATACAAACCTCCAGTAAGTATTTCAGAAATAAATACTGAGTGTCTGCGTTCGGCTCCCTAACTCTGAAGAATGTGGGAGCTAGTGGCCAACAGAGAATCACTTCACTCATCAGAAGAGGCAAATTCCAGCAAAGTTAACCCAGCATATTTTTATGAATGATATCCTTCATGTCATACATATTATGCATCATACATTATACATGTGTTTATGTTATAATTCCATGACAAAGATGAAGACTCAAGCGGCAAAAACCTGTGTTTCCCCCTAAAATTAAAATATAAAAATCAAAGACTTCAGAAATGAAATTAATATTTTCCAACCACTTATTAAAAGGAAAATGGTAATTTTTCTGAAAAAGGATCATATTACCCAGAATTAGTCACAGAGAACAAAGGCCATAGTGTTCTCACATCTAGGGGAGCGTATCCAGGAGGAGAAAGGTGAGTGTGGCTGCTGCGGCCACCGGAGCCCCTCATCCTCTCCTGGGGCACCATGCCCACCTGGCCCTGGGCACCACAGGCAGGGCCGTTACCACAGCACAGGTGCTGACTTCTGGAAGCCAGTTTCCTTCCTACAGGATGTTCATACGCCCATAAAAATGAAGAAATGAGGAAACAGTGCTGAAGCAGGCCTGACCCAAGTTCTGTTTGTTTTTGTTTTTTCATTCTGACTCCAGGCGGCCCTCGTGGGTGGGGAAACGCTGCCCAGTCACAAGCTTGCAGGACGGGCAGGTGTGTGGAGCTGTCGCCCCACGGGAGAGGGTGGTGGGCATGAGGCCAGAAGGGAACCGCCTCTTCCTCCACCTCGGAACCAGAAGGCAATGTCCTCTCCCCCCGACTGTAGCAGGAGGGGCCTCTCAGGGACCAGGAGGAGTAATCAACACACACAGACCTACCTGCCTCTCAACCCCCTTCCGTGGAGGTTGCTAAGGGAGAGAAGAAACCTGCAAAACTAACTCAAAGTAATAAAATCTCCCCATCTTCAAAATCCTGAAGCACGTAGAGCTTAGATCCTTTAGTACTAAATTCTGACTTGGCGCATTTACAATTATTTACAATTTGTTAATTTTGCCTCTTTAACTCAAGTTTAACTTCCCCCAGGGCAGAGAATAACATAATTTTAGTACCATTTCTCCCCTATGTCTAGTGCAGTCTCAAACATGTTCGTATTAATGGACTAAAATGAGCCAGGAATAGTTACATGTACCACGGTATCATGTCCCAGTATGTAATATCTGTCCCTCAGATCAATCCACAAAGAGACCCAACATGTATGGGCTTCTTTTCAAGGACAGGAGACCACCACTTCACTGCAAGCTGCTATTGCAGTCCAGGGCTGAGAATGTGTCCCAGTTTGGACCTTGGTCTTTCCGGCCAGCCCAAGAGAGCTCACCAGAACTGGGTGGAGGTCAAGGTTGATAGCCCCTGGGACCTGAGAGCGGTGAGTCTGTGTCTAGCAGGTGAGGACTGCTGTAGGTGCCTGCATCACACGGGCCTGGAGGCCACTCTCCTCCAGGAGCAGAGGGACGTGGGGCAGGAATTAGGGTGTTAGGGTGGGCATGCAGGGAGTTGCAGAGGTCACACCCAGGCATCAGAGGCTGTCACCGGGCCAGAGCAGCAGTAGTCAGATCACCACAGGACCAGACAGTGCAGGACCGCGTTCTCTGCCATCCAGTTGGTGGCAACTGAGAATCTTCCAGACTTGACACCGGCAAGACTAACAGCCATCTTCTCAGAGGGGCTTGCTCTAACTTATTCATTTTTAACTGCTGCACCCCCTCTCCCCACCTCCTTCTCTCCTGACCCCCTAAGTGAGTCAGTGTGAATCAGGCTTGCTCCTGAAACTTGAACTCCAGGCTTGAGCCCAGGGGCCTCTCTCTGGGGGTCCTGGCTCTCTACTCCAGGGCTCCAGAAGCACAGAGCAGCAGCAGCCACTGCCCCTGCAGACCCCTCCTCTTGGCTTCCCGGCGGAGTGGAAGCAAGTTTCTTACTGAGTCTGTGTCTCCTCACACAGACTCCACAGAAGCACGCAGCTGCTGGAGGCGGGACGCTAAGGAGCCTGTGATGTGTATCTGTAACTAGATGTCGCCGGCGTCTTCCTGCCCCAGAGGACTTAGTTATGACTCAAGGCCGCTGCCTCCGCTCCACAGGGGTAGGGGCTGGGGACTGAGTTCCACCTCTGCTCTTTTGGAAAGAAAAGAAGGGAAGGGAGGGGAGGGGAGGGGGAGGGGAAAATGACGGCGGCTGTGGGCAGCCCTCTTTCGGGAGGGAGAGGTCTTCACCCACATCGGTGATCCCAGGCCCAGCGTGTCCCTCAGGCATCTCGTTCAACCCTCGGGCCTCACTCCCCTTCATCCGCATCTGGATCCTGCAAGTAACTGGGCTGCTTCTGGGGTCGGTGGGGGGGGGGGGCCTCTCGTTTACTCCCCACTTCGCTCTGACCCCACGGCGCCCATCGAAGTCCGCTCTCGGGTCGTCCAGGGCCTTTCGATGCCAGGACACCCAGAGAATGACCAATGCGGGGAGCTACAATTACCCCTGCCCCCACCCCCTTAGGACTTTTCACAATCTGCCTCAAGGGGAAAGGCGGGTGGGGGCTTTCCCTGAGCCTCCCGCGCTGCAGGTCCGGGCGGCCGGGCCGCACGCCCCACGGGACCCCAAGCCCACTAGGCGCTCCGCCCGCGGCCGGCCGGGGACTGGGCGCGGGGCGGGGCGCGCGGGCGAGGGCGGGGCGGCGCTTTTAAGGCCGCGCCGCCTGCTGGGCTGCGCTGGCGCTCGGCACCCGAAGGAGCGAGGACCCCGCCGCCAGCCCAACGCGACCCTGCGCCCCGGTCCTCGCTCGACGGGACCCGCGCCACGTGCCCGGCCTGCCCTCTCGACGGGACCCCCCGACCCGCGCCATGTACCGGGTGCGTGCCGCCAGGGCGAGAGGAGGGGCGGGCGGGCTCTGCTCGGTTCTCTCCGCTCCCTGTCCGGAGGCCGTGGAACTCGGGCTGGTGGGATGAAGATGCTGACCGAAACGCGGGAAGGGGCCGCAGAGCAGGAGGAGGGCGGCGCAGGGCTGGTGACTGCGCGGATGCTCTGTGGTCCTGACGCCGTCCTGCCCTCGGCGGTTCAGGAGTTCAGTGGGTACACCCTCCGAGACACGGGGCGCGCTGCAGTGTCCCTCGGGGACCAGGCGCCCCCTCCGAGACACCGGGCGCGCTCTACTGTCCGGGGACCAGGCTCCCCCACCCAGACACGGGGCGCGCTGGAGTGTCTCGTGGGGACCAGGCGCCCCCACCCAGACAAGGGGCTCGCTGATGTCCCGTGGGAACCAGGCACTAACGAGACTCTGCCCCTCATCGAAGGGACCTTGTCTGAGTCAGGGAAAAGAGCTTCCTCGCCCCGGGACGGGTACCCTGAGGAGCCCACCCAGCCTGCCCTCCACACGAGAGGAGAGCAGAGAGAAGGCGCTGCAGGCGCAATTTGCAGGAGCTGTAGAGAACTCCCCGGAGAGAAGGGGGCTGGGGAGAGGGCCCCTTCCTTGTAAGTTCCACCCACCATGAGGCCCCCTGCTTCGCCTCAGAAAACCCATCTACCTCGGGCCAACAGTGCACCTCTGCTTCTCTTTCAGAAAAGAGAGATTTACTCAGTGGAGCTCAGTGGAACCAAAGACATTGAGAAAACAGACAAGGAGGATGACAAGGAGAAGTCCAGGGGTCTGAAAAACAAGTGCTTGAAACGCAAAAAGAACCACCAGAGAGAGGAACTTAAGAAAGAACTTGAGCTGGTCAGTTGATTTTGTCTCTGAGCAAATGGGTGCCCTTGAGCACTGTCTGCCCTGGTGACAGCTTGCCCCTATAACCCACTTCTTACAAAAGAAAATTCAGTCTTAAGAATTTCAAAATCCCTGACATGTGTTTCCTTGTTTTAAGAAAAAAGTGGTGTGATTGTATCTGCCCAGGGGTCAGGCCCTCCGAAGATTCCTGCATTCAGGCTGTAGGCACGCCCAGGGAGGGCTCCTCTGAGTCGCCACAGGCACTGCCGAGACCTCTCTCTTCCCTGTTGCTTCATTGAAATATGAGTAGCCTATGAAATTAAACTATCTCATCAGCCAGAACCACCCAGCAGGAAAACTGAAAGCCCCTAAACTTGTTAGGTTTCTGGGTATATTTGCCCCATGAAAAACGATTTCAGTTGTAAGAGTTGGTCTTGGCTTCAGGCAGCCTTAGGCTCAGCTGAGGTTCCAGTTCTCTGAGGAGTAAGCTACCTAGCTTCTCTGAAGCTCAGTTTTCTTTATGTAAAATGGGAAACAAACCATTTTCATGGGTCTATCAGGGAGAAAGTGAGGAGAGAGTCTCTTGTAATGGCAGTGCTTTGTGGGTATGAAGCCCTGTTACTACTGAAGCTGGCCGCCCTGGGAAAGAAACGTCCCCAGAACTGAAATGTGGCTGATTACATCTCAGGAATGCCAATGGAAACCTGCCCTGAGTCTGGGATTATGCTGGGTTGTCCTGCACTTCACTGCAGACTTCAGAGCTGTGGTTCTCTGAGCAGGTGGTAGTGCTGTGAGCTCTTGTGTGCCACAGAACAAGTTGTTAAACATTCCAGAATTCAGGCAAGCTGACTGGTACTGTATTAGTAGCTTGAGATGTGACTGCTGCAAAGCAGAGCTCTTTCATTTTACCTGGAGAGCTCATTAAACAACATATGCCACAGGTGTTTGTCCAGGTATGTTCTGATGACCCTGGAATTGGACCTGAATTCAAATCTGTTTCCCTGAAGTTCAGTTTCCTGTTTTGAAAAATTGGAATTAAAAATGGTACCTACCTCTTAGAATTGTTAAGAGGGTTACAGAGAAACTGGAGAAAGGCTGAGATTGTCATTCTTATTTCCTACATGTATCTAGCAGTTAGGGATGAAGATATAACTAGTCTTACTTGAAATTACTGTTTATAACATGAATATATATATCCATTCTATCATATGCCTGTTAATTACAATGAAAACCTTCCTTGAAATTTGAGCCTTTTTTGAAAATATAGAAAAATAATTTCATGGTGTTGACTGGAGTATTCCCTTGCTTCTTTGCTGAAAAACAGCTTTCCTTCCCCTCTTTTTCACAACCTTCTTACAGGAATCCTGTAATTTGTGACTTCGTACTTGGGTGCCCTTGCATCCCAACCCCTCCAGAAAATTAGAACCTTGATGAGTAATGCAGTGTCCCTGGCTTCTGAAGAAACAAGCAGGTGACTCAAGCCCGAGGCACCTGGTGCTGCCCTGTGCTCTTCCAGCAGAGTTCATACCTGCACCCTCCCAACTCTCATCCCCAGAGAGTCAGGCTAGTGGGGAGGACCCCTTAGAGTATGAGATCCGTCCCTGAAAGCAACAACTTTAATCATGTTAACTCTTCTCTGCCCCGAACTTGGCATACTATGCACAGAACCATGTCTTAATCCTGTGGCTCCCCAGAAATGTCATATTCAGTGGGTACTGGTACAGTGAATGGAAGAGCAGGGCCAATCTGGCTAAGCACAGGACAAAACCCTAACTCTCTGTAACAAGAAACATTTTTGCTTTAAGGAAAGAGACGGTTCTGGTACCAGTCACAGTATAAATTTTTGTCTCTGACAGTCAGAGTTTTAGGATCCTGAGTGCTGGAGTTTTTTGCCACAGGAAGAGATTTCTAGCCCATTTAGCCCAGAGATTCTGAAAGGGACAGGACAGGACAGGGGAACTTTGCTCCCTGAGTGCCACAGCAAATGTCTGGAGATGATGGGCAGAAGTCCCCACAACAGAGTTATTGACCAAAATGTCAATAATGCTAAGGCTGAGAAGCTCTGCTTTAGTTTAACGATTCTGTGATAGAGTTAGTAAGTGTGGCTCCCGCACCCCCCCCCCCGGTATTTATTTGGCAGGTTTTTAATCTGAGAGGGCTTGTCTGATAGCGAGCTGAGCCTCAAGTGCTGAAGGAAGGAAAGGCCCGTTTCGTTCTCCCAGATGGCCTGCCTGGTGAGGGCTGTGTGGAGCTCTCAGGACACGTGGAGTGGTTTGGCACTGCTGATCGCTTCCCCGTTAATCCCGCAGTTCAGGTTTGAGTTGAGTTTCCAGATCACAGGTGTCTGGATGACCGGTGTGCTAGGATCTGCGTGTGCTGGAGACCAGACTGAGGTGAAATGCATTGCTTTACTCATAAAAACTAAGGATGGCTACCATGTGGTAAATGGCAAGTTAACTCTGAACTCTCCAGGGATGGCCAGAAAATCTGCTGGCCAGTAAGCTCTCCTACAGCGAGGTTCTCTTCTCTCACTGCAGGAACCCCTGGGACAAACGTTCCTTCTTTCTATACTTCCTGGCCCCTCTCCCATCCTCAGTGCTTCACCCAGATTTCATGGGCTTGTAAGGGCTTAGGATTCAAGTCCTTTGGAATTATCTAATTCACTCTGTTCTTTTCATGGACTTTAGGATGACCACAAACTCAGCAAAGAGGAACTGGAGACAAAATATGGTACAAACATCATTACGGTAAGTCATCAGAGAACCAGTGACAGGGGAGGGGATCAGGAACCATACAAAGAGAGAGGCTGTGTGCTTGGGGCTTGTGAATGACCTGCCAGCCCCTCATGTGCCCACCTTGCAAGAAGAGGCTCATTAACCTCAAGAGTAGCATGCCTGAGCTGAGGCCCTGGCAGGGCCCTCTGCTGGGCTGTGTGTCTGGTCATAGACAGCTTTTTGATTGTGATTGCAGCTGAGCCGTGGTGACCCCTGGATGGTTTGAGTGCCTCCTCACTGTCATGTTCCAGGATTGCTTTCAAACATTGTGCCCAGGAAGTATTCAGGTCATGTCCAGGCCTCCTCCAAGAAGGGTGGACACCTCGCACCTCCTAAAATCTCCCATCGCAGAGGTGCCACTTCATTCTGTGCATTCAAACTCAAAGATGTGGTGTCTTAAAACCAGGAGATTTGGATACATCTGTTCTGAGTGAACAGAAATATGTACTGTGTGACACACTGGCCTACAGAGAGGGAGACAAAGAGAAGCAGCGGAGCCTGGGGTCAGAGGATGCAGGGGCAAGGGAGGCACATGGCAGAAAGGTGTCAGGGCATCCGCCCTGTCCCACAGTTTACGGGATGTGCTGGGAGAATGGTGGAGTCCACCAAATGAGACCCTCAGATGGCACAGTGACTGAGCTGGGACATAGTCACAACTGCCCACAGTCTGCAGAAATATGCCATCCAGCCCAAGGAGAGAGAAACGTCTAACTCCTGTTTCTTTTCCTTCTGCTTTCTCAGGGTCTTTCCAGTGCCCAGGCTGCTGAACTGCTGGCTCAGCATGGGCCCAACAGCCTCACGCCCCCCAAGGAAACCTCGGGAATCATCAAGTTCCTCAAGCAGATGGTGGGGGGCTTCTCCATCCTCCTGTGGATAGGAGCCATCCTGTGCTGGATCGCGTATGGGATTCAGTATTCCAATGATACGTCCTCCTCCCTGGACAACGTACGACACTGGGGGCTCCTCCTGGGTTTGCTGGTGATGGGGGTGGGGGATAGAGTGGGAGGGTCAGCACTATAATGCAAGGTCTTCCCCGGGCAGAGCATTGGGCTGGGGTTAGGGATCTACCACTGACCAATTACCGCATGAGTCAGAAAATCAATAACTTCTCCAGGTATAAAATAGAAAGTATATCTGACTCTCTAGTGTCTCAGAGCAGTGTGAGCATCAGTTTTTAAGAGAGCAATGCATGATTGGTTCCTATGTGGGGAAAAAAAAAAAAATCGACATCCATGTGAGGTGTTTTGGGCTTTCTCTTCCTCAAAGCTAATTCTCTCCCTTTACCATGGAGAACTTCTGTGTCTAATAATAAGGTAGGACCAAACCACAAAGCTAGGGGCCACAAAGCTGGACTTCCCTTGTGGCTCAGCTGGTAAAGAATCTGCCTGCAATGCAGCAGACCTGGGTTCGATCCCTGGATTGGGAAGATCCTCTGGAGAAGGGAAAGGCTACCCACTCCAGTATTCTGGCCTGGAGAATTCATGTATAATCCATGGGGTCACAAACAGCTGGACACAACTTAGTGACTTGCACTTTCAAACCACAGAGCTAGAGAAGCCAACATGATGCTGAGTGAGAAGCCAGGTGTAAAAGGCCATATTCTGTGCGATTCCATTGATGTGAAATGTCCAGAACACGCCGGCCCTGGATTCAGACAGCAGATCAGGGGCTGCCTGGGCTGTGCCAGGGCGGGAGAGTGACCACCATGGGCACAAGGGGTCTTACTGGAATGATGGATTGTGGTGACTGTTATACAACTGTGTTAATTATTAATAGTCCTTTAGTTATAAACTTCAAATGGTGAATTGTGTGGCCTGCAAGTTACATCAGAACACAACTGCCATCTCTCTGATTGGCCTGTGGAGCACCCTGGCCCTCAGGTCAGGCTCATTCCTAATGCTGCCTCTCTGACTGGTGCCTATCCTCCTAACCCAGGTATACTTGGGCTCCGTGCTTGCCCTGGTTGTCGTTCTAACCGGGGTCTTTGCTTATTACCAAGAGGCGAAGAGCACCAACATCATGTCCAGTTTCCGCAAGATGATCCCGCAGGCAAGTGTGACAGCCTCCCTGGTGTCTTCAGGCTTGAGGCAAGCGAGCATCAGATTGGGGGGGGGGGGTGGCTTGGAGGTCTGGGACCCCTTCTTGCTGTCTGCGGATTCTTGGGCAACTGGCCTAATTGCTCTGGAGTCCCCGTTCCCTCCTGGGTGTGGTCAGTGAGGCAAGGTGGAGGAAGATGCTCGGTCAAGAGCAAAATGGGACAGAAACATGAGCCACTGCCCAGCATCTCCTGTGGCTGCTTCTCAGCTCAGACAGAAGTCATTCAGGTGGTTCCAACATGAGCCAAGGGGGCCAACCTGTGATTCTTTAACCATCAATCTTTTCACTCCCATTTCTGAGCCTCGCTGCATGTTACCCCGGAATGCTGCCAGTGTGGGAGGCCTCAGATCCCTCCTCCTGCAGCAACCTGGGAGGGGTCCTCTGAGGACAGCACTGTCAGCACACAGAACCACACCCGCACTGGGCTGCAGAGCTGCCGGGAGGCATGGTCTCTGGGTGGAATCTCTTGTGTTAGGAAGCAGAGACCCATCTCTCACTCTATTAAAGGCTTTCTGACCTGAATGAGATCATTGATCCCTTTGGCTCAACCTCAGGACTCTTCCTGGACTTCCCAGCAGGATGGTTCATCCTAATGGTCTCCCTGTCTGTCAGGCCCAAGGCTGTGGCTTTGCTGTACCTCCCATGGCAGCATTTTCTGGGTCAAAGGCTAACTCCGTGAGCTCCAACTCAAGAAAAATAGTTCTTAGGGTCTTCAGGACCTGAGTAGAAGCCTTGGCTTCATTGTCTGCTATTCTGACAGCCATGCACCCTCATGCCTTCCTTCCTGAGCCTGTGGGGGACAAGGGGCATGCAGGAGGGCCAGCGTCATTCCAGGATGGGATCTGAGGCCTGGATCATGATTTTCTTCTGCAGCAAGCACTTGTCATTCGAGACTCAGAGAAGAAGACAATTCCTGCTGACCAGCTGGTGGTGGGGGACATAGTAGAGATTAAAGGTGGAGACCGGGTCCCTGCGGATGTCAGGTTACTGTCCTCTCAGGGGTGCAAGGTCAGTGTCGTGGGTGCCCCAAGGGTCATGCTTGTGGTACTGTGGTCTTTCCAGGTCTCAGTGTAACCAAAGAAGGGAACAAGTTGCCTGACCTTGAACTCTTTCCGAAACTCCTTCCAGGTGGACAACTCATCTCTCACTGGGGAGTCGGAGCCCCAGCCCCGCTCCTGTGAGTTCACACATGAAAGTCCCCTGGAGACCAAGAACATCGCCTTCTTCTCCACCACCTGTCTGGAAGGTAGGTCCGGTAGCTTGCAGGACTACAGTTTCCTCTCATAGCCTTTCTCCTTTGTCAGGCTTTATGTTTCTCTCTCTCTACCATCTCTTGCTGCTAAGCTCTTCCAAGAGAAAATGTGGAATTGAAGAGTCTAGAGAGCTGATGTTTGGCCTTTGTAGTGTCATGTGCTGATTGGCCATGTGAGCCACCAAAGAGAGAAGCGTGCAAGGCCATGGTCCCTCCTCACTGAGGACCCCTGGAATAAAATGTCTGCTCCACCTGTAGGCACAGCTACTGGCATGGTCATCAGCACGGGTGACCGCACCATCATTGGGCAGATCGCCTCACTGGCTTCAGGAGTCGAGGACTCGAAGACGCCCATTGCCATCGAGATCGAGCACTTTGTTCATATAGTGGCAGGAGTGGCAGTCTCCATCGGCGTCATTTTCTTCATCATCGCGGTGTCCATGAAGTATTATATCCTGGACTCCATCATCTTCCTCATTGGCATCACTGTGGCCAATGTGCCTGAGGGTCTCCTGGCCACTGTCACTGTGAGTCTGTGCTGCTAGTGGCCACACCCTGACCCTGCTAGTGTGCCATCCTGCTCTGCTGCGGCTGAGTCTGCTCCATCAGGACCAGTCATAGGATGTTCTGTCTCTTAGAGAGACAAAGAGAACTGTCCTCTGTTAGTATTTGAATGAATTGTCCTTGAAAACTTGTGTCTCCATTTTCAGAGATCTATCTGCAAATCCCATATGATACCTTGCCACTTAAGATCTAGATAAGACAGTCTTGAACCACCACTTAGAAATTTTCTAGAAGCCTGACACCTTCCCTGCATTTCCACAGTTTTTAAAAGAATAAAAAGAAAAACTTTGGCAGTTTCTACAGCTGAGAGATGTAGATACACTTTCACATCACTTCTCCTTCTCAGAGGCAGTCTGAGACACAAACTCCCTGCCTGATCCTGCAGAGCAGTTCAGCCCTTCCGCTCTGCCCCCTGGCCTAACTTTGGTTCTCCCTGTGTCAGGACCTAAGTCATCCTGAAACAAGGCCCTCAGTGGGGGAGGATTCATACCTCCGCTCCTGGCACCATCCTGGACAGAACACACCGTCCTGGACAGAACCGCTCCTGGACAGAAGTGTTTGATTGCCTGTCTCCACTGACTCCAGCAGACAGTAATTTGACCAAGCTAGAGCCTAAAGAACCCTTTTGAGATCTGGGGGCTTCAGAGAGAGCCAAGAATCTTTATTAACATTTGGAGAACTTAAAGTGAAACAAGTGTTTCTTGATTCCCCAAAGCAACAAGTAAGCCATTTGGGGCAAGCTCTTTGGCACATAGTGGCTGAAGTCTGACTTACATGCTCTTGCTTGTGAACCACGGCCACTCAGCAGCCAAGCCCTCTTTGTATTGACTTGACACTTGCCTGGCTTTGCTACCTGTGGATCCCTTAGGATCATTTTCCTCAAGGCATAAAGGGACATGAGAGAGAGAGACTGCGTGCAAGCTTTATATGCCTTCTCAGCCACTGGGTCTGGTGCAGTTTTATTGCATCTGTAACTATACCTGAAACTAGCCCAACTTTAACTGTTCCTACATTACTGAACCCAAGTTCAGCATGCTGGTTTTTCTCAAAGCTTCTCTCTCCTCTGTCTAGGTGACTCTGTCACTGACTGCAAAACGAATGGCCAAGAAGAACTGCCTTGTGAAGAACCTGGAGGCAGTGGAAACTCTTGGCTCCACATCCATCATCTGCTCAGACAAGACTGGGACCCTGACCCAGAACAGGATGACGGTGGCCCATCTGTGGTTCGACAACCAGATCTTCGTGGCAGACACTAGTGAAAACCATTCGAGTAAGCCTTGGGGTGCATCCAGGCTGGCCCTGCATGGTGGGCTCAGCACAGCTGGTCTGTGGCCGTGGGTGAACAGTGCTGCTCATTGGCACAAGCCCGGCACCCTCGGCATCTATGGTTCTTCTTTCCAGATCAAGTCTTTGACCAAAGCTCTGCGACCTGGGCCTCCCTATCAAAGATCATAATGCTGTGTAACCGCGCTGAGTTCATACCTGGACAGGAGAGCGTCCCCATCATGAAGGTGAAGCCCCCCACACAGTCTCAGCTGCAGCCACTTTACAGAGCGAAGGCACCTTCTCTGTTCCGATCTGGTGCTTGATTTAATCTCTGCAGCTGAGTAGCATTTGTTCTATGAGACTGAATCTAACCACAAGACCTGTAGGAAGCTTTTTCACTGTCACTAACTTCAAGAAATCTAAAAGTTCTCAAAATATTCATTTAGGTCTTCTGAAAAGTCTCTTTCTTGAAAATTATTGTGCCTTTAAGTTACTATCCTAAATTCTTTACCAGCTAAGAAGATACAATCAAAGTTCCGGGGAACACTGTGTGCCCCACTCCAAGATCAAGTTCATTGCTTTTTGTCCATGAAAACTCCCCCTCTCAGGGCTCTTACTTGTCTGAACTCCCCTATCGCCAGCAGGTGGCGCCCTGCAGCTAACAGTTGTAAGTGAACCTTTTGCTACCCCTTGGACTGTAGCCTGCCAGGCTCCTCTGTCTATGGGATTCTCCAGGCAAGAATACTGGAGCGGGTTGCAACATAGGAGACCCAGGTTTGATCCCTGGGTCGGGAAAATCCCCTGGAGAAGGAAATGACAACCCACTCCAATAGTCTTGCCCAGGGGATTTTCCCGGAGAAGGAAATGACAACCCACTCCAGTAGTCTTGCCCAGGGGATTTTCCCAGAGAAGGAAATGACAGCCCACTCCAGTAGTCTTGCCCAGGGGATTTTCCCGATCCAGGGATCAAACCTGGGTCTCCTGTAATGCAACCCACTCCAGTATTCTTGCCTGGAGAATCCTATGGACAGAGGAGCCTGGCGGGCTACAGTCCCAAGTCAGACATGATGAGCACTAACAGTAGTAAATCTGTCACTTATGGGATAACTGTTCTCTCCCTCTGGTACTTAGTAAACTTAGGTTGTACATTAGTTGGTTGAAAATAACCACAGAAGAACCTGATTATGTGCTGCAACTACTTATATCTTTTGATTCACAGAAAACTGTGGTTGGAGATGCCTCAGAAACTGCTCTTTTGAAGTTCTCAGAAGTCATGCTGGGTAACGTGATGGATATTAGAAAAAGAAACCGCAAAGTAGCTGAAATCCCTTTTAACTCGACAAACAAATTTCAGGTGACTTTCCTCTCACAACTGAATCTTTTGGTTTTTAATTATATTTGGCTGTGCTGGGTCTTTGCTGCAGTGGGCAGGCTTCTCATTACAGTGACTTCTCTTGTTGTGGAGCACAGGCTCTAGGGCTCATGGGCTTTGGTACCAACTGAATCTTTATCGTCACTAGAGCAGCATTTCCACTCATAGGTATCTTTTAGTCAGACTGTGTTTTGAACGACACTTGACTTTAAAAACAGTCCTCAGAGATACAGAGCCTGGACATCTGGTAAACACAGAGCAGGTAGAGGAGAGAAAAGATGGAGGTTTCAGTGGGGCCTGCCATTCCCACACGTGGCCTTTCTGTATAACATGCACACAGACACACCACTGCCCACCCTGGTGACTTGGGCACAGGGAGGGGCAGCAGCCACACCCCCCAACATGACAGTCTGAGGGGGGGGGCAGTGAGGAGAAGCTAGCTGCCCCATCTGAGTCAGGCATTCTCCGTGCTTGGTCTCATGTAATCCTCACCATAAGACTTGAAGATAGGACCAGGTGAAGTCCCAACTGCAGGCAAGGAAATGGACCTTAGAAAGTGTTGAGGTGGCTGAAGCCACCCGAGCATCTAAGTCTTCACACGTCTGTCTGATGCCTGAGTCTATGCTTTTTCTACCACAACACAGAGGCCAACTGGTCAGTTCAGGCCATTTGGGTGAACCTTGCCCTTCGTGAGGACCAGTGTGAGGACCCAAAGCATTGCTTTCCATGTCTGCCCTACTGGCAGTGCACAGGAGTCTCTGCCCCTTGTTGCTCAGGGGGAGACTGGCCACCCTTGCCTGGTTGTCTCCCCTCCCACCAGGGTGGCCAGCAGGCAGCCATATCCACCCTCCTAAAGTCAGGACAGAGAACAAAGTGCTACTACAGGTGGAGTTCTCCGGAGACTCCAAAGCAAGAGTGGGATGTTGTGACTTGGTCTTTTGTTGTTGTTGTCATTTAGTCACTCAGTTGTGTCCGACTCTTTGTACCATGCCTGCCAGGTTCCTCTCTCCATGGGATTTCACAGGCAAGAGTACTGGATTGGGTTGCCATTTCCTTCTCTAGGACGTAATCTTTGCATAACATTAAATTATGTAAGTAAGATGACCACGTTTGTGTGCAAGTTTCTAGTGATTACGCACACATTTTGTTTGGAAGGAATTTAGGACTGGAACATAACTGTGGAGCAAACATCTTTGTAGATAATTGACCAGTAAAGAGTCATGGTTAGCAAAGCAGACAACTAACAAAATGTATGATGTAAAATGTAGAGGAACTCAGATCTCTGTTCAAAACATGAGTGAAAATAGAATGACTAGCAATCCTAAAATAACAGTAGTAATCATGGCTATCATGTGCTGATTTCCACACTCCTCACAATTCTATCAGGCAGTCAAGAATGAGGAAACAGAGGACACAGCCAGCCAAGGACCAGAGCCAGGACTCGGGCAGACCCCAGGGGTGTGTTCAGACTAGGCGGGTGGCCTTCCAACCACAGACAAGACTCAAATCCTACTGGGACTCCATCTTCTCTGGGGAGAGGAAGAGAAGGTTCTGTGAGGCCTCTTGTACAGAGTGTTGATGGAGAAAGTGGGCTCCCTGGAGTCGCTAGAAAGGAGTGGGTCCTATAGAAGAGGCCAGGGAGCTCTGAGATGCTTTAGAGTCACCTTATATCCACATGCCTGCGCAGCACTTGGCACTGAGCAAAGTAGTTTAGGAGGAGTCCTTGGAAGGTCTCTGGGGCATCATTCAACTCAAAGAAACAAAACAGCTCTGGCACGTGAGCTCTTTGAGTTATGGCCTGAGGGATCTAGGTCTCTGACCAGGGATGGAACCCAAGCACCCTGCATTGGGAGCTCGGAGTATTAGTCACCGGACTGCCAGGAAATCCCTCAGTCTCTGCATATTACTTGGGCATGAAGTAGAAAGGACAGAACATGCCTGCGGAGGACACTGTTCCTTTACATATCACGGAGAGTAGAAACAGAAACCACAGAGAAAGCGATGTTTTGAGCATTAAAAGCTCTGTCTAGTTCAGGCCCTTCGTAGTAGAGAGAGTGTCCTTACCTGCAATGCCGCACTGAGCATGCGCGATCCTTCCCCCGCAGCTCTCCATCCATGAGACTGAAGACCCAGACGACAAGCGCTTCCTCGTGGTGATGAAAGGGGCCCCCGAGCGGGTCTTGGAGAAGTGTAGCACCATCATGATCAATGGGCAGGAGCAGCCCCTGGACAGGAGCACGGCCGAGGCCTTCCACACGGCCTACATGGAGCTGGGCGGCATAGGGGAGCGCGTGCTGGGTGAGAGAGCTGGATCCCGCTGGCAGGCACAACGAGGCAGGCTTGGAGTGCCACAGGGTAGACCTGGAGTCCACTCATCTCCTAAAGGAGAATGTGGTCAGCATGCAGGGGATACTGTGTGATGGTGTAGGAGAGTGGGGGCCCTGGCAAATCAGAAGTCTGGGAAGATTTTTATGGGAGGAGTTACATTTCAGTCTGGACCTTGAGTGATAGATGTGAAGGGTTGTGGGGGGAACCTACTCACATAGAGGGAACAGCAGGAGACAAACGTGGGAATGGATGGAGGGGACCCTCTGGGCACAGATTCCCGTTCTTCATCTCTTTATATCTCTGTCTCTATCCCCACACCCTCTGTAAACTGCAACCCCCTCAGAAGTACCTAACGGGCACAGAGTAAATGGTTTGGGGATGAAACATGTCTTTCCTAAAACAACATGTTATAGAACTGAAGGAACTGAACAATTATGGTAAACTCTAAAGTGTGTTAGTCGCTCAGTCATGTCCAACTCTGCAACCCCGTCAGACAGGCTCCTCTGTCCATGGGATTCTGCAGGCAAGAATACTGGAGTGGGCGGACATTCCCTCCTCCAGGGGATCTTCCCAATCCAGGAATCGAACCCAGGTCTCCCACACTGCAGGCAGATTCTTTACCATCTGAGCCGCCAGATTTATTGACATCAATTCTCTTAAACTAGTAAGACACAAAGGACTGAAAATGTATGAAAATGTTCCCTCTTTCTTTCATCATTTTTTTATCCTAGTTTCACCAACTCCTAAATTCATACCCATTTCAGGTTTCTGTCACCTCTACCTGCCAACAGATGAGTTTCCAGAAACGTATTCATTTGATGTGGACACAATGAACTTTCCTACTTCCAACTTCTGCTTTGTGGGCCTCTTGTCAATGATTGACCCACCGCGGTCCACGGTACCTGATGCTGTCACCAAGTGCCGGAGCGCAGGGATCAAGGTAGGACTTGCACATCCCTGACTTTACACATCTTCCACCGATGCTGAGTTCCTTTCTAGGAACATCTGTCATAGGAGAGTCAGTATTTAGGTCTCTTCCCCTAAATGTCATAATTCCCCTTTTTTTAAGTCTCTACTTTCACTATACTAAGATTTCAATAGCAGTCCCATAAAAGCATAGTCATTGTGTCTGTGTGGAATAAACCACAAGTGCAATTGCAATGAGCAGAAAGCCATGAAGTAACCACATGTTACCCTAGACTGCAACAGACAATAAAAGGTTTTGTTACTTAATCTTGAGGTCCAGCTCCCGTACTCCATTTCCCTCATGATAAGCCAAAATTTGAATTCCATTACTGTGTTAATTCCAAGGCCATGGAGTATCATGAAGATGCTGAAGGAGACATCCGTCAGCCCACTCACAAAGTTACACCAAAGGGAAGGGCTTCCTCTAGTGTCCGAGGAGGAAATGTAAGGTTTAGAAACAAGGGTAGATCCAATGGGATCATGTGTCCTTCTGAGACAGGTGATTCTCTGACCTAAAGATCAAGGACTGCAAGCCACAGTGGCCCCTCGCCATGGTGGAGTGGGCAAAACCAAGTCATCCCCGCTCGCCTGAGCAGCAGAGTCCCTCACCACCCACATGCCTGTCTCCTTGCCTGTGTTCTAGGTAATCATGATTACAGGCGATCATCCAATCACAGCCAAAGCTATTGCCAAGAGCGTCGGTATCATTTCCGCCAACAGTGAGACAGTGGAAGACATTGCCAAACGCCTCAACCTTCCTGTGGAGCAAGTTAACAAGCAGTGAGTTCAGAACCCACACAGCAGAACTCAGGCCTTTACCACAGGCCCTACTGCCTCTAAAGAGTTGTCTGGAGCAAACCCCTTTTTGCCAAACATGATCTATAATTTCTGGCTGGTTTACTCTGTAATTTCTATATCCAGTCATTACTCAAAATTTTATCGAGCACCTGATATGTGCCAGCCACTGTATTGAGACCATGGAAATGACCCGTATTTCAGCCCAGTGAAGTAGATCTGAAAACTTCAGTGCTGAATTTAGTGTGAGGAAACTGAAGCATAAACTTGATAGGAAATTACCTGCCATTGGTACAATTTATAATCAGGAACACTGAGAATCCTTTGTGCTCTCTGAGCCCCTAGACTGCACCTTGAGTATTCCATATTTAGTATTTAGGCTTCATAATGTATTGCTATGGACACATACTTCTCTTTGCTTTTTATTTGGCTGTAAATAGAATGGAGGGCTCCTCTGGTGTCCACCGGTAAAGAACCCACCTGCCATTGCAGCAGACACAGGAAACATGGGTTCCATTCCTGGGTCTGGGAGATCCCCTGGAGGAGGAAATGGCAACCCACTCCAGTATTCTTGACTGAAGAATTCCATGTACAGAGGAGTCTGGCAGGCTGCAGTCTGTGGGATTACAAAAGAGTTGTACATGGCTTAGCCACTAAACAGCAATAAACAACAAATTCAGTGAAATAAGCACAGGCACAGAGGTGCTGGCAGTGGGAACCTGAATGTTGATTGTTTAAATCAGTCAAAGTCGCCACAGTCTTAGTTGGAAAATAAATGGCACTGCTTTATTATACTTTGATACATATGGGGGGAAAAGACCCAAGAAAAGACTCCTGGTTTACCCAAACAGTTATACCTGTTAGGAACACAGAGCTGACAGCTGATAAGTGACTGCCAGGGCAACAAATTACCAGTTAGGACACCAAGCAGGTAAACAGCCTCTGGGCACAACATTTGTGTCTGGAGCCTAAGGTGGCCCACTGCTCCTTTTTGTAGATAACATCAGTGATAACGTCCAAGTCTATGAAAACAGCTTCAGAAGTTGTACTTGTTTTTTTTTTTTTTAAATAGTAGGATTTTACTTTTTCCTACAAGTCACCACACAGGAGAGAGGGGTGGTTACTTTGTGAATGTTTTCAATTGTCCACTTTATCAACTCCAGCTTTATGATCAGGGAAAAACCATTTTTGTAGCTCGGGGAGGAAGGGAAACAAGCCTTTCCTTCTTGCTTCTCCCCCCCCCCCACTTTTTTTTAACCAGAATATAGGAAAACCTGTAGTTTGAGTCAAGTGCTAGAATTTCAATATTTAGCACCAATAGGAAAAAAAGAGCAGACCTAAAAAGAGCTCAAAACTTTAAAAAGGTAAACAAAAAAGCATGCAGTGTTTTGTGCTTAAGAACGTTTAAGTTGAGATTTGAAGGCTGAAATGTTCGCCAACGGAAGGGAAGGCTAGAGGCCCCCATCCCTGGCAAAGGTAGTAGGATCTGTGAGGGCTTTGCACAGAGTCAGGGGTTCAGAACTGAGGGCCAGGGACTAGGAACTGAGAGCATGGGTGCTGTGGAGGAGAGTCAGAGGGGCCGCACGGCACAGGCTGCCCCCAGCTCTGCAGACCAAGTGGGGGTCTGGGCTTTGCTGGATGTTCCTTTGGACAGTGCTCCAGGGGACAGCATGGTCAGGTCTGCAGTCTCAGTAGTTCCTAGAACCCTCACTTTTACAGGCAGCAGATAAAAGCTTTCCTCAGGAAGACCTCAGTTAACTTTTCTCCCTACATAGCTTGTTGCATAGTAGACACCGTGAGTCTGAAATAAACAACAAAGAGCTGTCACCCATGTGTTTAGGCAAAAGCTGGATTCTCGGATTCAAAATGTACAAATAGGCAGTTTTTTAACCTCCTTTTCTTTTGAGTAAAGCTTTGTCCTGGGAAGTGCCACCTCTCACCCATTCCTGTAAGAAATGGCTACTTGACTTGTTCCTACTGTCATGTGACACAAGGAAATGCCTGTCAGCCTTAGTTCACTGTCTTGAAAAGAGACCCCCACAACCCATCATCCCATCAGATGATTAAGAGTCAGGGCTCTGGGTTCCAGGTAAAATCAAAGAGGTTCACCCCACCTCCTGCCCAGAACAGCATTTTAATCTCAGATTCCACCTAGGCCCTCACCCAGTTCCTCCTGCCCGTCTAGGGATGCTAAGGCCGCTGTGGTGACTGGCATGGAGTTGAAGGACATGAGCCCAGAACAGCTAGATGAGCTCTTAGCCAACCACTCAGAGATCGTCTTTGCCCGGACATCCCCCCACCAGAAGCTGATCATCGTGGAGGGCTGTCAGAGGCAGGTGGGTGAATGCAGCATCCAGGGAACCTTCTAGGTCTGTCATCATTCTGTGGGAAGAAGCAGCACTGAGCCTTGGCCCCCCTTAGGGCTCTGGTGAGGTCATCTCCACATCTCCACCTGTCGGGGCTGACCCTGTCCACTCAGAGACCCTCCTGCTTGCTCCCCAGGGGCCTACCTTTACAATTTGGATTCATATGGTTTTGATCATTCAGACACATCTTATTTGGAGCTTGTTCTTACTTCTGGGATTTCCCATCTTAATATTTTTCCTCCAACCCAAAACAGGCCTTTGTTTTGGTGCAGCAGACCTCCAGGCTGCTCACTAACCCCCTCCACCCGCTCCCACAACCTTCCGCCATCCCTGCAGGATGCTGTGGTCGCTGTGACCGGGGATGGAGTTAATGACTCCCCAGCTCTGAAGAAGGCAGACATTGGGATCGCCATGGGGATAGCAGGTTCTGATGCAGCCAAAAATGCAGCCGACATGGTCTTGCTGGACGACAACTTCGCATCCATCGTCACAGGGGTGGAGGAAGGTGAGTGGGGCCTTGAGTGGTCTTAGCAAGGGCTAGGGCCGCCCATGAAATGAGGAGCAAGTCCTATGGGGAGAAATGTCTTCTGTCTAGGTCGCCTGATCTTTGACAACCTAAAGAAGACGATTGCGTACACACTGACCAAGAACATCGCCGAGCTGTGCCCCTTTCTCATCTACATCATTGCTGGGATTCCCCTGCCCATTGGCACCATTACTATCTTGTTCATCGACTTGGGCACAGACATAGTAAGTAGCCAGAAAGGGAACAGGGTCTGATGACTTCCCCAAGTGAGGGAAACATCAGTGTCATTACCTTCAAGGGCAGGAGATGAATTAATAGTGCTTCTCAGACCTCAACATGATGGTTTCTGACAAGCTCTTAAGTGATGCTGAGTATGCTGGTCCACCAACCACACTTCAAAGCACAAGACAGATCTATCAAGTGTTTGAAAATTAAAACCACTTCACTCCATAGAAGAACTTTTCAACACATGAGTTCTTTCTTTCAAAAAAACCAGGCCATTGGTCAGTCTCAGCTTATGTGCCTCCCTCCCTTTTGTTTTTTTTTGAAAAGCTGTCACCAAAATAGTCCCTGTATTGCTTGGGACCCAGTGGCCAAAGTGATAACCCACAGCCGCCACTTGTTAAGTAAAAGAATCTGTGACCTGGAAGCCCCTCACCAAACACAGTAAGAAGCAGCCATTAATAACACTGTGAAACCTCACGCAGACCTATAGTAATGTCACCTAAAACCTCCCCTCTGCTAGAACAAATCCCCTTAGGAAGCTTCACGACAGTCACTCCCATGGCTCTAGCTTACAGAGGCTTCAGGGAGCAAGCAAAACCCACAGCTCTGCAGGTCATTGCCTACCCCCCATTTCACACAACACCTGGGCAGCCTCCACGGTCCAGGGATATTGGGGCATCTCTACCTTAGAGAGGAGCAAAGCCCCAGAGCCTGCAGCAATCTTGCTCATCTTATCTCCACTGCCGTGGTTCTTCCAGGTATCACTAGGGAACTTGTTAGAAATTAGGGTTCTCCACCCTCCAGGGGGAGGACCTGGGAGAGAACCACTGGTCAGTGGTGGGAAGGAGAAGTGCTTTATAACTAGGTCATCTAGAGATGGCAGCACAGGGTGACGATCAGACAATCAGACACAGGTGGATCATCTTCTCTGCAGACAGCACACCCTGTTGTCTGCTCCCTGGATTCCATAACACCACTGCCGCCGCTCCCACCACCACCACCACCCCCACACATTGGGCCCCTGGCTGTGCTGCCACTGTTTCCTTCCATCTAGCATTTCAGGGTTGGACCTCACGCTGCTCTTTCTCTCTAGATTCCCTCCATCTCCCTGGCTTATGAGAAAGCCGAAAGTGACATTATGAACAGGAAGCCTCGCCACAAGAAGAAGGACAGGCTGGTGAATGCGCCACTCGCCCTGTACTCCTACCTGCATATCGGTGCGAAGAGGGGCTGCCCAGAGACCCACCTTCCCCTGTGGGGCAGGGTGGGCTTTGTGGGGAGCCCAGAGGAGAGTGAGGCAGGGCACTTCTGGGGTCAGTACAGAACCTCTCCTGTTCTTCTAGGCCTCATGCAGGCCCTGGGGGCCTTTGTTACGTATTTCACGGTGTACGCACAGCAGGGCTTTCTACCCAGCACCATCCTCCACCTGCGGGTGAAGTGGGAGAACGACAATGTGAATGACCTGGAAGACAGCTACGGACAGGAATGGGTAAGGGCCATTGCTGGTGGCATCCTCCCTGAATGGCTGTAAGAGGACAGGGGAGGTGAGGGTTTTCTTGGTTAACAGGGCTTGAGGGCCCTGTGGTCACAGCGGCTTGCCTCTGCCGGGCTCGGCTCATCTCTCAATTTGGAGGTCTAGAGCTCACCTGTCTACATTACCTTGTATCTCTGGTGGCTCAGATGGTAAAGAATCTGCTTGCAATGCAGGAGACCTGGGTTTAATCCTCGGTTCCAGAAAATCCCCTGGAAAAGGGAACGGCAACCCACTCCAGTATTCTTGCCTGGTAAATCCCACGGGCAGAGGAGACTGGTGGGCTACAGTCCATGGGGTCACAAAGAGTCTGACATGATTCAGTGATTAGCACACTTCAGGTGTGGAGGAGGAGCAGCCAGCAGTGCCACAGCTGGGCCAAATCCATTAAGTTAGCAGTTCTCCTGCTTGCCAGGTGAAAGAAAGAAAGATTTATTTCTAAACACAGGAAGTGACCCTCTCTCAATCATGGGGAGGGGAAAGAGAGTCAAAGCTTGTAGAAAGGCACCAACACCTCCCTGAGGTGTCCATCTGGGGCATCATGGTCTTCTCTGGCCATTGACAGACAAGGTACCAGAGGAGACACCTAGAATGTACGGGCTACACAGCATTCTTTGTCAGCATCATGGTTCAGCAAATAGCAGATCTGATCATCAGGAAAACCCGGAGGAATTCCACCTTCCAGCAAGGCCTCTTCAGGTACTGCTGCAGCTGCCCTGGGGGGTCAGCCTGGGTCTTTGCTGCCCAGGTGACTGCTGGGCACGTGGGCCTGGGGCTGGAAGTTCAGAATTTGTTTGCTTTTGTATCTTATAGAAATAAAATCGTCTGGGTGGGGATTGCCTCACAGATTATCATCGCATTAATCCTCTCCTATGGCCTCGGAAGCATCCAGGCCCTGAATTTCACGATGCTCCGGTGAGGTTCCCTGCGACAACGGGGAGGAACCGGCCCCAATCTGGTTGTCACAGCCTAACAGGTCTTCCCCCTCAAGTCTTTCCAAAGAGAGGAAGTGGAACTGTTGGGTTTTGTTTTGTTTTTTTTTTTCTTTTAATCAGTGTGAGGCTTTGACCTGCTAGTTTTTTCAGAAGAGGAGGTGGGTTTTCCATCCCTCACCATCCCATCTCTACTTTCATCCAACAGATCCCTTCTCAGGCAGACACTGTTTCTGGTGGTCACAGTCCAGTTAAATAAGAAACCTTGGGGCTCTACACTGTGTGACCCAGTGGGGTTGCTCTGTTCAGTCTAGAAAGGGGAATGAATGAGGTGCTCAACCACTTAAGGGTGGGTGTGTGGGTCTCACGCCACCCCCTCTCTCCCTCCAGGCCTCAGTACTGGTTTGTGGCTGTGCCACACGCAGTTCTGATTTGGGTGTATGATGAGGTGCGGAAGCTTTTCATCAGACTCTTCCCTGGAAGTGAGTACTAGTGTATGAGGGACTTGGGGGCTCTTGATCTGCTCCAGCAGACCTTCCTCTGTTTCTCACTTACTGCGTCCTCCTTCTTTAGGCTGGTGGGATAAGAACATGTATTATTAAGACACCTGCTTCCAAAGCCCCCGCAGCTGCACGTGGCGATGTTCTTCACCTTCTGGTGCCAGCTGGGCGACTGCTGCCGTGGGGATGTCGTCAGAATGTGTCAAGAAAAGACAGAACTGTAGGAAAGACACTAATATTTTGTAATTTAAAACAGATTTCAGTGTTTATATGTGATTTTAATTTATATATCAATGTCCTTATTTAAAAGTACATGAATTTCAAGGTAATGGTGTAGGGAAGAATGGTGTGTTTAAATGTCTGTAGAGCTCATTCATGTTAAGCAACGTCAGGTAATCCAGACGTCTGCTGGATTAAGGGTCTCCCTGCCCGTTAAACTCTAGATAGCACTGTTCACACCTCCATCCACACTCTATTAAATAAAGTCCAGTACCTCCCTTCCTGTGAATTCCCAGAGAGTTCATTATTTACAGTCACGTTGATCAGAAAAGGCTAGTTCAGCTAGAGGTTTGCAAAAGGATGAAGTGACAGCAGGTTTACATCACAGCAACTTGGAAGACCTCAGTTTGACCCTGAGACATCCTTAAGAGTCCTTAACCCGCCTCTCAGCTCCTCACAGTCCTTCATGCCCTCCCTCCTCCATGCTATCCTCCACCCACCACCAGTTCCAGAACAGAGTTCCAGGTGCTCCCCTGACCCAAGGGGGTTTTCATTTACCAGGATTGAACCTCAGTGAAGGAACCTTGTGGTTTAACACATAATATTTATTCTTTATTAGAGAGTTCATAGCACTCTGCAACACCAGTTTTTTGTTTCATGCTTTAAGTTTGTTTATTCGTGTGTAACATATGTGACTACACCCATATTAGTACACCAGAGAGGCCTCATTTTTAAGTAAAAGATCTTTTATAAAACCAGGCCTGAGAGTGGTGTTCTACTTAATTTGAGTTTGTCTAAAATGCAGAGCAGGGCTTCCCTGGTGGCTCAGATGGTAAAGAATCCACCTGCCAATGTTGGAGACATGGGCTTGATCCCTGGGTTGGGAAGATCCCCTGGAGAAGGAAATGACAGCGGACTCTAGTATTCTTGCCTGGAGAATCCCACAGAGAGCCTGGTGGGCTACAGTCCTTGGGGTCACAAAGAGTCAGATACGACTTATGAGACTAAACAACAACAGCAACAAAATGCATAGCATAGGACAGGAAAAAAAAATGAGATGTAATTTTAACTTTTTTTTTTGTACTTCTTTTGTCGTTTTATTTTTCCAAAGAAAGTCTGAACTCTTCCCTCACAACATCCCTGCTCTGCCCCCTCTCTGACGTGTGCACACATTTAAGTCAGAATTTCTTTGGGGGTTCCAGCAGCAGAGCGAGAGAGGAAGCCATTTTCATAGCCTTTCCATCGTCAGCTGATACCCAGCACACACTCATATAACAGGAATGATACTTGGTAAACTTTTTGTACTCAATGGGCTGCCCCATCACCTCTCCTCCATCGTTCACACAAACAAGGATGTCCTGCTGCTGATAGTGCCAAGTTGTGTCTCTAGAGCAAGCAAAGGGAGTCTTGGAGCCACAATTCACTTCTGTGTTCTTAGAGCCGTCATTGTAACTTCATGTAAATAGATGATAACGCACTGTGTCATTGTGTGTATGTATTTAAGTTAAAATAATAAGTCTAATCTCAAGGGTTTTGATCTCTGTGTTCAGCCACAATTATCACATGATTACCCCTGAACTACTCTGATGATGTCAGTGGTTCAGTGACCCGGAACCCTTTCCAGGCAGTGTCATGACAGCCTTCTCATTCCAGTCCTGACAGGGCAGTGATGGTCTCAAAACTTCAACTGTGAACCATTTGTCCTCACTCTTCTTCCTGCCAGGCTGTCTGAGGGCCCCCTGCTGTGATGGCTGGCAGCTTGTAGTCCTGCCAGAGCCAGTGAAGGATGCTGCAGATAGAGCACAAAGCCGCAAGAGGTTTATCTTGGGGTTGGATTAAGCTTGAGAGGAGTTCAGTTTGAAGTAGAAATCTCTTCACAGGAAGAACCCTGTCTGGAATAACTTTAGTATTGTACATACCTATCTTTGTAAAAAATTAACACTCAAATATTTGTGAAATGAGTAAATAAAAAATTTAAAGAATCACAGAAATGAAACTGATGTATCAACTCAGTTTATTGAGTTGTAAACAGAAAAGAGGCAATAAAACCTCAGAGGGTTTTGCTTTGTGGTGTTGTTTTGGACGGATGGCTTCATTGACCCACCAATGCCTGAATACTTTTTAGGGAAAGTAACAGTTAATTTAAATCAGATTGATGTGGCAGAGTAATTCAGATATAGAGATAAGGCTGGATTTATAGAGTATTTTTTAAAACAATGTTTTGTCCTGACATTGTAATTCATTTTAGAAAATGTGGAATATCCAAGAGTAAAAATAAAATTAAAACCATTGAGAATCTAACTACCAAGTTCTATAACTAAACAAAAGAGTAGTTATTTCTTTGAGTTCAGTCGCTCAGTTGTGTCTGACTCTTTGCGATACCATGGACTTCAGCACGCCAGGCTTCCTTCTCCATCACAACTCCCAGAGCTTGCTCAAACTCATGTCCATCAAGTCTTTTTTCTAAACATATACTTATTTCTAGGCAGAATTGAAATATAAAGCTTTCCATTCTGCTCTTTTAGTTAACACTGAGGATGTGATTCTAATGACTATTACATTATTCCATACAAAGAATGTTTTAACTATATCCCCTCTGTGCGATGGCTCATCTGTTTCCTACTGGTAATCATTTTTGTTTTAAGGTTTCATCTTGTCACTAAATCTTATACAGCATCTCATTATTTTATAATAGATTCATCAAAATGGAATTGAGGCATTAAGAGCATTTTTAAGGCTCTCAATAAATTTATTTTCATATAAGCTGTATCAATTTATATTCCTGCCAACAAAATAAAGTGAATGTCTTGGCTCTCAATAGGGTATGAAAGATCTGTCTACTATGTTGTTTGGTCACTAAGTCATGTCCAACTTTTTGTGACCCTGTGGACTGTAGCCTGCCAGGCTCCTCTGTCCATGGGATTCTCTAAGCAAGAATACTGGAGTGGTTGCCATGCTCTCCTCCAGGGGATCTTCCTGACCCAGGGATCTAACCCACGTCTCCTGAATCTTCTGCATTGCAATCAGATTCTTCACCATTGAGCCATGGACTTCATATATATATACATATATGTATATATGTAAATATAGGCTTAGATGGATATCAGATGGGGTGGTGGGTGATACCCCTTTAAAGAGGTGGTCAGGAAAGTCCTTTCTGAGGTGAATAAGCACAGAGAGGAGAAGTCCATGAGGAAGGGATGGTGCCATGTAGCAAGAACAGGAAGACTGGTTCATCAGGCAGCTGTTGAAATGGGCAACAATATGACGTTATAGGGTCTCAGGCCATGGGAAGCAGGCTCTGTTTCATTACAAACACAACACCAGGCTGTTGAAGATTATTAGCAAAGGGGGAGACTTGCTCCAGTTCACTTGTTCAGATCAGTCTGGCTTCTCTGAGGCGGGTAGGAGGACACCCAGGCAAGAATGGACACAAGCAGGTGAGTTAAGAGGTGAGGGAAGCAATGATAGACTGGGCAGGGTGGTGACAGGGGTGAGGACCTAGTGTGAAGCTGTGTGTGTGTGTGTGTGTGTGTGTATACCTTTAGCTTCCGAGGAGGAATGTTGTAAGGTAGGTTACCTGCTGATGATGTGGATCAGAAGTGCTCAAATCAGGGCCCTAGAAAGGCCACCAACTTCCCTAACTGACAACATTATTATGGAGATGAAGAAGGCAACACCTTCCCAGGCGACTTTTAAAATAGAGCAAGTGCTCATAAGCTAGTTGTTCCTGATTCTGTGTTTACAAAGACTGTCAGAGCTCCACGTTCATTCTTCAGTGATCACTCCCCCAGTGGACTTATGTCTCCTAACAGGACAGTATCAGCAGCTGGTAGTAACCAATTCCTATTATGTCCTGGTTGATGTGATGACCTCCTAGAAACACTGTCTCATTAATACTATGACCACCCATCAGTTTGTAGTGTTAACCTTGTGGGATCGTCTAGCACATAGAGGCTATGTGCTTAGTCGCTCAGTCATCTCCTACTCTTTGTGACCCAGTGGACTGTATCCCACCAGGCTCCTCTGTCCATGGGATTCTCCAGGCAAGAATACTGGAGTGGGTTGCCATGCCCTCCTCCAGAGGACTTTCCCCATCCAGGGATTGAACCTATGTCTCCCACATTGCAGGTGGATTCCTTACCATCTGAGCCACCAGGGAAGCCCCTAGTGTTGTCAGTTTCCCTCTGCTAAGCAGATCAACTTTAGAATCTGTGAGGTCAAGTCAGGGGAGTCTGTGCTTGGATGGAAATCTGCACATGGCGCTAAGCATACCCTTCAGGTGGGTTTTACAGACCTAAGGTTATGGAGAACCGAGTGCAACTCAGAATAGTCCGTGTCTGTGGTATGCAAACATGAGGAACAACAATCCTTCCTCTGGAAAAGCCAGTTTTGCTGCATTTGCACAATACTCTGGCATCCTTGACTCCAGATAAACCAGTGCATCTCTGCTCCCTTGAACTGGTTCTAACTGCATAGTTCCCACACCCAAACATGAGCAGAATAAATTTAACATTTGTTCATTTTATACCTAGACGACAGCCGTGATTTTACTTTTTCTTTGAAAATTATCCTTTCTCACTGAAAAGAAGGAAAAAACACATTTATTCCTTTCAGGGGCACCAGGCCTTGGGACAGTTAGGTAACTGCCTGCTCTAGCTGCCATGTGGGATCTGGGCTCCACCATCCAGCGCTCACGTGAGCTCCAGGGCCAGCTTTGTTCTGTACTTCGTCAGTGCTGCTATTTCCACTTCAGACCAGATCTTGGGGCAGGCTGTCTCTCCTCTGTCGCAATTCCTGGGTTCCAGACCTCCACCTGACATACCAGAACCCAGCTCAGGGGATGTTATCTCCTTGGTCCAGAGGTTCTAAGATAAAGTTTAATGGAAATTTAAGGCAAAAGCCTGATTCATTTTAAAGGGATAGAAACTCTCTTCTACAGACTTGTGAAGATAAATTGAGGTATTGTGGAGTAAAGCATTTTGTAAGCCTGAAAGTACTGTATTATATTAGTTGGTATTTTGCCCTACATTTTATATTTTCAACATGGGATTTCTCCCTCTTGCTTTCACTTTTCGACAAATGAAGCAACTGCTTGGACAGGGCACAAGGCTACAGTGTTTAAGGAAAACTGAGGGTGAGCAATGTGGCGTCCCCTCAGAGATGGAAGTGGTGAGGCAGGAAAGACAGACTGTAAATAAAGTGCCATTCAGGGAGGCCACAGCAGAGGTGCTAAGGGTTGGGATTTTCAAGGAGAGAGAGAAATCAGTATGATGCTATCTCCAAAATCTGAGAAAAAATAACTGTCAATTTAGAATATTGTTATTAAATGCTCATTCAAGGATGAAGATGAAAATATTTTCATCCAAATAAAAGCTGAGAGCATTCACCATTAAGATAACTCTCACTAAAGACATTTCTTCAGAGTATCCTTTTTGAATTAAGTTGTTGGTTTTTTTATATTGAGGTGTATGAGCTGTTTGCTTACTTTAGATGTTAACTAGGGATGAGCTTTGAACAGAATACTTCTATTTCCAAAACAAAACACATACAGGGAAAAAGAAAATGAAGAATACATGCTGGTTTTATTCTTAGTAGCTGAAGGCACCCTGCCATCTCCAAGCGCTTCCTCAACAATACACTGATACTTGGCCAAATTGCTACCAGATCACCTCATTTCTTGCTCACACAATTTCCCCAGCACTGGACTGTTAAAGGGTAAGTCCTTACCCAACATTCAAGACTCTCTAAAATTCGATTCCAACTTAATTCTCCAAAAAGCTCACTTAAAGCCGTATTAACTAATCTAGGCAAATCGTGTGTAAGTTAAATATCGAATATGCAACAGCATCTACTCACCTACAATCCCTTGCTTTTGCAGTTCTCCCTGCAAAGCCTCATTTCCTCTGTTTACCTCTGTAAGTTTCACTCAGGTTTTAAAGTCTAGTGTAAACCTTATATTCTCTACAAAGGCTTTTCACACATCGCATATAATTCTTATTTTCTCTAAGTCTCCTCTGGCAATTAATACAAACTGCTTTAGTGGAAGTTACCCGTTTAGGTAGAGGGTGACATATCACTCAAGCAGGAACCTGTTAAGTTTATAAATTCTTCGCATCCCTAAATGTTCTCAACATAAGGCCTTGTAAATACCAGTAGGGTCAACAATTGTTAGTAATAACGACCACATCTTGGTTTGAAACTGTTAACCAAATCTCCTCACCGGTAGGTAGCTAACTGGCTTCTCCACTGATCCACTATAAGGAAAGGGGACGACGTCGCCACGTGCAAGGTCAAAGCAAAGTAAGGAGTAACGTGTGAAATCCGACTTATATGCAGTGAGAGTGATAAGGCGCTGAGCTTCAGACAAAGGTCAGACCACAAAACGGTCCCTGAAGACCACGCGCAGTCTACCCTCAGCGTCCAGAGTAGAACAGCAAACAGCCTCCTGCTATGAGGGCCATGGGCAGGGGGATGGGTGGGCTGGAGCTTCCTCGCTGCCGATTGGCTCCCTGGAGCTACCGCCTCCGGCGATTGGTCGCTGCTGCAAGGGATACCGGGTCGGCACCTGACCCGGGCCTGGGATTCAAGGCATGAAGATGGCGGCTGAGGCGTTGAGGGCTAGGTACGCTGTGTCCTCCTGCGGGCAGGTGGAGACGCACAGCAGGGCCAGAAGAGCCACCGAGGCCCTGTGCAGCCGGTGTGGAGGAAGGGCTCCCAGAACTCTGGGTGAGAGGCGGGGGGGTCAGTCCGCCTGCCGTCACGGGAGCTGAGGAACAGGCAGAGTAGGGAGTGGCTGCGACAGAGAGGGAGCACGGGGCTGCCCAGGCCTCGAGCGTGCAGCCTGCCTTTGAGGTCCTGACGCCAAGGCCTGGAGAGCGGCTTTCCGCCCTGCTGCGCACTGACTGCCCCACTGATGGGTTCGGAGGTTCGAGAAAGCGGTAATGTGGGAATTTAACCGTCATTCTGTGAAGAAGCAACGAAACTTCATTTTTACGTAGTTTTGTGGTAACGAAAGGTTCCTGATATTTAAAAACGGATATTAGGGGTGGGGGGGTGGGGGACTTGTTGCTCTTTTGGCTTAAAGCCTTGTTCAGAAGATAACCTGTTAGGTATTGTGCATCTTGTGTTCAGTCTTGTGGGTCATCCAGGGAGAACGCACGCCCATGCTCCGCTTACTGAGACTCTCCTCAGGTGAAAATAGGTTCAGTTTATTTGACCCTAACCTCACAGGCCTTAGAGTGCTGTGACTGCAGGGGTGTGTTGTTGAAATTAAACTCTTGGAGCTGCCAGAGTCGTTTTATCACCCTGTGTAACTTATATTTTATACTTTCAAAGTGAAAGTCCATTTTCTCAGTTGTTCCAGGGTGGACTCTGCTTGGAAGACCTGAGCGTAGAGAAAATTGATTGTGTTTTCTTGGGGAGAGGCAAGTTCTCTTACCCAAATTTCGATTGCTGCTGTTTCATAGAAAATCTCCATTATTTGATGATATAGTATTTCAGAATAAAGTTTTAGAACGTGACATTTCAAAATCACCTATTCTTTCATACATTTGTATTATAATGCTGAGAAGTACTCAATTGGAAAGATGGTGCCTATACATGTGGAATTATCAAAGTGCTTTGTAAGCTGTAATGCAGCCCACGTTATTTCGACTTGTACACTATCAGAAATCTTTAAAAGGTAAAACAGTTTTGATATCCTTAGTAACAGTATCTCTGGAATTTAAATAGAGCTTTAAAATTTACCCTGGTTTTAAACAAGTTTTAGATGTTTCATTAGCTTAAAAACTAAAGTTTGGTTTTTTTTAATCTAAATGCAATTGTTTTAATATAAATCAGCAGGAAAGCTAATTTTATAGTAACTGAAGTCTAATTTTATCTAGTTTTTTCCCATTTTTTCTTGCAAAATCTTTTAAAATGACTTAAAATGACATAGCTATAACAAATATATTTATTACGATAAACTTCAGATTCTACTTAGAGTATTAAAATGTTATTAGATGGTATTTCCCTTCATAAATGCTAAATTTGTGAAAAATAACCTTTATATGGGTCATGTTTGTGTGACAGTAGTGGCATCTGACTTCTGTCCCGACTTCTGTCTTTGCCAATGTCTTAGATCATTAAGAGAGGATTTTTTTTTTAATTTGAGCATAACTGATTTGCAGTGTTTGTTTCAGGTGTACAGTAAAGTGAATTAGTTATATCAATACATCTACATATATCCACTCTCTTTTTTGTTTTGGTTCTTTTCCCATATAGACCATTACAAAAGTATTGAGTAGAGTTCCCTATGCTATATAGCAGGTTCTTGTTAGTTATCTATTTTATGTACAGTAGTGTGTATATGTCAGTCCTCTTCTCCCAGTTTACCCTTTCTCATTCCCTGGTAACCATAAATTTGCTTTCTACATCCATGACTCTACTTCTGTTTTGTAAGTAAGTTCATTTGTACCCCCCCTTTTTTTAGATTGCACATGTAATTGATATCATACAATATTTGTCTTTCTGTGTCTGACTTCACTCAGTATGACAATCTCTAGGTCCATCCATGTTGCTGCAAATGGCATTATTTTGTTCAGAGAGAAGGGTCTTGCCAGTTTCTCAAATTGACCCTCACTGTCCCCTTTAGGATGGGAAGTATAAATTAGCAGGGGGAAGTAAAATTAAGTAGAAAGAACATTAGACTTGGAAACAGAACTAGATTGGAATCTGGATTATACCATTTATCCCAGATCACCAAAATGTTTATCCATCTCTAGGTTGTCAAATATAATATCTGCAGCCTATTTAGCTGTGATAATTATAATGATCAAATGGAGTATGTCAGATTTTTTATATGATTTTTTCTTTATATGATTGGAAGAGCTGGCAGATTCAAAGTATTATAGGTACGAAATAACTATCTAAATGAATGCACACATATTAACTATCTCTGCCTGGTTTTTATTCCTTCTGATTTTTCTCCCTCCAAATTTTTATTGTTTCTCTTGAATTTTAATAAGTCATCTATTTCTAACTAAATAGATATATTTTTCTATAGAAGAGAATCCCTTTTAATTTTCCCTTTTGATTATACTGAGTATTCAGCATTAACAAACTGAAAAGTTTAACTCACAGAAGAATTTCATCAGTAGATCACCACCATGAACTTCAGTGTGGACATGCTTTTTGTGACCTGTGCTTATTAATGACTGAAGGATACAGCACAATCACATGTCCTGATTGTGAGGTAAGTTTTATTGTTCATATCAATCACATTACAACCTAATGTTAAAGGTAAAAATAGTAGAGAAATAAAGCATACTTCTAATTAGAAACTAAAAACTTGAGTTTTTGCTGCTGAGTCTTTTAAATAAAGAAACCTTGCAAAAGATAAAGCTTTTCACATACCTTTTCGTAACTATTCAAAGTGAACAAAAAGAATGCAAGCTTAAAGTCATACACTTATCAGCCTACATCTGTATTTTTTTTTAATATTTTTTGATGTGGACCATTTTTAGAGTCTATTGAATTGGCCAGAACATTGCCTCTATTTTATGTTTGTTTGTTTTGTTTTGTTTTTTGTCCCTGGGGCATGTGGGCTCTTAGCTCTTTGACTAGGGCTTGAACCTTCATCCTCTGCATTGGAAAGTGAAGTCTTAACCACTGGACTGCCAGGGAAGTACTAAAATCTCCATCCCCTTTTTCTACACTGATATCACGTAAGCAAATTTAGAATTTCCCTCTGCCCCTCAACCTTTGTGTGTCATTAAATTGACACTTGTAGAGATGTGTTAAAAAAAAAATCCTAAAGTTAACTTTAGAAGTGCTAAAAATAATGCAGTTGCACTAAAACCCATGCACTCACGATAATGAGAACAAATTAAGAATTTAAAATTTACTGAACTTTCTTTGCATTTGCTACAAATATAAGTGTTGCTCAGTTTATATAATATGTTCCTAAAAGTTTTCTTAATCTCTGTTTAATTCTTAATGTTCCACTTGAGAGATCAGATTTTGAAGATTTGTATCCATTATTTTCTGTAGCAGTGTGGCAGACAGTTAATATAGAGGCAGAGGACCTGGAATGCAGTCCTAGTTCTTGTGCCCTAATCCTGAGTTTCCTCATTTGTGAGATGGAAATAATACCTGCTTTTCTTATAGAATTGTAAAAGTCAAACCTGAATTATGTGAAAGTTCTCTCCAAGTTTTAAAATAAGTGTTGTGGTCGACTCTTTGTTATTTAGATGTGGATTAACTGGTTTGCAGGTTAACCATGATAAAAATACATATGTGAGTAATAAGTTGCTTCAGTCATGTCCGACTCTGTCTGTGGGAGTATCCAGGCAAGAATACCGAAGTGGGTTGCCATTCCCTTCTCCAGAGGATCTTCCCGACCCAGGGATTGAACCTGCATCTCATGTCTCCTGCATTGGCAGGCCAATTCTTTGCTACTAGTGCTACCAAGAATATGTATAATAATGCATATTGTGTTTGTTGTTCAGTTGCTCAGCTCTGTCTGACTCTTTGCAGCCCCATGGACTGCAGCACACAAGCCTTCCCTGTCCTTCACCATCTCCAAGAGCTTGCTCAAACTTGTGTCCATTGAGTTGGTAATGCCATCCAACCATCTTGTCCTTGGTTGTCCCCTTTTCCTCCTGCCTTTGGTCTTTCCCAGCTCTTCACATCAGGTGGCCAAAGTATTGGAGCTTCAGCATCAATCCTTCCAATGAATACTCAGGATTGATTTCCTTTAGGATTAACTGGTTTGATCTTGCAGCCCAAGGGACTCTCAAGAGTCTTCTCCAGCACCACAGTTCAGAAGCATCAGTCCTTTGGCACTCAGGGTTTCCCTGGTGGCTCAGCTGGTGAAGAATGTGCCTGCAATGCAGGAGACCTAGGTTCGATTCCTGGGTTGGGAAGATTCCCCTGGAGAAGGGAAAGGCTACCCACTCCAGTATTCTGGCCTGGAGAATCCAATGGACTGTATAGTCCATGGGGTCGCAAAGAGTCAGACAGGACTGAGTGACTTTCACTTTCAGCACTCAGCCTTCTTTATGGTCCAACTTTCAGATACATATATGATAATACATATATAAACATGAAATGTGTGATTTGTGCAGCTTTCAATTATAGCAGAAACATGTACAAACTAGAAGGTATTTGTTTTGGAATTTGTGGGAAATTCCTATTCCCTCTCCCTTTTTTTTTGACCGTATCTATCTCCATAGTTAAGGCAAAGGGGAGCCTAGCTCCTGGTTGAAATGGAATATCCCTGACAGATTGAGTCTTGTGATGGGTAAAGAGTGAATGAAGGGAAAAGAAAGAAGCAGACCACTGTAACTGTCTCTACCCATGTCCATCCGGTTCTGATATTCAAAAAAACAGCAAGTTTATTAGAACAGTAACCTCTTGCCTTTTGTGGCAAATGACTTTGTGTTTAATGATCTCTTAAAACATTAACATTTATTATGTTTAGTATTTTGGGTAACATCTAATCAAGTTTTTATATTGTATTTACAAATACTGTTTTTTATTTTGAAATTTACATTTATGTGTGCTTTTTTTATTATAGTATAATTGCTTTATGGTGCTGTTACAAATATTGGTTTTTGATTTTAGGATTGTAGCAAATGTATTTTGTATCATTTGACTAGTTCTGACTCTCACTTTGGGAGACATGTGGTCTGTCCCATCCTACCATCCTTTTCCCCTTTCTCCCCATGCTATTATAAGCCACATAATTGACAGAGGACTATATTCAGTCTTCAAAAGCACTAAAGCTGGCCACTATTTAAAAGAATCCTTCAAGAAACTTTCCTGAAATTGTTACCACTCTTTTATTAGTTTTCTTTTTATATAATTTATTTTTGGCCACATTGGGTCTTCCTTACAGCTCAACAGCTCTCTAGTTAAGGCTCTGGGTTGCAGCCCTATGGACTCTCTAGTTGCAGCCCCATGGACTGGAGCCTGCCAGGCTCCTCTGTCCATGGGATTTTCCAGGCAAGAATACTGGAGTAGGTTGCCATTTCCTTCTCCAGGAGATCTTCCCAATCCGTAGGTCAAACCTGGGTCTCCTGCGTTGCAGGCAAATTCTTTGCCAACTGAGCTACAAGGGAAGCTCCTAGTTAAGGCATGTGCCCTTAGTTGTTCTGCAGCCTGTGGGATCTTAGTTTCCCAATCAGAGATGGAACTCAAGTCCCCTGCATTGGGAGGCAGATTCTTAACCACTTGACCACCAGGGAAGTCCCTGTTAGTTTTTAAAGTTTACATTTTTGCTGATATCTTGTATCTGGAAAAAGATAAAGGAAGAATCAAGTCTAACTTAGTGGAAAGTCTGAACTTACAGACTATTTCCAGATTGAAGTTTATTAGTTTTAAATAATGTAAATGCTCTAAAAAGTAATATCTATATTCACATTAGACTTATAATTTATCTTTAATGTTGAAGGCCCAGGTAATGCTATTTCAAAATTAATCCTAAAATGATTCCATTCAGAATTAATGGGTATGCTGATGTTCTTATTTCTGAGTTTGAGTGCAAATGAATTTATGTATCAGTCTTTATCTTTCAATAGTGGAATGGGTCTTTAAAATAACATCTCTGTTTTTGACTGATATTTTGTTTCATTCAGTTGCTCAGTCATCTCCGACTCTTTGAGACCCCATGGACTGCAGCACACCAGGTCTCCCTGTCCATCATCAATTCTCGGAGTTTACCTAAACTCATCTCCATTGAGTTGGTGATGTGATCCAACCATCTCATCCTCTGTTGTCCCCTTTTCCTCCTGCCTTCACTCTTTCCCAGCATCAAGGTCTTTTCAAATGAGTCAGCTCTTCACATCAGGTGGCCAAAGTATTGGAGTTTCAGCTTCAACATCAGTCCTTCCAATGAATACTCAGGACTGATCTCCTTTAGGATGGACTGGTTGGATCTCTTTGTAGTCCCAGGGACTCTCAAGAGTCTTCTCCAACACCACAGTTCAAAAGCATCAATTCTTTGGCATTCAGCTTTCTTTATAGTCCAACTCTCACATCCATACATGACTATTGAAAAAACTGTAGCCCTGACTAGATGGACCTTTGTTGGCAAAGTAATGTCTCTGCTTTTTAATATGCTGTCTAGGTTGGTCATAGCTTTTCTATCACGGAGCAAGCATCTTTTAATTTCATGGCTGCAGTGATTTTGGAGCCCAAAAAAATAAAGTCTGCCACTGTTTCCACTGTTTGCCCATCTGTTTGCCATGAAGTGATGGGACCAATGCCATGATCTTAGTTTTCTGAATGTTGAGCTTTAAGCCAACATTTTCTCTCTCCTTTTACACTTTGATCAAGAGACTCTTTAGTTCTTCACTTTCTGCCATAAGGGTGGTGTCATCTGCATATCTGAGGTTATTGATGTTTCTTCTGGCAATCTTGATTCCAGCTTGTGCTTCTTCCAGCCCAGTGTGTCTCATGATGTACTCTGCATATAAGTTAAATAAGCAAGGTGACAATATACAGCCTTGATACACTCCTTTTCCTATTTGGAACCAGTCTGTTGTTCCATGTCCAGTTCTAACTTACTTCCTGACCTGCATACAGATTTCTCAAGAGGCAGATCAGGTGGTCTTGTATTCCCATCTCTCTCAGAATTTTTCACACTTTTGGTGATCCACATAGTCAAAGGTTTTGGCATAGTCAATAAAACAGAAATAGATGTTTTTCTGGAAATCTTGCTCTTTTGATGATCCATCGGACGTTGGCAATTTGATCTCTGGTTCCTCTGCCCTTTGTAAAACCAGCTTGAACATCAGAAAGTTCATGGTTTTCACATATTGTTGAAGCCTGGCTTGGAGAATTTTGAGTATTACTTTGCTAGCGTGTGAGATGAGGCCAGTTGTGCAGTAGTTTGAGCATTCTTTGGCATTGCCTTTCTTTGGGACTGGAATGAAAACTGACCTTTTCCAGGCCTGTAGCCACTGCCCCAGTTTTCCAAATTTGCTGGCATATTGAGTGCAGCACTTTCACAGCATCATCTTTTAGGATTTGAAATAGCTCAACTGGAATTCCATCACCTCCACTATCTTTGTTCGAAATGAAGCTTTCTAAGGCCCACTTGACTTCACATTCCAGGATGTCTGGCTCTAGGTGTGCAGTCAGGCCATGTGATTATCTGGATTGTGAAGACCTTTTTTATACAGTTCTTCTATGTATTCTTGCCACCTTTTCTTAACATCTTCTGCTTCTGTTAGGTCCCTACCATTTCTGTCCTTTATTGAGCCCATCTTTGCATGAAATGTTCCCTTAGTATCTCTAATTTTCTTGAAGAAATTGCTAGTCTTTCCCATTCTGTTGTTTTCCTCTATTTCTTTACACTGATCACTGAGGAAGGCTTTCTTATCTCTCCTTGCTATTCTTTGGAACTCTCCATTCAGATGGGTGTATCTTTCCTTTTCTCCTTTGCTTTTGGCGTCTCTTTTCACAGCTATTTGAAAGGCCTCCTCAGCCAGCCATTTTGCTTTTTTGCATTCCTTTTTCTCGGGGATGGTCTTGATCCCTGTCTCTGTACAATGTCATGAACCTCCATCCATAGTTCATCAGGCACTCTTATCAGATCTAGTCCCATAAATCTATTTGTCACTTCCACTGTATAATCATAAGTGATTTGATTTAGGTCATACCTGAATGGTCTAGTGGTGTTTCCTACTTTCTTCAGTTTAAGTCTGAATTTGGCAATAAGGAGTTCATGATATGATCCACAGTCAGTTCCCGGTCTTGTTTTTGCTGATTGTATAGAGCTTCTCCATCTTTTGCTGCAAAGAATATAATCAATCTCATTTCAGTGTTGACCATGTGGTGATGTCCATGTCTAGAGTCTTCTCTTCTGTTGTTGGAAGAGGATGTTTTCTATGACCAATGCGTTCTCTTGGCAAAACTCTATTAACTTTTGCCCTGCTTCATTCTGTTCTCTAAGGCCAAATTTGCATGTTACTCCAGGTGTTTCTTGACTTCCTACTTTTGCATTCCAGCCCTGTTAATGGTTATTAATTAGTAATAACCATTCGATAATTATATACAGCAATATGACAGGTTTTGTTTAAGAATATGACCATACTTAGGTTCCATTACAAAAATATTGGCATTTAATCGAACATTTGGACCTAAGTCTAAAAATAAATTGGGCCATGAGAAAATGACAATTAACCAGTCATAGGTAATTAATATATATTAAAATCACAAGTGGATTGGAATAACCTACAAATTGAAAATGTAAACTAGAAGAGACTATAGATAATTGTTTAATCTTGGATGGAGAAGCCTTCATCACTGAAGTCAGAACCCATAGAACAAAGTGAAAGTTGCTCAGTAGGGTTGTACTCTTTGTGACCCCATGGACTGTAGAGTCCATGGAATTCTCCAGGCCAGAATACTGGAGTTGGTAGCCATTTCCTTCTTCAGGGTATCTTCCCAACCCAGGGATGGAACCCAGGTCTCTGGCATTGCACGTGGATTCTTTACCAGCTGAGCCACCAAGGAAGTCAGAAGCCACAGAGAAAATGTTGGTTAAATTTGACCACATTTTTTCTGTTACAGGTAGGAAAAAACAAACAAGCAGAAACACCACCATAAATAAAACTCAAGCAACAAGCTATTCTGGAGTAAGGGGGATAAAATCTTTTTTTTTTAATTAGTTTTGCCATACAATGACATGATATCGCCATGGGTTTACATATGCTCCCCCTCCAGAACCCCCCTCCCTCCTCCCTCCCGATTCCCTCCTCCTGGGACATTGATTTCACATATGATAATTAACATGTTTCAATGCCATTCTCCCATATCATCCCACCCTTGCCCTCATCCACAGAGTCCACGAGTCTGTTCTATACATCTGCGTTCCTTTTGCTGTCTTGCATGCTGGGTTCTCCTTACCGTCTTTCTAAATTCCATATATGCGCTAGTATACTGTATTGTTGTTTTCCCTTCTGGCTTACTTCACTCTGGATAATGGTCTCCAGTTCTGTCCACCTAAGTAGAACTGATTCAAATGAATTTTTTTTTAATGCTGAGTAATATTCCATTGTGTATATGTACCACAGCTTTCTTATCCATTCGTCAGTTGATGGGCATCTAGGTTGCTTCCATGTCCTGGCTGTTGTAAACAAAGCAGCGATGAACACTGGGGTACACGTGGCTCTTTCAATTCTGGTTTTCTTGGTGTATATGCCCAGCAGTGGGATTGCTGGGTCATATGGCAGGTCTATTTGCAGTTTTTTAAGGAACCTCCACACTGTTTTCCATAGTGGCTGTACTAGTTTGCAATCCCACCAACAGTGTAAGAGAGTTCCCTTTTCTCCACATCCTCTCCAGCATTTATTACTTGTAGATTTTTGGATTGCAGCCATTCTGACTGGTGTAAAGTGATATCTCATTGTGGTTTTGATTTACATTTCTCTGATAATGAGTGATGTTGAGCATCTTTTCATGTGTTTGTTAGCCTTTGGGATAAAATCTTTATTGTATATATCAGAAGTTAAGACTCGACACAGTTTTAACTGAAATCTTTAAATCAGTTGTATTTAAAATTTTCTTAAATTTTCTAGGTTAAATGTCCTGTATCAAATCTGTTGGTAGTAACAATAACCTCTGGCTGTGAAATGCCAGGCCAAAAAGACATAAACGGTGAGGTGGATAGAAAGTAAGATTTTAGCCCTGAATTTTAGAGGGTGCTCTTAAAAATACTTAATGCAATCTGTTTTTTTTTTTTAAGTAACACTTTTCCCTTATTATCTAATAATAGATAACTGTCTTTGGTACATTATACTGAAAAGCTTTCCAGAACATCCTCTTCCCCAGCAAAGATATATATTTACATGGGACACTTTAACATTTAGTAGTCTGCTACATTCTTTCCAGCGTTAACCTATTGGCATGAATGTCTCCTACATTATTTTTAATGGCTGCACAATAAAACATGGTACATAAATGCTATACTATATCTTTATGATAAACACTAGGTGGCTTCAGATTTTTTCACTAGGGTTTTTGCACAATTCCTCAAACTCCCACCAAAAATAAAAAATTCCACCAGCAGGTTCTGTTAATTAGTAGGTCTAAAAAAATGCATGTTTGTATTTGCATTATTTTTGTAATGTTTGGCAATTTAATAGGCAAAAAAATGGATATATGTTTTAAATTGAAAATCCCTCAATACTAGTGAAATTGATCAGTTTTTCATGTTAACTTCTCAGCTCTTTATGGAAAATCTTTAAGAGATCCTTCCAGGTCCTTTCCATATTTTCCTTTTGAATTGTCTTTTTCCTAAATTGTAAGAATACTTTATGTGATAGAGATATTAACATTTTGTGTGTCTGTGTATTTTAACTCTTTTCTCCCAGTTTTTCACATTTAATTTTTTTAGACTTAACCATTTGGAAATGTTACCTTTTTCATTTGTTTTATCCCCCTCCTTCATGGCTTCTAAGTTTTCTTTGATTAGGCAAAACTTTCATCTCAGAGGTATACAGTATTTTATTTTTTAATACATATATCTTTTATTTTTTTAAAAGGTCCCTGTTAAGTCCCTTTCTGATATATTTTATATGATGTAAGGTGGTTATGTAACTTTCTTCTTCAGAATCATTAGCTATTCCACAGCATTTATTTGGATTATCTTTTGTCTTTTTTTTTTTTTTAAGTTCTTAGTTTATTCTCTCTCATGAAAAATCTACACAGTCACTACAGATACAGTCACTGCAGAATCTTTACTGCTTTTTTCCAGGACCAACATTGGCCTTTGCAGTCCCCCTGACTTTCTTCATTCTGTTCTTGCATTCTTTTTGCTGTCTTCTTGAGGTCTTTTTCTCCTCATCCAGGCAATGTCTTACAAGCCTGTATTTGGGCTCATTCTTTGTGTAATCCAAGGATTCATAAAGCATGCCAAAGCCAGTTGTCTTGCCACCAGCAAAATAGATTCTGAATCCAAATACAAAGATGACATCTTGTCTTGTACATTTTGGCTAGTTTATCCTGAATTTCTGTTTTAGTTACTGTTGCCTTCCGAGAGTGAAGAACGTAGATTACCATTTATTTCTGCTGAAGTAGTCAGTTGGTCATGAAGTTCCTAGTCCGAATAGTTACTGTGTCATTCATGATGGCAGCTATCTTCAGGCAGTCAAGAGCTAAAGAAAAGTTACAACCAACCTAGACAGCATGTTAAAAAGCAGAGACATTACTTTGCCAACAGATGTCCGTCTAGTCAGGGCTACAGTTTTTCCAGTAGTCATGTATGGATGTGAGAGTTGGACTATAAAGAAAGCTGAATGCCAAAGAATTGATGCTTTTGAACTGTGGTGTTGGAGAAGACTCTTGAGAGTCCCTGGAACTACAAAGAGATCTAACCAGTCCGTCCTAAAGGGGATCAGTCCTGAGCGTTCATTGGAAGGACTGATGTTGAAGCTGAAACTCCAATACTTTGGCCACCTGATGTGAAGAGCTGACTCATTTGAAAAGACCCTGATGCTGGGAAAGAGTGAAGGCAGGAGGAGAAGGGGACGACAGAGGATGAGATGGTTGGATGGCATCACCGACTCAATGGACATGAGTTTGGGTAAACCTCAGGAATTGGTGATGGAGAGGGAGGCCTGGTGTGCTGCAGTCCATGGGGTCTCAAAGAGTTGGACATGACTGAGCAACTGAACTGAACTGAGTTGAAATACCACTTATAGTCTGTATGAGATTCATGTATAGTGAATCAGCTCCAGAGCTTTGTTCTGTTCACTTACATTTGACTCCCTACAACTCAGGTTTGAATTGGGTAGATTCACTTATATGTGGTTATTTTTCAGTAGCAAATACTACAGTATGGGGTCTATGGTTGATTGAATCTGAGGATGCAGAGGAACTGCAGATACAGAGTGAAAATGTTAGTCGCTCAGTCATCTCCAACTCATTTCTCATTTGTGACTCATTTGAGTTGCTGTCTTATGTTAGCTCCCTAAGATTGCCCTCAGGGCATTCAGGCTGGTCATTACCCTAAGCAATGCAGCCTGCTCCTCCTTGTTCAGCCCCTGCTTGCTGGTGGCGGATGCGAGCGTTTGGGCTACTTTTTTGCTGGAAGGTGCCGTTAGGCATGTAATCTGTGGGTTTTATTTATTTTTCTTCCCTGTTATGTTGCCCTCTGAGATTCCAAACCTCCCCACAGACCTGCCGGTGAGAGGGTTTCCTGGTGTTTGGAAACTTCTCCTCTTTAAAGACTCCCTTCCCGGCACAGGTCTCCACCCCTAACTCTTTCGTCTCTCTTTTTATCTTTTATATTTTGCTCTACTTCCCTTCGAAGACCCCGGCTGCCTTTCTGGGTGCCTAATGTCCTCTGCCAGTATTCAGAGGATGTTTTGTGGAATTTGCTTAGTGTTCAGAGGTTCTTTCAATGAATTTGTGGGGGAGAAAGTTGTCTCCCTGTCCTATTCCTCTGACATCTTAGGACCGCCTCCTATCTTTTTATTATTAAAGTTATTGCCAAGTATTTTAGTGTTTTGGACATACCCTAAGATAGCATTGTAAAAAACTTCACAGTAAATTTTTAAAGTAATGCTCCCAAGAATGTCCTTTAGAAGTATGGTTAAGTATAAAGAAAGTTGAGCGCCAAAGAATTAATGCTTTTGAACTGTGATGTTGGAGAAGACTCGTGAGAGTTCCTTGGACTGCCAGGAGGCAAACCAGTCAGTCCTAAAGAAAGTCAGTCCTGAATATTCAATGGAAGGATACTGAAGCTGAACGTCAGTTTTGGCCACTTGATGTAAAGAACTGACTCACTGGAAAAGACCTGATACTAGGAAAGATTGAAGGCAGGAGGAGAAGGGGATGACAGAGGATGAGATGGTTGGATGGCATCACTGACTTAATGGACATGAGTTTGAGCAAGCTCTGGGAGTTAGTGATGGACAGGGAAGCCTGGCATGCTGCAGTCCATGGGGTCACAAAGAGTTGGACATGACTGAGTGAGTGAACTGAAAATATTTTAGTTCTGTTTAGTTGATAGTTGCCAAATTACTGATTTCCTCAAAAATTAAAATAGGATATAAATGTCACTTAAGTATGTTTTTCTTTGACCTAAAGATGATATAAGGATCTTTTCATTTTTCTATGAATAGCACACTAGTTTTCTTTAGTTCTGTATAAACAATTTACTGAATGATTTTTTTGTTTTTTGTTTTTAATCTTTTGTCCTAAGATTGCTACAACTATAAATACAAAACAAGTGTACTGCCCAATAGATGGATGTATTAAAGAAGATTCTTTAATGGAAAAATTGCAACCTAAAAAGTATGTTCCATGTGCACTTATTATTTAAAATTCATTGTATTTCTGAAAGTTATTTTAGAGTTATTTATAAAAGGTCATTCTTATATCAGTATCTCTAACCCATTGTTTACAGAATGCTCTTTAAGTTTATAATTTGTCTGAGATGTTAATGAAGTGGAGAATCCAACTCCTAAAGAAGCAGCATTAGTGTGTCCTCGTTTAAAGTGAGGGGAAACAATGCACAATACCATTTCTTCACCCTACTTAATTCTTTAGTCTCTTTTGCATACCTCAACTCTTCCAGACTCTTTGCTGCTGTGTGGTTCTTCATGGCCTGTCCAATAAAATCCACAATCCTTTAGGCTAATATTCCTGACTTTTCACATTACTGCTGCAGGTCCTCTGTCCAAATTTAAATGGGTGCTTAGAAACCAAGAGAACAGTTATTTAGATAATAAAACTACTTAGCTAAAGTCTACTGACTGGTTATTGATAGAGCCAGAGGTAGAACTCAGGCTTATTGAATGCCAGTACTGCTCCCACCTCCTCTATTTGTATTCCATCGGTCAGCTTCCTCCACAACCTGAGTGGAATGATTAGAATAAATCTTCAGGAATCTTTGTGGCTCCATGTGGGTCAGTGGCCATAATAATTAGTACATCTACAGGAATCTCACAATTGACTTACCAGGTGAGAGAGGCTGACTGTTTTTTTAAAGAGTGCTAAGGATTGTGCACCTACTCCAGAGAAAGGAGCCCCTGCTCAGCTCTAGCCAGTTACTGCTACATGTTAAGACATCCCAGTGGTGCCAGGTTATCCTTCTCAAGACACAACAGAAATCTGGAATTTCTTTATGAAGCTTTCTTATTTTTTAAACATGGAAGCTAAATCTGATTGTACTTTTGTCTAGATGCATGTAATGTTAAATATGGTTGCAAAGTGAAATTTTACTTTCATAAGTAGGTGAATCTGTTTTAGGTATCCCGTTTTTTTCCAAATTGCCAGTTTTCAAATTAGTTCTCCATGTCAAATATACTTATGTTAAAAACTCCTATTTCCTAATTTTAGTAGAGTTCGGTTTAAATAGTGATATGCTTTAAAATAGAAGTGTTCCTTGATGCATGATGCATTGCCTTCCGATTTTTCTTTAATATTTTGAAACAGAAATTGAATGATGGACTCCTTATGGCTAATGTATTCACTTGTTTTCAAGAACATGGATATCCACTTTTTAAGTAATCAAATGTTTAAAAATTACTTAGTGTATCATTTCTTCCTATGAGAGTAACATTCAGTTATCATAGTTTTAGGCTATAAACTGTTTTAGGCTATGATTAACTTATTCACCAAACACAGTGTGCTAGCTAACGTAGGGATATAAAGGTAAAAATAGGCAAAAACTCTATCATCTATGGACAAGAAATGCAGCTTACTTTTCATTTGAAATTACCTGGTAAATTTATTACCTCATTGGTCAGGCCTATAAATACATTTTTCAATAGCTAGCATTTGTGTGTATACTTACTTACTTACTTTAATTGAGCTTAAGACAGTTGAGTGATTATCAACATCTCTATCAAAAAATATTAGGGAAGGATAAAGGATTAAGAAATTAAAGCACAATTTATGCTATAAGCTATTTTTTTAGGAGTTGGTTAAGAAGTTGAATTCTTGATTAAAATTAACTTTTATGTGAAAACATGTTTAGTCATGATTTTCCTCTCTGCTTTTCACAGATAATTGAGAACTCATTGTAAATGTCCTTGTAAGTCATCATAAGAATTATTTTTAATAGAAGGTAAAAATCAAAATAGAAGATTAAAACCATTATATTAATGTTGATACTTAATGTACTTGACATTTTCCAGGATGAGGAATTGTTCTCAGGACTTTGAAAAGACTGCTCATCAACAAACTATTGGTTTAGAACATTCAGCCTCCATACCCAGGACCGTTTTGAACCCACCAGCTATAATAGAGGTATGAAAAATGTAATTCATGAAGTGAAATGAGGCCAAACATTTTTACTTTTCTCTGGTAGCTTGACTTTCCTGTGCTCTCAAGGGTCCTGTAATTCAGATTCTTTTTTTATATATAAATTTATATATTTTAATTGAAGGCTAATTACTTTACAATATTGTAGTGGTTTTGCCATACATTGACATGAATCCACCATGGTTGTACATGTGTTCCTCATCCTGAACCCCCAACCCCCTACTTTCCTCCCCATCTCATCCCTCTGGGTCATCCCAGTGCACTAGCCCCTAGTACCCTGTCTCATGGATCAAACCTGGACTAGCGATTTGTTTCTCATATGATAATATACATGTTTCAATGCCATTCTCCCAAATCATCCCACCCTCACCCTCTCCCACAGAGTCCAAAAGACTGTTCTATACATCTGTGTTTCTCTTGCTGTCTTGCATACAGAGTTATCATTACCATCTTTCTAAATCCCATATATATGCGTTAGTATACTGTATTGGTGTTTTTCTTTCTGGCTTAGTTCACTCTGTATAATAGGCTTCAGTTTCATTCACCTCAGTAGAACTGATTCAAATGTATTCTTGTTAATGGCTGAGTAATACTCCATTGTGTATATGTACCACAGCTTTCTTATACATTTGTCTGCTGATGGACATCTAGATTGCTTCCATGTCCTGGCTGTTATAAACAATTCTGTGATGAACATTGGGGTACATGTGTCTCTTTCAATTCTGGTTTCCTCCATGTGTATGCCCAGTAGTGGGATTACTGGGTCATATGGCAGTTCTGTTTGCAGTTTTTTAAGGAATCTCCACACTGTTCTCCATAGTAGCTATACTAGTTTGCATTCCCACCAACAGTGTAAGAGGGTCCCCTTTTCTCCACACCATCTCCAGCATTTATTGCTTGAGACCTTTGGATAGCAGCCATTCTGACTGGCGTGAAATGGTACCTCATTGTGGTTTTGATTTGCATTTCTCTGATAATGAGTGATGTTGAGTATCTTTTCATGCATTTGTTAACCATTTGTATGTCTTCTTTGGAGAAATGTCTGTTTAGTTCTTTGGCCCATTTTTTGCTTGGGTCGTTTATTTTTTGGAATTGAACTGCAGGAGTTGCTTATATATTTTTGAGATTAATTCTTTGTCAGTTGCTTCGTTTGCTATTATATTCTCCCATTCTGAAGGCTGTCTTTTCACCTTGCTTGTAGTTTCCTTTGTTATGCAAAAGCTTTTAAGTTTAATTAGGTCCCGTTTGTTTATATTTGCTTTTATTTCCAATACTCTGGGAGGTGGGTTATAGGGGATCCTGCTGTGATTTATGTTGGAGACTGTTTTGCCTATGTTTTCCTCTAGGGGGTTTATAGTTTCTGGTCTTACTTTCAGATCTTTAATCCATTTTGAGTTTATTTCTGTTTATGGTGTTAGAAAGTGTTCTAGTTTCACTCTTTTACAAGTGGTTGACCACTTTTCCCAGCACCACTTGTTAAAGAGATTGTCTTTTCTCCATTGTATTTTCTTCCCTCCTTTGTAAGGTGTCCACAGGTGTGTGGATTTATCTCTGGGCTTTCTATTTTGTTCCACTGATCTATATTTCTGTCTTTATGCCAGTGCCATACATTTTTGATGACTGTGGCTTTGTAGTAGAGCCTGAAGTCAAGCAGGTTGATTCCTCCAGTTCCATTCTTCTTTCTCAAGATAGCTTTGGCTATACGAGGTTTTTTGTATTTCCATAAAAATTGTGAAATTATTTGTTCTAGTTCTGTGAAAAAGACCATTGGTAGCTTGATAGGGATTGCATTGAATCTATAGATTGCTTTGGGTAGTATACTCATTTTTACTATATTGATTCTTCCAGTCCATGAATATGGTATATTTCTCCATCTATTTGTTTCCTCTTTGATTTCTTTCATCAGTGTTTCATAGTTTTCTATATATAGATATTTTGTTTCTTTAGGTATATTTAGGTAGATACTTTGCTAAGTATTTTATTCTTTTCATTGCAATGGTGAATGGAATTGTTTCCTTAGTTTCTCTTTCTGTTTTCTCATTGTTAGTGTGTAGGAGTGCAAGGGATTTCTGTGTGTTAATTTTATATCCTGCAACTTTACTATATTCATTGATTAGCTCTAGTAATTTTCTGGTGGCGTCTTTAAAGTTTTCTATATAGAGGATCATGTCATCTGCAAACAGTGAGAGTTTTACTTCTTCTTTTCCAATCTGGATTCCTTTTATTTCTTTTTCTACTCTGATTGCTGTGGCCAAAACTTCCAAAACTGTGTTGAATAGTAGTGGTGAGAGTGGGCACCCTTGTCTTGTTCCTGACTTTAGGGGAAATGCTTTCAGTTTTTCACCATTGAGGATAATGTTTGCTGTTGTTTTGTCATATATAGCTTTTATCATGTTGAGGTATGTTCCTTCTGTTCCTGCTTTCTAGAGGGTTTTTACCATAAATGGATGTTGAATTTTGTCAAAGGCTTTCTCTGCATCTATTGAGATATCATATGGTTTTTATCTTTCAGTAGTTAATGTGGTGTATTACATTGATTGATTTGCAGATATTGAAGAATCCTTGCATCCCTGGGATAAAGCCCACTTGGTCATGATGTTTGATCTTTTTAATATGTTGTTGGATTCTGTTTGCTAGAATTTTTTTTAAGGATTTTTTTCATGTATGTTCATCAGTGATATTGACCTTTAGTTTTCTTTTTTTGTGGCATCTTTGTCAGGTTTTGGCAGTAGGGTGATGGTGGCCTCATAGAATGAGTTTAGAAGTTTACTTTCCTCTGCAGTTTTCTCGAAGAGTTTGAGTAGGATAGGTGTTAGCTCTTCTCTAAATTTTTGGTAGAATTCAGCTGTGAAACCATCTGATCCTGGGATTTGTTTGCTGGAAGATTTCTGATTACAGTTTCAATTTCCATTCTTGTGATGGGTCTGTTCAGATTTTCTGTTTCTTCCTGGTTCAGTTTTGGAAAGTTGTATTTTTCTAGGAATTTGTCCATTTCTTCCAAGTTGTCCGTTTTATTGGCATATAGTTGCTGATAGTAGTCTCTTATGATCCTTTGTATTTCTGTGTTGTCTGTTGGTGACCTCTCCATTTTCATTTCTAATTTTGTTGATTTGAATCTTAACTCTTTCTTTCTTGATGAGTCTGGCTAATGGTTTGTCAATTTTATTTATCTTCTCAAAGAACCAGTTTTTAGCTTTGTTGATTTTTGCTATGGTCTCTTTTGTTTCTTTTGCATTTATTTCTGCCCTAATTTTTAAGATTGCTTTCCTTCTACTAACCCTGGAGTTCTTCATTTCTTCCTTTTCTAGTTGCTTTTGGTGTAGAGTTAGGTTATTTATTTGACTTTTTTCTTGTTTCTTGAGGTAAGCCTGTATTGTTATGATCCTTCCCCTTAGCACTTCTTTTACAGTGTCCCATAGGTCCTGGGTTGTGTTTTCATTTTCATTAAGTTTCTATGCATATTTTGATTTCTTCTATGATTTGTTTGTTATTCAGCAGCGTATTGTTCAGTCTCCATATGTTGGAATGTTTAATAGTTTTTTCTTGTAATGGACATCTAGTCTTACTGCATTGTGGTCAGAAAAGAGGCTTGGAATGATTTCAGTTTTTTTTAATTTACCAAGGCTAGATTTATGGCCCAGGATGTGATCTATCCTGGAGAAGGTTCCATGTGCACTTGAGAAAAAGGTGAAATTCATTGCTTTGGGGTGAAGTGTCCTATAGATTATCAATTAGGTCTAACTGCTCTATTGTATGATTTAAAGTTTGTGTTTACTTGTTAATTCTCTGTTTAGCTGATCTATCCATAGGTGTGAGTGGGGTATTAAAGTCTGCCATTATTATTGTTTTATTGTTAATTTCCCTTTTCATACTTGTTAGTCTTTACCTTACATACTGTGGTGCTCCTATATTGGATGCATATATATTTATAATTGTTATATCTTCTTCTTGGATTGATCCTTTGATCATTATGTAGTGTCCTTCTTTGTCTCTTTTCACAGCCTTTATTTTAAAGTCTTATTTTATCTGATATGAGTATTGCTGCTCCTGCTTTCTTTTGGTCTCTATTTGCATGGAATATCTTTTTCCAGCCCTTCACTTTCAGTTTGTATGTGTCCCTTGTTTCAAGGTGGGTCTCTTGTAGACAGCATATAAAGGGGTCTTGTTTCTGTATCCATTCAGCCAGTCTTTGTCTTTTGGTTGGGGCATTCAACCCATTTACATTTAAGGTAATTGTTGATAAGTATGACCCCGCTGCCATTTACTTTTTTGTTTTGGGTTCGAGTTTATACACCCTTTCTGTGTCTCCTGTCTAGAGAAGATCCTTTAGCGTTTGTTGAAGAGCTGGTTTGATGTTGCTGAATTCTCTCAGCTTTTGCTTGTCTGTAAAGCTTTTGATTTCTCCTTCATGTTTGAATGAGATCCTTGCTGGGTACAGTAATCTGGGCTGTAGATTTTTCTCTTTCATCACTTTTAAGTATGTCCTGCCATTCCCTTCTGGCCTTAAGAATGTCTATTGAAAGATCAGCTGTTATCCTTATGGGAATCCCCTTGTGTGTTATTTGTTGTTTTTCCCTTGCTGCTTTTAATATTTGTTGTTTGTGTTTGATCTTTGTTAATTTGATTAATATGTATCTTGGGGTGTTTTGCCTTGGGTTTATCCTGTTTGGGACTCTCTGGGTTTCTTGGACTTGGGTGACTATTTCCTTCCCCATTTTAGGGAAGTTTTCAACTATTATCTCCTCAAATATTTTCTCATGGCCTTTCTTTTGTCTTCTTCTCCTAGGATTCCCATGATTCGAATGTTGGGGTGTTTAACGTTGTCCCAGAGGTCCCTGAGGATATCCTTATTTCATTTAATTCTGTTTCCTTTTTTCCTCTCTGCTCCATTCATTTCTACCATTTTATCTTCTACCTCACTTATCCTATCTTCTGCCTCCATTATTCTACTGTTGTGTCCCTCCAGAGTGTTCTTTTATCTCATTTATTGCATTATTCATTATATATTGACTCTTTTTTATTTCTTGTAGGTCCTTGTTAAACATTTCTTGCATCTTCTGAATCCTCATCTCCAGGCTGTATATCTGTAACTCCATTTTGTTTTGAAGATTTTGGATCATTTTTACTATCATTATTCTGAATTCTTTTTCAAGTAGACTTCCTATCTCCTCCTCTTTGGTTTGGTGGGCATTTATCATGTTCCTTTACCTGCTGAGTATTTCTCTGCCTTTTCATCTTGTTTAGATTGCTGTGCTTGGAGTGGCCTTTCTATGTTCTGGTGGTTTGTGGTTCCTCTTCATTGTGGAGGTTCCTCACTGTGAGTGGGGTTGGATGGGTGGCTTGTCAAGGTTTCCTGGTTAGGGAAGCTTGTGTCGGTGTTCTGGTGGGTGGAGCTGGATTTCTTCTCTCTGGAGTGCAGTGAAGTATCTAGTAGTGAGTTTTGAGATGTCGGGTTTGGTGTGACTTTGGGCAGCCTGTATATTGAAGCTCAGGGCTATGTTCCTGTGTTGCTGGAGAATTTGCATGGTATGTCTTGCTCTGGAACTTGTTGGCTCTTGGGTGGTGTTTGATTTCAGTGTGGGTATGGAGGTGTTTGATGAGCTCCTATCAATTAATGTTCCCTGGAGTCAGGAGTTCTCTGGTGTTCTCAGGTTTGGGGTTTAAGCCTCCTGCCTCTGGTTTTCAGTCTTATTCTTACAGTAACCTCAAGACTTCTCCATTCATACAGCGCTGATGATAAAACATCTAGGTTAGTGGTGAAAAGTTTCTCCACAGTGAGGAACACCCGCAGAGGTACACAGAGTTACATGGAAAAGAGAAGAGAGGGGAGAGAGAGAGAAGAGGGGGGAATCAAAAGGGCAGAGAGCAATCTAGCCATTAATCAATTCCCTATGTGCCCTCCACAGTCTGGAACCCTCAGAGAGGTTCATGCAGTTACATAGAGAAGAGAAGAGAGAGGAGGGAGACAGAGGTGCCAGGAGGATAAAAGGGGGAATCAAAAGGAGAGACAGATCCAGCCAGTAATCAGTTCCCTCAGTGTTCTCCACAGCCCGGAACACACAAAGAGATTCACAGAGTTGGGTAGAGAAGAGAAGGTGGAGGGAGGAGATAGAGGCGACCAGGTAGAGAAAAAGGAGAGTCCAAAAGGGGAAGAGTAATCAAGCCAGTAATCTCGCTCCCAAGTAAAAATGGATACTGAAGATTAGGTTCTTAACGGTACAAAATTGATAACAAATACCAAAAAGCAAAGGTTAAAAATCTAGAGTAGAGATTAGAGTCTCAAAAATACAATATTAAAAAAACAAAACAAAGTCACAAAAATTGTAAAATATATTTATACAAAGTTTGCTTTAAAGATAGTGTCTTTTTTTGGTTATAAAAATGTAAATTAAAGGAATAATAGAGAACTTAAAAATAAAAAAATTGTAATTTAAAAAATGATAACAGTAAAAATATATCTAGGAATTTCTCTGGAGCTGTTGCAGACGATGTGGGATCAGTTCATTTTCAGACAGTTCCTTGATCCGGCTTATACTGCTCAAGATCTATAGGCCCCTTCCAGTGTAGTCGGTGCTAACTACAGGGTTTTAATCTGTTGCACCTGTCACTTCCAAAGGGGTTCCCTTTGTTAATTTGGCTTCTTCTGTTTACTGGTCTTTTCAGTGTCTAATTTCCGCCCTGACACAAGGGGGCGGTGGTGGTCACTTCTTTTAGGCTCCCTTGTTTAGTCGTGCTGTGGGAAGAGAGGAACACTGCAAACAAATATCACTGGCATGTGTGGGGAGTGCTCTCAGTGTCTCGGCCACACTGGGTTTTCCCCCACTCATGTAGTGTGTGGTTTCATGGTCTACACTAATCAGGCTCTAGGTTGCTCTGCCGGGAACTGTCTGAGGTAGGCCCTGGGTTGAGTGCACTGCCCAGGTCTAAGACGCTCAGGTTCAGATTCTCAGGTACTCCACATAGGCACAGACTTGGTTGGGCCTGCTTTTTGTGCCCTTCCCAGGTCTGAGCAGTTCAGATGACCAGGTGCTTGGTGAGCGCAGTTGCCCCCAGTTGGAGGCTGCATCTTATCACCTCCCCCTTTCCAGCCGCTCAGTTTTCTGGGTGTACAAGGGATGCGCCTTCTCAGTTGTGCTGTGAGTCTCATCTGGGGAGCTGGTCTCTGGCTGCAACCCTCCCAGCGGATGTCAACTATCCAGAATCCCAAGAAGTCTTGGATGTACAACAAAGCCTGCTTACAGTTTGGTAGAGGATGCCTCTCTGGGGCTGTGATTGCCCCCTTCTGGCTGTGGCTCCCCTTGCCTGCCTCTCTCCAGCGGGAGATGGGCCCATCCGCAGCTAGCTAGCTCTGCTCAGTCCTGAAAGTGTCTTAGGTTAGGGCTTTTCCCTGGATAGCTATCCCACAGTCTGGGTTGCTATCTCAAGTTAGTTCCCTCAGATTTCCCTCGGGGCATTCAGGCTCGATACTTACCCTCAGCAATGTACCCGGCGCCTCCCTGTCCAGCCCCCACTTGCTAGTCGCAGATGCGAGCCTCTGGGCTGCTTCTCTGCTGCGAGTTGCCATTAGGCATGTAATCTGTGGGATTTATTTATTTATTTTTCCTTCCAGTTATGTTGCCCTCTGAGATTCCAAGGCTCGCCACAGACCCACCAGTGAGAGTGTTTCCTGGTGTTTGGAAACTTCTCTCTTTTTTAAGACTCCCTTCCCAGGGGGGATCTCCATCCCTACCTCTTTTGTGTCTCTTTTTATCTTTTATATTTTGTCCTACCTCCTTTTGAAGACGATGGGCTGCCTTTCTGGGTGCCTGATGTCCTCTGCCAGCATTCAGTAGTTATTTTGTGGAATTTACTCAGCATTCAGATGTTCTTTCGATGAATTTGTGGGGGAGAAAGTGGTCTCCCCGTCCTATTCCTCCACCATCTTAGGACTGCCCTGTATAATTCAGATTCTTTTGGGAAGTTTAAAGGTATACCTGCACTCCTTACTTCAGTCTCTTGTTTTATTCTAAACTATGCCTCAACAGTTGTTTTCTTTTTTTTTTTTAATATTTCTCTTCATAAATACACATGTATCCATCATATGTATATTGTTTTTTGGCCACGCAGCATGTGGGGTCTTAGCTCCCTGACCAGGGATTGAACTTGCATCCTCTGCAGTGTACTAGACTGCCAGGAAGTCCCCTCAACAATTGTTTTCTTCCCAAGTCAACATTCTGCCTTTGATCAGCTGATTCATGTTCTTGATATTTGCCTGTATTCGCTTTGAACCTAGTTATTGAATTCAGATTTTATGAAACTTGTATAAGATACAGGTTTCCAAATTCTAAGTATGATTTTCCAGTTATTTTAATGACAACTGAAAGACCTAGTGGCACTTATTGATGATGTAATTCTTGTTGGAAGATTGAATTTTATCAGTTATGGCTTTTGATAACTTTAAATAATATATTTTTTTAATTGAAGGTTAGAAACAGAACAAATTCCAAAGTGCTGTTGAGTGGAATATTAAGTTGTTTTGTTAAGGAGATTATTGGTGGGCTGGGGGAGGAGAGAGCACTGTCTTCCATGTTTAAATCTTTTTTTTTCCCCCCATAAAAATTTTCTTTTGTTTTTATCAGGGAGTTTCTGTATGTTAATTTTAGTGTTGTTTTTTTTTTTTTTTCTTTTCTTTTCTGGCCATGACACCCGGCATGCGGGATCTTAGTTCCCCAACCAGGGACCAAACCCGCAACCCCTGCATTGGTAGCATGGACTCCCAACCACTGGACCAGCAGGGAAGTTCCCAGTGTTTAAATTGTAACATAGCCTGATTTTAATCTTCATTTTCTTAAAAACTGTTACTGTTTACATGTATTATTTATGATCATGATAATTTTTTTTGGGTCGTTTTAAGTTACAAAATGATTATAGGACTTAATCCCATATTTTCAGAAAGATACCTAAAAAAAAAATCTGGAATAGTATCAGCAGAACTCTAAAATGTTCACTGTTGCATGTTTTCAGATGGCTATAATGGATCTAGGTTGCTTTTGTAAACAAAATGTAGCTTGATGTTTTTGCAACTATTACAGTCTATCTAAGCATCTGTTTTTATATTTTGTATTTGTATGTGGTTCCTCTCCCCCTTCTTAGGAAAGTAAAACTGTGGAAGAGATTGATGAAGCATTGAAGATAGCAGGCGAAAATTTTGAACAATTAAGTATTGCTGTAAAAGTAAGCTTTCTGAATGATTACATTCTATCCTAAATTAAGGCATGTTCTCTTTTAATGTATATCACTGAAGGTAGAGCTTAGCATGATAGGTAGAGCTTACATATGATAATCCAGTGAGAAACATACAAAAGAATGGAAAACTCATGGCCTCCTAAAATTAGCTTCATACCGTTTGTGTTGGCAGCCTGCAGAAATTGAAGCTCTGTTAAGGAGCTATAATTTCTGCTTTCTGTGAGCTGGATTTCATGTTTTGGAAGCCTTGCAGATCACCATTCTTATACTGCTCATTATTTGGCTGTATACTGTTACACAGAGTGTTAAGTTCTTTTCTCTCTTGGCCTATCAACCCAAGAAAGAGAGAGACTTCCCTCATTTATTGACAGAGAACAAGCTCCTTGCACCTACCAACAGCAAATTCACCACCAAGGCATTCAAAAGATTGTAGCTAACATAGAATTTAAGAGTTCAACATATGAATTTGGGGGTGGGGGGGTAAAAATTCAACCTATAACAGGTTCATGTCCTTCTCACATGCAGAATACATTTACTGCATCTCCCATCCCCCAAATTTTTAACCAATTTTGGCATCAAATCTGAGTCCCAAATCTCATCTAAGTATCTTCTAAATCAGGTATGGGTGAGATTCAGGGTATACCTCATGCTGGGGCAAATTTCCTCTCCGGCTGTGAATGTGTGAAACTAGTAGATTATCTCCTTCTGAAATGTTAATGCATTGGTTGGACAGGCATAGAATAGACATTACCATTTCAAAAAGGAAAGATTAAAAGAAGAAAAGGTCACAGATCTCAAGCGATGAATCTTTGTTCAAAATACAAGGAAATATGTGGAATAGTTAACATTTTAATTAAAATATGTGTGTGTGCATATATAT
>ML663566.1:29158382-29358493 GCA_007570785.1 Antilocapra americana
GGCCTTAGTGTGTGGCATGCAGGATCTTAGTCCCCTGACCAGAGATTGAACCTGTGCCCCCATATACTGGGAGTGCAGAATCTTAACCATTGGACCATCAGAGAAGCCCCTAATGTTATATTTTAAGTTTTTATAAATTTAAGGAATCTTGCCAGAGAGAAATTTAGCTATCCAAAATGATCCATTTCCTGTATTGAGTAAAAGTGATGAGAAGTTCAGAAAACTTAGTGAGTTTCCTAGTCCTTTTTGCCAATTTTATCAGTACAAAGTACTGGCAAAGATGTGATCTTGCTGACAAGAACAAGGATTTAAACTTTAACCATGTGATTTTCCCCATTTTTATCATCTGATCTCTTCTGTGATTATTTTGAAAAGAGTCCAAAAAGTATCTTTTACTTTTCAAAATTATGTTGAATAACACAATTCCCACAAATAAAAATACCAAATTAGGTCTTTGTATTATCTTTTTCCCAGATGCTTGAACACATACACAGTCAAACAAAAGAGGAGACAGTGTGTCTTACAGAGGTTCTGGAGAAGCAGTTTGATCAGCTTTTCACTTCTCTTAATTCCAGGTAATAAGTTAAAAATATAGACTTAGTGCAACTGAAGCTTTTAACATCAACTTGTCATTTTATTTCTCTGCACAGGCTGAAAAAAATTAGTATATTTTAAACAAGCTTAGAAGGTAATGGGGGGTTCCCTTACAGGCCGGTGTTTACAGCTTCGAAATGAAGAACAGTTATTTATTTATTTAAACTATTTGCCTTCTGGTCCCAAAGCTGTTAAATGATTTCTTTCTTAAAGCAGTTAGCACAGAAAAATACTGTCTATTTCTGAATCCTCTTGTAAAATTCAGCATACTTGGGAAAATGCAAACATACATTTTCATGTACACAATGCCATCATTTTTTTGTGTTTATTTGCATCAAGAGCAAATAATAATGGTTTTTCTAAACACATACCATACTGTTACATATCCATCCTTTTTTAAAATGTTGATGTATATAATCTCAAGTAATCTTTAATCACATTTGGCATTTTAAGAGACAGACTCATATAAGTTGTGATAAATTGGTACTTAGAAATGGTGTTTGTCTATTTGACTCTTGTTTCTTTTTTTAATTTCTAATTGGAATGCCCAGAACATAGCACTCTGAATTAATCAGCACATAGATTTCAGCACTCTGAATGAATCAGTTGATATTCTTTATTTCTTGATATTTATGGTATCTCACATTTCTTATTTATAGTATCTAAGTGATAGGTCAGTTCAGTTCGGTCACCCAGTCATGTCCAACTCTTTGTGACCCCATGGACTGCAGCACGCCAGGCTTCCCTGTCCATCACCAGCTCCTGGAGCTTGCTGAAGCTCATGTCCATAGAATTAGTGATGCCATCCAGCCATCTTATCCTCTGTTGACCCCTTCTCCTCCTGCCTTCAATCTTTCCCAGCATCAGGGTCTTCCCATTGAGTCAGTTCTTCGTATCAGGTGGCCACAGTATTGGAGTTTAAAGGTGATAAGTCATGTGCATGCATTTTAAATGTTTTTAATAGTGGTAAATATACATCATAAAGTTTACTTTTTTAACCATTTAAGAGTGTACAGTTTAGTGGTGGGGGAAAGGATGAATCAGAAGCTTGAGATGAAAATACACTATTATATATAAGATAAATAAGAAGAACTGTATTCAGTATTCTGTGATGACCTATATGAGAAAAGAATCTAAAAAAAGGTTATATGTACAACTGAATCACTTTGCTGAAACTAATATTAATATTAGTTAATAGTATTAAACTAATATTAATATAACATTGAAAATCAACTATAGTCCAATAAATTAGAAATTAAAAATGTATAGTTTAGTGGCATATAATAATTTTATGTTTTACTTTTTAAGGACTACCAAATTGTGTTCTATGATCGGCGCACATGTTACTTTTCCACCAGCAGTGCTCAAAGGTTCCAGTTTCTCCACATCCTCACCAACATTTTATTTTCTTTTTTGAAAAGATAGCCATTTTGAGGATGTGAAGTGGTATCTCATTTTGGATTTGATTTACATTTCCATGACAGCTAGTATTGTGGAGTACATCTTTTCATGTGCTTAGTTGACCATTTGTGTATTTTTCTCTGGAGAAATATGTATTCCAGTCCTTTGCCCATTTTTGGATTGTTTATTTTGTTATTGATGGGGTGGAGTTCTTTATACATTATGGATATCAATCCTTTATGAGATATATCGTTTTCAGATATTTTCTCTCTTCCTGTGGCTTGCCTTTTGTTTGTGGTTTTAAATTTTTTTATTGAGATACATTTGAATTATAGTATTAGTTTCAGGTGTACAGCAGAGTGATTCAGTTATACATATTCTTTTTCATCATAGATTATTATAAGGTATTGCATATAATTCCCTGTGCTGTACAGTATGTCATTCTTTTATCTACTTTATATATAGTAGTGTGTATCTGTTAACCCAAAATGCTTAATTTGTCCCTTCTATCCTTAAATGTCTGTGGGTCTGTTTCTGACTTGTAAGTAAGTTCATTTATATTCCACATAAAAGTGATGTATGATACTTGTCTTTCTTTGTCTGACTTTAGTAAGTATAATATTCTCTAGTTCCATCCATGTTGCTACAAATGGCATTGATTCATACTTTTTTATGGCTGAGTCATATTCCATCATGTACATATATCACATCTTTTTATCCATTTAAGTTGTTTCCTTCTCTTGGCTAATGCAAATATTGATACTTTGAGTACTTTGAACATTGAAGTGCATGTATTGAGTTTTAGAGTTTTCATCTTTTCTGGATATGTGCCCAGGAGTGGGATTGCTGGATCATATGGTTACTGTTTTTAGTTTTATATAGAACCTCCATACTGTTCTCCATAGTGAATGCACCAAGTTTCCATTCCCACTGACAGTATAGGAGAGCTCCATTTTCTCCACACACTATCTAGCATTTATTGGTAGATTTTTTATGATGACCATTCTGATTTGTGGAAAGTGGGATACCTCATTGTAGTTTTGACTTCCGTTTTTCTACTACTTTGTGATGTTGGATATCTTTTCATGTGCCTGTTGACCATCTGTGTAATGGTCTTCTTTGGAGAAATGTCAGTTTAGGTATTTTGCTCATTTTTTTATTTTTTATTGAGCTGTATGAGCTGTTTGTATGTTTTATAAACTAAGCCTTTGTTGGTCACATAGTTTGCAAATATTTTTTTCCAGTCCATAGGTTGTCTGTTGCTATTGTTGAACTGAATTATTTAGCTGTGTCAGGTCTTAGTTGTGGCATGTGGGATCTAGTTCCCCAACCAGAGATTGAACCCAGGTCTCCTGCACTGGGAGTGTAGAGTCTTAGCCATTGGACCACCAGGCAAATCCCTCCTTTTCACTCTGTTGATAGCATTCTTTGATCCAAAAATGTTTTTAATTTGTGGAGTCCAATTTATCTATTTTTTCTTTTGTTACCTGTGTTTTGGTGTCATATCCAAGAAATTGTTGCCAAATCTTCAATCATGAAACTTTCTCCAACTGTGTTTTCTTTTAAGAGTTTTACAGTTTTAGCTTTTACATATAGATCTTTGAGGCACTTTAAGCTAATTTTTGTATATAGTATAAAGGAAGGGTCCAACTTCATTCTTTACCATATGGATATCCAGTTTTCCCAGCACCATTTGTTGGAAGGATGGGTCTTTTCTCCATTGAATGGTCTTGAAACCCCTGTCAAAACTCAGTGACCATGTTTGTGAAGATTTATTTCTGGGCTCTCTATTCTCTTCCATTGGTCCATCTGTCTGTTCTTGTGGCAGTAGAACAGTGTTTTAATTACTGTGGCTTTGTAGAAAATTTTGAAATCAGGATGTGTAGGGTCCAGCTTTGTTCTTCCTCAAGAAGATTCTTTTGGAAGTTTGGGGTCCCTTGCAATCTCCTGTGACTTTTAGGATGGGTTTTTCTAGTCTACATGAAGCATCATTGGAATTTTGATATGGATGGCTTTGAATTGTAAATTGCTTTGGATATTGACATCTTACCAAATATTAACTCTTCCAGTTCATGATTTTAAGAGATCTTTCCATTTATTGTGGCTTCATCAATTTCAGCAATGTTATATAGTATACAGCAAGTGTACAAGTCAGTTGCAGCCTCAGTTATGTTTATTCCTGAGTACAGTCTTCTTTTTATTTTTTTGTGAAATGAATTATTTTCTCAGTTTCTTTTTCGGCCTGTTCATTGTTAGTATGTAGAAATGCATCTGATTTTTTGTGTGCTCATTTTGTATCCTGTATCTTTGCTGAATTTATTGATTAACCCTACTACTATTTTTGTGCCATCTTTACCTATAAGACTTTCTGGTGGCTCAAACAGTAAAGTACCTGCCTACAATGCAGAAGACCTGGTTCAGTCTCTGGGTTGGGAAGATCTCCTGGAGAAGGAAATGGCAACACACTCTTACTATTCTTGCCTAGAAAATCCCATGGACAGAGGAGCCTGGTAGGCTACAGTCCATGGGGTCGCAAAGAGTCGGACATGACTGAGCGACTTCACTTTCTTTTCTTTCTTACCTATAAGATCACATCATCTGCAAAAAGGCATCACTTTCATAGAAGAGTGCAAGAGTGGAATGATATGGGAGAATGGCATTGAAACATGTAAATTATCATATGTGAAATCAATCGCCAGCCCAGGTTTGATGCATGATACAGGGTGCTCAGGGCTGGTGCATCGGGATGACCCAGAGGGATGGAATAGGGAGGAAGGTGGGAGGGGATTCTGGAAGGGGAACACATGTATACCCATGGTGGATTCATGTCAATGTATGGCAAAATCAACACAATAATGTAAAGAAAAAAATTTCATTTTCTTATCAATTTGGGTGGCCTTTATGTCTTTTTTTGACTAATTCTGGCTAGAACTTAAAATAGTATATTAAATAGCAGTGATAAACTCTCACACCCTTTTCTTACTACTGTCCTTAGAAGAAAAGCTGTCAGTGTTTCATCATCTAGTGTAATGTTAGCTGTGGGTTTTTCTTACATAAGCTTTATATGTTGGTGTAGTTTTCCTCAGTTCCTCTTTGGGAGTATATTTTTATCCTGAAAGGGTGTTGAGACTATCATATCCTTTTTCTCTATAATTTGAGAGGATCTTGTGGGGGTTTTCTTCTTTCTGTTAATGTGCTGTATAACATTAATTGATAGTCATACTTCATTTCAGGAATAAATCCCATTTGGCATGATGTATCATTCTTTCACTGTTCTGCTGATTCAATCTGCTAGTATTTTGTTGAGGATTTTGCCTTAATGCTCATAAGAAACACTGATCAATAGTTTTTTGGTAGTGTTTTCTTATGGCTTTGGTATGAAGGTGATGCTGGTCTCAGAATAAATTGAAGAGTGTTATCTGTGACTCTTCAATATTTTGGAAGGGTTAGAGGGGAATTGGTTTTATTTCTTTGAATTTTTGGTAGAATTTACCAGCGAAGTCATCTGGTCTGGGCTTTTCTGTTGGGGAAGCTTTTGATTACTAATTCAATCTTGTTATCTTTTATTGACCTGCTCAGATTTTCTGTTTCTTCATGATTCAGTGTTGGTAGGTGGTATGTTTGTAGGAATTTGTCCACTTCATCTAGGTTATCCAATTTCTTGGCATAGTTATTCATAGCATTGCTTTCACATCTTTTTTTAGTTTCTGTAAAATTGATTATCCTGTGCCTCCAAACAAAGCTAGTGGAGGTGATGGAATTCCAGTTGAGCTATTTCAAATCCTGAAAGATGATGCTGTGAAAGTGCTGCACTCAATATGCCAGCAAATTTGGAAAACTCAGCAGTGGCCACAGGACTGGAAAAGGTCAGTTTTCATTCCAATCCAAAAGAAAGGCAATGCCAAAGAATGCTCAAACTACTGCACAATTGCACTCATCTGACACACTAGTAAAGTAATGCTCAAAATTCTCCAAGCCAGGCTTTAGCAATAGGTGAACCCTGAGCTTCCAGATGTTCAAGCTGGTTTTAGAAAAGGCAGAGGAACCAGAGATCAAATTGCCAATGTCCAATGGATCATCGAAAAAGCAAGAGAGTTCCAGAAAAACATCTTATTTCTGCTTTATTGACTATGCCAAAGCCTCTGACTGTGTGGATCACAATAAACTGTGGAAAATTCTGAAAGAGATGGGACTACCAGACCACCTGACCTGTCTCTTGAGAAACCTGTATGCAGGTCAGGAAGCAACAGTTAGAACTGGACATGGAACAACAGACTGGTTCCAAATAGGAAAAGGAGTATATCAAGGCTGTATATTGTCACCCTGCTTATTTAACTTGTATGCAGAGTACATCATGAGAAACACTGGGCTGGAAGAAGCACAAGCTGGAATCAAGATTGCCAGGAGAAATATCAGTAACCTCAAATGACACCGCCGTTATGGCAGAAAGTGAAGAAGAACTAAAGAGCCTCTTGATAAAAGTAAAAGAGAAGAGTGAAAAAGTTGGCTTAAAGTTCAACATTCAGAAAACTAAGATCATGGCATTGGTCCCATCACTTCATGGAAAATAGATGGGGAAACAGTGTCAGACTTTTTTTTTTTCGGGGCTTCAAAATCACTGCAGATGGTGATTGCAGCCATGAAATTAAAAGATGCTTGCTCCTCGATAGAAAAGTTATGATCAACCTAGACAGCATATTAAAAAGCAGAGATGTTACTTTGCCAACAAAAGTCTGTCTAGTCAAGGCTGTGTTTTTTCCAGTAGTCATGTATATATGTGAGAGGTGAACTATAAAGAAAGATGAGCACTGAAGAATTGATGCTTTTGAACTGTGGTGTTGGAGAGGACTCTTGAGAGTCCCTTAGACTGCAAAGAAATCCAACCAGTCCATCCTAAAGGAGATCAGTCCTGGCTGTTCATTGGAAGGACAGATGTTGAAGCTATAACTCCAATACTTGGGCCACCTGATTTGAAGAGCTGACTCATTTAAAAAGACCCCTGTTGCTGGGAAAGATTGCGGGCAGGTGGAGAAGGGGATGACAGAGGATGAGATGGTTGGATGGTATCACTGACTCGATGGACATGGGTTTGAGTGGACTCCGGGAGTTGGTGATGGACAAGGAGGCCTGGTGTGCTGCAGTTTATGGTGTCGCAAAGAGTCGGACATGACTGAGCAACTGAACTGAATGCCTACTTTATTTTTTATTTTGGTAAATTGATTCTTTTCTTGTTTTTCTAGGCAGTGTAGCTAAAATTGGTGAATTTTAATCTCAATTGTCTTTTGGTTGCATTGATTTTTCTCTGTTTTTGCCTAGCTATTTACTTATTTCTGCTCTAATCTTATTATTTCTTCCTTCTGCCACCTTTGGGTTTAGTTTGTTATTTTCCAGTTCCTAAGGTGTAAACATAAAGGTTGAAGGCAAAAGAAGAGGAGGGTGGCAAAGGGTGAGATGTTAGATAGCATCACTGACTCAATGAAATGAATTTGATCAAACTCTGAGAGAGAGTGAAGGACAGGGAAGCCTGGTGTGCTGCAGTGCATAGGGTCATAAAGAGTTGGACATGACTTAGCGACTGAACAATAGCAAAGGTGTAAAATTAGGTTGTTGGTTTGCTATGCCTTTTTTAATGTACTTACAAGTATATTTTTATTTCCTCTCAGATCCAATTTAACTATATCCCATAAATTTTGATATTTTGATTTTTCATTTTCATTTGTCTCAAAATACTCTCCTTGTATTACTTTTATTTGATCCATTTGTGTTTAGGAGTATGTTCTTCAATTTCCACATATTTGTGAAATTTCCAGTTTCCTTCTTTTATTGAGTTCTAGTTTCATTCCTTTGTGTTCAGAAAGGATACTTTGTATACACTGTCTTTTTTTTTTTTCTTTACATTATCATGTTGGTTTTGCCATACACTGACATGAATCTGCCATGGGTATACATGTGTTCCCCTTCCAGAAACCCCCTCCCACCTTCCTCCCTATTCCCTCTCTCTGGGTCATCCCAGTGCACCAGCCCTGAGCACCCTGTATCAAGCATCAAACCTGGGCTGGCGATTGATTTCACATATGATAATTTACATGTTTCAATGCCGTTCTCCCATATCATCCCACCCTTGCCCTCTCCCATAGAGTCCAAAAGACTGTTCTATACATCTGCATTTCTTTTGCTGTCTCGCAAAAGTTAGTATACTGTCTTTTAAAACGTATTAAGACTTGGGGTTTTTTTGAGCTAACATGTGGCCTAACCTGGAGAATGCTACCTGTATGCTTGAGGAAACTTTCTACCACCTTCTTGGATGGCCTTGGTTCCTCTTGCTGCCTGAGTGCCAAATTAAGTGAAAGGGTTCTTCAGGCAGTCCCCCTTCCCCCCACCAATCCTGCCAGGTCTCGCTCCCCCAACCCCCCACCACAAAGTAGGACATTGCAAATAAGGTCTGCTATGCTCCCTTTGGAGGGAAGGAATCAGGAAGAGTGCTGATGCCTCCAGACCAGGACTGCACCACACTGAGGAAAGGTCTGGGAAAGGACAAGAAATGAAATGTCCTGCTGATAAAGAATGTGGATCTTTTCCACTGCACATTTTTGTTGTTGCTGTATACCTTTGTCCATTCTCCAGTTCTAGAAGGTTATTGTAACCAATTCTTAGCTGTCGTTTAACATCACCATTGAAAAATGAGGAATTCGAGTCTCCTAGTCTGCCATTTTGATGACATCACTCACTGGGCATGAATTTTGGGGAGAATCTCTGAAACTTATCAAAAAGACCATTTATCTCCTAAATAGATGATTTTCATATATTGTATATGTAATTACTAAAAATTTTTTGGAATACTTCTTCACCTGCAGAGCATGTGTGTGCGTTAGTCATTCAGTTGTGTGCAACTCCTTGGGACCCCTTGGACTGTAGCCCGCCAGGCCTCTCTGTCCATGGAATTCTCCAGGCGAGAATACTGGAGTGGGTTGCCATTCCCTTCTCCAGGGGATCTTCCCGACTTAGGGATTGAACCCAGATCTTCTGCATTGCAGGCAAATTCTTTACTGTCTGAGCTACCAGAGAAGTCCTTGCAGAGCCTGTGGCACATTCTTATTTCTCTTCAGTGTGACAAACTCCCCTTTATTGAGGCCAGATTTGATTTTGAGGAAATCATTTTATTCATTTATAAGATGAATAAAATGAGCAATAATTTTTGGTACAAAATATCTTAAATTCCATAATAAAGTAATTCCACTATAGGCACAAAAATTTTTGAGTAATGAAGGAATAACTCTTAAGTTTCATTACTGATAGGTTTGAAGATTATAGTTAATTGATATTTAAGTTTTGGTTTGGTGAAGTCTATTTTAAAGTCTTATTTCAAATTCATGTAATATGTATCTGCTTATGAAATTTTAAAATGTGCAGGTAAATCCTTGTGAGAAATGAATACAGATATGTCTTTATAATGGCACAAGTGACTGCAAGGTAGCCAGAATTTCTCTTACTTTTAAAAGTGGTAGATTCATCTAGGGTTTATCTTACCTCTGCAGTTCTGTGACACCTGTATCTGAACATAACTATATTCTTATACAGAAGTTACTTTTTTTCTGGTTACATCAACATAGCTTTCAACTATAATAGATTTCAGTTCAGTTGAATGCCTCATTAACCATATTAAAATTTAAGTTCATGAAATTGAAATTACCTTTTCAGTACTTTTGAGTTATGATAAATTTGCTTTCATAAAATTGTTTATGAAATATTGAAAAATAACTTAATTTTAAATGAAGGAAGAAGAGCCTGTGTGAAGAATTAGTAAGAAATACAGACAATTATTTATCAAAAATAATAGTGACTAAAAGCTACGTTGAAGCGAAAAAAAATGATTTGGATGCAGCTATGAAGATAGCAAGAGAATTAAAATCTGCACCTTCTCTAAGGATATATTGTGACCTAAATCAGGTAATTTTAATAGTTTGTAATGTGAATTATTTATGTGGTAGCTTACTTTACCTGCTTTATAATATTATATCTAAGACTTAACTGCAAGAATTTGCTTTTCAGATTATCCTAACTTTATTGGCATCAATTTAGAATTCTTAGGCATTTAAATTCTAAGATAAACATTAATAACTTTGTTTGGCCTTTTATTATTATTTGCCACTTAGGGAAATGGTGCAGTAAAGTCTTTATAACACACAATCTGAGAACAAGTAGGAAGACATTAAGTCGAAAGTTGTTTCTAGGACACTTGAATAAAAAAAAAAGTAGCAAAATAAATAGGACTCTAATTTTATGACAGGTATGACTATCAACTCTTAACTTAGAAATTTATCAAAATGCTGTTGAAGTTTTTCTCCCAACCCCCGACTGTGTGTCAAGAAACAAGGTGTTTCAACCCTGTCCTGTCATCTAATCATGTGCCTTGAGTTGGGCAGAAATAGAAACATGTTTCTTGCGAGATTGTTTGCTGGGAAAGAGTTACCATCAGCCCTCTTTGTTAATTTCCATCATGTTCCCTTGAGGTATAGAGCCTACTCTGTTGTCTTGGAATCTTCAGGACCTCATTCCCCATAGATAATCAGATGTTTAGACTGAACTGAGGTGTAAAATAGAAGCCCTTGATTTACCTGCTTCCAAAGTATTGAACTTTTAAAGTTTTTGCACCATCTTACTTAACCAGGCCTCCGTCTAGCTGTAGTTGCAAGAACAGTAGTAGTCTATTCCTGTGTATTACACATGAAACATTAGGAGGTGAAAAAAAGTAAAATTTGGTCTTTACCCTAGTTAGCCACATTAGGAAGAAGGGGGCAGAAAAAGAGAGAGAAATGTTTGAGGCAGCAGTGCAGGTGCACAACGAATGTGATTAGAATTTCCCCTAATCATGTAGCTGTGTCCCATTTATTAGTTGTTATCTTTTGTTGTTGTGTCTTAATACATATCTCCAAAAGATTTTAAATTTCTTTGGGGAAATTTGCACCCCTCCCTTTGCTTGCCTAAAATCAGACCCTGAGCACATTAGTCAAATACCTAAAGAGTATAGTTTTCCCTCTAAAATCTTACTTTGTTTCAACAGTATTTGTAACAAAACCAGATGCACATATGAGCAATACTTCTCTTTTAATTCTAGATTATCCGGACTTTGAAGTTAACAGTTGAGAGTGAATTGTCACAAGTCAGCTCTCTAAAACTAAGAAACTCTCCCAAGTAAGTAATTGTAATTCATATAAAAGTAATCTATAATTCAGAAGAGTCTGATAATTAAGTATAAAAGTATATTAGAATCTAGATTTATTAAAATTACAAGCAATTATAAATTGAAAATTTTGGTAAAAAATATTTCCCAGATTAGCAACCAAATTAAAGTAAGTGTGATTTATGAACTAAAAAGTTGTTTAAATGTTCTTTCAGCGTTTTTAATGTTAGCTAATTTTTATTAGAGAAAGTAATAAACTTGTATTAGAACACTTTTTATGCTAAGTATTTAATTTTAGGTTGAATATGAATTGCAGTGAGATCATCTCTATGTTCAACAGTATGGGAAAGATTGAATTTGAGGATTCAACAAGGTAAGTATTTATAAGAATGGCAACATGCCATTAGTGTCTGATATGGCCTAAGGGACAGAAATATTAGATCAAACAGAAAAATTGATCTTTAGTATAATGTTGTTGATTCAAAAGCTGAAAAATAATATAAGGGCAAAATGCTTTCTGTAAATTAATGCTACATAAAATATTTAAGAATTAAATGACCTAGAAAGGATTAGTATTCAATGATGTATGTGTCATCTTTGAGATTCACTTATTCAGCCAGCATTGAACACTGATATGCTAGCCTCTAGGTATTGAAAAGTGAAAGTGTTTACTCAGTCATGTCTGACTCTTTGCAACCCTGTGGACTGTAGCCCTGTCAGGCTCCTCTGTCCATGGGATTTCCCAGGCAAGAATACTGGAGTAGGTAGCCATTCCCTTCTCCAGGGGATCTACTGGACCCAGGAACTGAACCCCGTCTTCTCCATTGGCAGGCAGATTCTTTACCACTGAGACATAACACCCCAGATATTGAGATTTATGCAGAGAAGTTACAGTAAATAAAGAATGACATATGTAAAGTACATAATTGCCTTCATAGTAAAATGTGCAGTCTAATGGAGATGCAAAAGAAGGGAATGATCAGTTCTTTGCAGAGTACCAGGGAACTTGGAAAGAGCAGATTTGATTTTCCCCCATTCATGAAAAATGAGTAGCAGTTGAAAGGGAGAACAGTACGGAGGCAGCATATTAGCAGAAAAAAATTTATGGTCAGTGAGAGCACAATATAGTGTTCAGGAACCTGCATGTAGAATTTTGTTTGACAGAGGATACATAAAGGCTGAATCCTAAAAACTTGGTATGCTTTGGTGGTGTTTGAACTTTATTTCCTTGACTTGTGCTACCTAATATGATAGCTCCTAACCATGTGTGGGTATTTAAATGTAAACATAAATTAAAACTAAATAAAATGAAGATTTTTAGTTCGTTGGTTGCACTAACCACATTTCAGGTGCTCATATTGGTCAGTGCAGCATAATGTCATTATTGCAGAAGGTTATGTTGGATAGCACAGCTGTAAATAATAGCCATTAAAAGATTTTCAGAATGAAAGTAAAAGTAATTAGGTTACATTTGTAAAAGGTAACTCTAGTGACCATAGAGAATTTTTTTTAAAGAATATGAGGCTGAAGGATGGCTTAGGTTATTATATGACCTAGCATATAATATTATATATTTTATATATATAATATGGCCTAGCAAATGATGAGAAACCAAATGTAGGTAGTAGCACTGGAAAGGAATGGGTAATGACAAATGCTAAATAGGGAAAAGTGGTGAAACTTAGTAATCGTTTCAGTGTGCGGACTGAGGAAAAGGGAAGCATTCCAATAATTTATAGGTGTATCTTTGAAGACTGAGGTGATGAATTGTGGTCTTACTCACCAAGATTGGAAATATACAAAGAATAGTTGGGAGGGGAAGATAGTGGGATATGTTGAGTTCCTGATGTTTACTAGGTATCTGGAAAGAAACCTCTAGAGGGAAGTTACAGGATTTAATTCTTGGGTTTAGGAGTAGTGAGAATATAAATGGTTTAGAAACCCCCAAAAGGAAATAAGTTTATTCATTTGAAGGTGGTGTGGCTCCTCGGGAAATCATCCCTCAAGAAGCATCACATTCATTACTTTGGGGGACTAATGAGGGCCTGGCCCACAGCATTACAAGCTCAGAAACAGATATGAGCTGATCTACTATAAACCAGGTAAACTCATGTAAGCCAAGTTCACAAAACTAACACATGATCCAAATGCCAGTTTATTAACTTAAGGGGCAGATAATATTGCCACAGGGACTATTAATAGAATACTTATGTTGGCATTCTTTTCCAATAGCCAAACAGACACAGAAAGCCAAATCATCAGAAATTGCTTTGCAGTGTTTTTGGAATAAGGGAATAAGATATATCGAATAGCTGTGAAGAGTGTTGGTACTAGTCAGCCTGCTGTGTTCCTTGACCCCTCAGGAAAGACCTTGCCAGAGGCCTCAAGTACAAGGCCTTTGGCTCGAGTCATCTTGCCCACACATGGAGCCCTGGCCTCTGTATGCCTCTGTGACTTGACTTTCTGCACTTTCATGGATGATCATCCTTTCCAGTCAGTACATTCTTCTAGATGTTTTCATATCTTGAATATGGTTACTGTCAAATATTTTTAATACCAAAAGGTATTATCTTTAAGCGTCTGTACTGATCTTGCCACGGTTTTAACTCAGAAGTCTTTTAAATTTCTTCCTAGATTTTAGGGAAAGTATCACTGTAGCCTGCCTCTACTGATGACAGGTGGTAATTAAAGAATGGGTTTGCATAGTGAAAACATATTGAAGTGGGTCAAGGACAGCGCCCTAGAAAAATATTAAATTTCAAGACAGGGAAAGAGTAACTTGCAAACCAAAGGAAACGAAAAGGGAGCAGGAGAGAATGATACTCTAGAAGTCAAAAGAGGAGAGGTTTGTGAGGCAGGAGTTGATTGACAATGTTAAATGTCTCAGTAAGGTCAGATAAGAGTTATATAAAAAGAAATGTTTTAGATTACAAAGTTGTGTATGTATATGTATACTTAGGAGGTGTTTGGACCTTTAGTCAACATGTATTAAGAGACAGATAAAATAGGTCTGCTGAATTCAGTTGGCTTTGTAGGTCCTTATTTCTGATTTCATTTGGCTTCTTATATGGTGATCTGTAAAGAAGCTAAAACTTGCATGGGTTAACTAGAATAAAGGCTTCTGAGATTCAATCTCATCTCTTTGATAGAATTTCTATACTTGTAGATTTGATAGCTTTTATCTGTATAGATTTGTGAAGATAGAAAAATATGGAGTGAAGTGAATAATCAGCTGCAGGTTAGTGGCTATTAAATAATCATACCCAAAAGATTCAGACTAATCATCATTTTAACCCTCAGTGTAAGTTTCTAGAAATTGTCTTAAGATTGTACCCCCAAGTGCTTCCTACACTTTATTTTTAAGCTAGTGAATTGAGAGAAATAATCTAAGCATAATTTAAAATCAAACACGAAAGCCAAATCAAAGTTTGAACAACTAAAATTGAAAACCTCATATGACCCAGCAATCCCACTGCTGGGCATACACACCAAGAAAACCAGAATTGAAAGAGATACGTGTACCCCAATGTTCATCGCCACATTGTTTACAATAGCCAGGACATGGAAGCAACCTAGATGTCCATCAACTGACGAATGGATAAGAAAGCTGTGGTACATATACACAATGGAATATTACTCAGCCATTAAAAAGAATACATTTGAATCAGTTCTACTGAGGTGGACGAAACTGGAGCCTATTATACAGAGTGAAGTAAGCCAGAAGGAAAAACAACAATACAGTATACTAACGTATATATATGGAGTTTAGAAAGATGGTAACAACAACCCTGTATGCGAGACAGCAAGAGAGAAAATAGATGTATAGAACAGTCTTTTGGACTCTATGGGAGAGGGCAAGGGTGGGATGATATGGGAGAATGGCATTGAAACATGTAAATCATCATATGTGAAATCAATCGTCAGCCCAGGTTTGATGCTTGATACAGGGTGCTCAGGGCTGGTGCACTGGGATGACCCCAAGAGAGGGAATCGGGAGGGAGGTGGGAGGGGGGTTCTGGAAGGGGAACACATGTATACCCATGGCAGATTCATGTCAATGTATGGCAAAACCAACTCGATAATGTAAAGAAAATAAATAACAAAAAATAAAAAAATAAAATAAAATTGAAAACCATATCCACTGTTGTTTTAGGATCAGATAGTTGTGACATGACTATGGCAAGTTCTTTCTTCAACTTCTCATTGATTTTCTGTTGTTGACCTTTTAAAGCTTGTGGACTTCTTGGGAATGGGCAGAAGTTTCTTTTTGGATAATGGAAATGTTGTAAAACAAAGTTATAGTGATTATTTAGTAGAAATTTAGTAGAAGTTACCAGATTTTATAGTACGTAAATTATTTCAGTGTTGCTGTTTTTAAAAATACCCGTGGGACACCTGTACAACTATAATTCTTTGTATGTGTCACAGTACTGTCATATGAAAAGGAAATGGCTTTAAAGTAGATCTAAAAAATTATGATTTAAAATAGCCTCTGTATTTTTAAACAGATGTGATCCTCAAGAAAGTGAGATGGAAAAGAATGGTCAAAAGAAATACAATTGTAAAAAGGAATTTTCTTATGGTGGTACATACCTATCACTAGAAAAGAAAAAGGTTGACATTTCTGTCCTAACTAATGAAGCCCCACTGACTTCTTCACAATGGGAAACCAGTGATGTGCATTTGGAAGCTGACTTCCAGCCACAGAAAGAGATTGTTGCAGCAACACTCCCTAAAACCATTGCTGCTCTGCCTCAGATGGGATCTAGCCCTGATGTGATCATTGAAGAAATTATTGAAGAAAATCTGGAAAGTGAGTAAAAATACAAAAACAGGGAAACAATAAATCATATCTGGAATTGGAAACAAATTAATACATGTTTGTCCCTGATCTTAACAAACATAGGTCTATTATCTTACATCTCATTATGAGTAAAGCTGTTGATCCCATGCCACTCCTTTCACATTTTGCAAAGTTAGGATAGTTTTTATTTTTAATGCAATAGTATAGCTAAACTCTAATATTTGGTTTAGTTAGTGTATTTGACTTTTCAGCATTCCACATACAAACATCTATAAAAGATGAAAATACTATAAGTAAATGGTGTTAGTAGAAGCAGTCTGATGACTTTGTCCTTAAATTTAACAATACCCTAAATTTTTGTCCTGAGATGCAATCCTTTATAAAAATGAACTATCATGAATATAGGGCTTTCCTGGTGGCTCCGACGGTAAAGCGGGAGACCCGGGTAATATACAGAAGCATCTATTTGGTAACATTTAAATATATCATGATTGTTAGATTTCTAGTGTTGGTGTTCTCACCATCAGCATCAGTGAGATACTGCTGGGTGTAGTTACACTGTCAGTCATCTTTAGGGCCACTTTCAAAATCAGGTTTGGTTTTCTCCTCCCTCACCCCCGTCCCCACTCCCAGTCTGTTCCATTTGTTGACTTCCCAGAATGATACAAAAAAATGACAAGCTGTTTTTTTCCACTATATTATTATTATCATTGGTTATCTCAGTAAATTAAGAAAACTATCAGGACTTTGCCTGCTGATACATAAGGGTCTTAACCAATCCAGTACTTTGCCAAATTCAAGTACAGCTTCTTATACAGTGTGTTAAATATGCCATTATCAACATAATAAAACTAACACAGTTGCCTTTATTTCCTATTTTGATGAAGCATGCTTCACAGATTATTTTGTTGAGACACCTAGATATCCAAAAAAGCCTCTTCAGAAGACATCTGTTTCTTTTGGATCAAAAACAGGTACTTTAACAACTCTGAACTTGATATAGCAGAGTTTGATGTATATAAAAAGTATTAAGTTATATATAAATTTAGATAAAGTATATATAAGTAACTTACGGAGAGTGAAACAGTAAAATGAATTGTATTAATAACTAAAACTTTTCTTCTTCTTCTTTTTTTTTTTTTTTTTTTTTTGCTGTGCTGCACAGCTTGTGAGATCTTAGCTTCTCCACCAGGAATTGAACCCAAGCCTATGGCAGTGAAAGCTCTTAAGTCCTAACCACTGGACTGCCAAAGAAATTCCCAAAACTTCTTTTTTAATGTTAATTAAAAGTCCTAGCTCTCAGCTGTCTCCCCAGTAACACATACATGTTGTTTTACCTCATCCTCAGTATGGGTGTTATTCTTCATGATCTGTATTGGATAGGTAAAATGACCTATTTGTTCAGTTTTTTATCTTGTATCTATATTTCAGTTCCTCCTAGTCACTTTTACTAGATTTATTAGAACATCTGCACTGTTTAAAAATTGAATATATTAAGTACCCTGTGACCCTTTTCCCCTAATCTACTTCCATTCCATTTAGTCTATTCCTCCTTTCTAGAGTTTCTTTATGCATATTTGAACAAATACACGTATATTATTTTTCTGACTCTTAGTTTTTGTTTTTGTACATAAAACGTAGCTTGCCATACACACTGCTGTGTTCTTTCCCTTCCTTTTTCTTTTTTCTTTCTTTTTTTCTTCCTCTGTTTGGCCATGCTATGCAGCACTGTGGGATCTTCATTCCCTGACAAGGGATGAAACATGTGCCTCTGGCAATGAAACATGAAGTCTTAACCACTGGACTGCCAGAAAAGTCCCTTAGTTCCTTCCTCAACATTATACTCTGGAGATCTTTTCATATCAGTAAAAACACTTGGCCTAATTACTACTGTATGAAATAAGTTTCTGCTTGTATTTTTTATTCTGCCCTCCCCTTACTTCCACCAAAACATACATATCTCCCTCTAAATGCTGCTCACTATATTGGTTTTCCCAGACATTTTTTCATACTCCTCTAGTCTGGTAAGATCTAGGAGTCAAAGCAGCCATGAGCTAATAATTGGTTCCTTCAGTTTAGTGTAGTTTATACAGGATTATTGTAGCAATACTAGAAACGTCATTGTCATTGGGGTTCTGAACTCTAGTTATGTTTATGAATAAATTCTGAAGTTTTGTTGTAATACAGTAGAGTTATAGCATGTACTCTGACTCTGGTACCTAACTAACTTAGGTACCTACATGAACTTCAGTTCCACTTATTTAACATATTTTGCAAATGTTCAGTTCAGGTTGCTAAAGAAATCATTGTGAAAGTGGAATTTATTTATCAGTTTGGTTACTATTTGAGATTGATTTGGATTACTCTTTTATGTGCCCTAAGTATTGTAGAGTTTGCAGTGCTACAGGACACATTCTTTTAGAAGATACTGCATTCAATTTTTGTGAATTCTTTCCTAACTTTTGGTTTATTAATGTGGTTTGAAAATTCTCATCCAGGTTCTCCAGAGCTAGTTTTTGTAAGCCATGTAATACATCCTTGCCACTTCTACATTCGGAAGTATTCACAAATAAAAGATGCAACAGTATTGGAAAGGAAGGTGAATCAGTTTTGCAATAAGAATTTACACCTTGATCCTTCAGATGTTTTGGAGCTAGGTAATGAAATATTCCAAGTTAAAATATAAAGCTTAGTTAAATACTTGGCAACTCATGCAGACTTTTTATAATACAGATTTGAGCAACCATAAAGCTTTTGGAATTATTTAACATAAGATAAATTTTATTTAAGTAGATTAGCTAAATATTAAGCTTTTTTGCTCAGAGGTATCATAGTAATATTATGGTATACAGTATACATAATTCAAATGTTTTTAATACATATCATTTGCCAAGTTTAATTGGAGTCATAGTAATTTGGAACTTGCTGTCTTTTCTTCATATTCTTTTCCATTATGGTTTAATCACCAAATATTGAATATAATTCCTGTGTTCCCACTAGCACCTTGTTGTTATCCATTCTGTACGTGATAGTTTGTGTTTGCTAACCTCAAACTCCTACTTCATCCATCTCCCAGCCCCCCTCTTCCTTGGTAGTCACAAATCTGTTTTCTAGGTCTGTGAATCTGTTTCTGTTTCATTAAAGTTCATTTATATCATATTTTAGGTTCCACATTTAAGTTATATATATCATGTGGTATTCATCTTATTCTGACTTACTTCACTTAGCATGATAGTCTAATCTGACCATGTTGCTACAAATAGCATTGTTTTGATCTTTTTATGGCTGAGTAGTGTTCCATTGTATATATGTACTACATCTTTATCCATTCATCTGTCAATGGACATAAAATTGACTGTTGAGTAAAATATACACAAAAACTCCATTATGGAGTATGGTGAGATTTTTTAAATTATAAAATCCATATTAGGTTAAATAATTTGTTCCTTGCTTCTAGAGAAAAGTATTTCTCTAAATGTTTCTTGTAGTATGCTTACCATCCCTTGCTATCCACATGTGGATGTTGAAAATGTCATTGAACATCTGAATGAGATAGATGCAGGGCAGTGTATCTGTTTCCTAGTGCTACACGGAGGGTAGCTGGTAAATTTAATCAATGCATCTTAATTCTGCATGTAATTTGCCGTAAATTAGGCTTTCATTGGTAGCCCAGCTGGTAAAGAATCTGCCTGCAATGCAGGAGACTCCGGGTTGATTCCTGGGTTGGGAAGATCCCTTGGAGAAGGAATAGGCTACTCACTCCAGTATTCATGGGTTTCCCTGGTGGCTCAGATGGTAAAGAATCCTCCTGCAATGTGGGAGACCTGGGTTTGATCCCTGGGTTGGAAAGATTCCCCTGGAGGAGGGCAGGGTAGCCTGCTCCAGTATTCTTGCCTGGAGAATCTTCATGGGCAGAGGAGCCTGGCGGGCTACAGGCCATGGGGTCACAGAGTCAGACATGACTGAGCAACTAAATACATAATAGTACAGGCTTTCATTACAAATATCTTCTTTATAATACTGTTGACTAAATATGATTATACTCTGTAATGAAGCTGTGATCTGATTTATTAGTAGAGCATTTTCTCATTCTATTAATATCATTCAATGCCTGTATATAACTGATATCAAAAAGTACTATATTATCTGTTCAACTTTATATTTGTTGCTGTTTAGTCGCTAAGTCGTGTCCGACTCTTTGAGACCTGATGGACGATAGCCTCAAGGCTCCTCTGTCCAGGCAAGAATACTGCAGTGAGTTGCCATTTTCTTCTCTTAGAGGATCTTCCCGACCAAGCAATTGAACCTGCATCTCTTGCATTGGCAGGCGGATTCTTTACCACTGAGCCATCAGAGAAGCCCCAACTTTATATTAGTAGTTCTTTAAAAGTATTGCTAACTCTCAGCTGATATTTGTAGCTTACCAGAATATCAGAATATTAGAATCATCATATACTTCTCATAAAATGATAAAATTTTTAAAGTTAAAAAACAGTGTTTAAACTATGAATGTCTAAGGAGGGAAGTGTAGTGGTACACTTAAATATAGTTAGATTTTTAATGACTGCAAATAATTCTCTAAATTTAACATATATATAAAAGAGCTCAGTTTAGTTTCAGAAAATGTTCTAAGAAAGTCAAAATATCATTCTTTAAGTTGTCAAGGATAATTAATTATTTCAAGGTAGATATACATAATTTACATACTCATTTATCTTTTGAGAAATTAGTGTTAAGGGAAGAAATGTAACACAGTGTTTTAGCTGAGTATCCTCTTGTTCCCTTTTTCTACCTGAGCTTTTCATTATAAAGAACAACAAATGGCTTCAATAGGCTTTTATCTCATCCATTTCAACAAAGAATAGTTTAATAAAATATAGTTTAAATCTAAGAATATTGGTTATATGATGTATCAACGTAAGAGGAGGGTTGATGACAGTCTCAAGGCCAAGTACAAGTTTTGGTAGAACTTGAAAGGTTACACTGTGTGCCCCTGAGCTATCCTGTTGTCATTAGCATATGGAGAGGGGATTTTGCAGCCTCTCTCTATGTGGTAAGTGAACACATCTTACCAAATTCATCTCTGATGTTAGCTCAGTTGTTAAGAGGATGGGCTCCAAGACTGCCTGGGTTCTCCTCCTCCCTCTTCTAAGTAGCCTTGTGGATTGGGCTAGATTTGCAGCCTCTCTTTGCCTGGTTTTCTTACCTATGGGCTGAAAACAGCATATCTGTTGGGTTGTTGTGAGGAGAAGGTAAATTCAGACACAAATTCTGAGAACATTGCTGAGCTGATAGTAAAAGGAAAAATTCGGACTTCATTCTAACTTGATTTTTTTTCTGGTTATTAATTTGTAATTCATCTGATCCCTCCATAAGGTCTTCTGCTGCTAGGTCCTTGGTTCACTTTCCTCTTTTCTGAACTCTACTGTGTATTAATTTCTTGATTTTTGCCTTTCATGTTCTGCCTTTCTTGACTTCCTTACTTTTACTCCACTTTTACAAGAGAAGGTCATTGCATCTTCCTTTATGCTACCTAAGTATTTTATAGATTTCAGTATGTCTATATCTGTACATGTGTGTGTGTACATGCACAAGGATGATTTTTACTAAGTACAGTGATTGATAGTCACTCACTTGCATGTCTCTTCTCCTTTCTTTTTGTTTAATTTTAAAGAAAAAATTAGATTTCTTTTTTTTTCTTCTGTCTTTTACCAACCCTTGTGTCAAGGGCTGACTTTCAATAGATCACAGCAAGGGAGCTGCTCTGCTGTGTCGGAAACCCTGACCCAGAAGCAGGTCGTCTACAAATGCTTTAGTACCAGATTCCCCACGAACGTGCCATGCATGATGGTCGAGGGGGTGGCCGCTCTTCCAGCCAGGCCCTGTGTCCCAGGATGAAGGGCTCTCCACACTGGAACCTAGTTCCGAGCTGCTGTGGGGTGCACCACACCGTGCCCCGAGGGGTGTGGGCTCCTCTCCTTTCTTGAGCAGGACAGTCTTACTCATCTTTAGTATAGTTCATAAAACACAGGTCCTCAATAAAGGACTGCTGGCTTGATATTCTGTGTTTTTACCTTCCTGTCTAGGTCACAAGGTTCTGTATAACAGAAACTACCAAAATATACTACCTTTGATCCCTCTCATAGCACTGACTCAGTATTGTATCACCAGTTAATAAGTTAATTAAGATTTTTTTGTGATAGAATCTAATGTACTTGTTTGTAAATTAGAGGTAATTAGATACTTTGTTTGTAAACACTGATAATCATTTGTCTCCATTATGTAGGTGCAAGAATATTTATCAACAGTATTGAAAATGGAATGTGGTGTCGAGGAACTATTACTGAATTAATTCCAATGGGAAGTGAAAGTATTAGAAAACTTTGTAGTCCAACAAAATTCTCAGTCCATGAAATTGCACTAATACAAATATTCATGGTAGATTTTGGAAATTCTGAAGTGCTGATTATTGCAGGGTATGTTATTTCATAAGTATTATATATTCGTTGCCTGCTTAGAAACACTTGTGATGGGAAAATACTAAAGAAACAAGAAAAATAGGAAGAGGTAGAAATTAGTTATCCTTCTTCACTTACAAGACATATACTTTTTATTTTGCTCAGAAATTTGTCTTATGCATTACTAAATTAGCAAAGTATTATACTTTATCACAGAGGAAGCAATGGTACCCCACTCCACTACCCTTGCCTGGAAAATCCCATGGACAGAGGAGCCTGCTAGGCTGCAGTCCATGGGGTCGCTAGGAGTCAGACACGACTGAGCGACTTCACTTTGACCTTTCACTTTCATGCATTGGAAAAGGAAATGGCAACCCACTCCAGTGTTCTTGCCTGGAGAATCCCAGGGATGGGGGAGCCTGGTGGGCTGCTGTCTATGGGGTCGAGTTGGACACGACTGAAGTGACTTAGCAGCAGCAGCAGCATACTTTATCAGTGCTACTAGATGGGGAGCTTAGAAAAAGAAGTTTTTGATGTTTCAAACTTAGTCTTCTACATTGCTTCAAAATAGAGAATGATGAAGCACAAAATTGCTTTCTTTTAAATAAATTGTTTGTTAGTTGCCAGATGATTGAGTAAAAATTTTAATCATATTTCTTTAATTTCATTATTGCATATTAAAGTGGCATAGTGTCTAGCTCTTTCTAGGTGTTCAGAAATGTTTCCATTAGTCTTCTAGCAAAATAAAGCAAATTGAAAATGTTCTTGTAGTAAGGGACCAGTATTAACTCTTGCATGGTCATTTTATTAAATGGTCATAGCTTTATAAACAAATATATTGCCGTTTGGGTATGTCATTATGCCTTTTAAGTTTAAACTGAATAAGTGTATGGAAGGTAACCCAGATAAAGGCTGTTGAGATTTATTCTGTAGGTAGAAATAGTGTCTGTGGTTTTAAAAGATAGGTTGAATCTATATAATGAGATAGTATGAATCAGAATATAACTTTTTTGAAGATTTCACTTAAAAAGAGAATGTGTAGAAATCCATACCTTTTGTGGGCTAAGGCAAGCTTGGGCTTGAAGCATTATTTTCATTAACTATTGCTTGAATTCTTTCCAGAGTTGGTAACACTCATGTGAGATCAGAGCACATTGCTAAGCAGCATGTCGCACTAAATGACTTATATCTGATTCTGAGAAAGTCTGAGCCATATATTGAAGAACTGCTGAAAGATGTCCAGCCACTAGCACATCCATGCTCATTGAAAGACATTGTTCCACAGAATTCAGTAAGTGAGACTTAAATTATTTCTTGTTTGGGGGCCAAATAGTCCAATTTTAACTATGCTTTGGGGTTCAGATTACTGAATGTAGGCTCATGGCACCAGTTCACTTGTTAAGTACCTTTTGCATAATAAACTATTGGTGCAAATGAAAAAGGAATTGAACTTCTATTTCTATAGTCAGAATTGATCTTAATGGGAAATTATACTGGATACGTGTATATAAATTTAATGATGGGTGAATATCTGAGTAAACCACTAAATTTTAGAGTCAAGTAAATATGGAAAGAAAAAAATTTGATGTGGTATTGTATATGTTTCTGTACATTTCTTCTCTGTTTGCATGACTCTTTGCTCACTACTTATTAACTATATTGCATTCTGCTTTTGTATTACTTATGAATATTTGTTCCCCAGAAAGATTTGAAACTCCTAGAAGATAGAAATTGTATGTAAAAATACTTGTTAAGCAGTTATATTATTAGAAAATCTGAAAGCAGGAGTCTGTGCCTTTGTTCATCTTTGTATTCCGGCACTAAGCAAATCACCTAGCACACAGTAGGCATTCAACAAATATTTGAAAGAATGAACAAATGAATAAAGAAATAAAAGGAAATAAATGAAAATATTAGCATTGATGTTCTCCTCAAAATTATTTTGGTTTCAGTTTTATCCTATAAAGGATAAAACTTTTTTTTGGCACTTGTCTATTCTGAGTAGGCTTTACTTTTTTATGTTCATAAAATCTTTAGAAAATTTCTTATTTTTAAGGAATATGTGGTTTTGACCCCTGAAATGTATGAGTACTTAAAGATTCAAAGATCAGTGAAAACAATTTTTTTTTCCAATGGGGGAGTATTTTTCCTTATTATTTAAGTAGCATGTGCCTCATATGTAGCTAGTAATGGAAACTAAGCATCTGATGATGATTATAAATATCTGATGTATTACATGGCTTCCATTATACTTTTAGAATTACCTTTTGAATCTCATCGTTTAAGGGGGAAATTTATATGTCAATACTTGTTTTATCTTTAAATTTTTATTTATTATTTTCATATTAATTCACAAGTAAAACTAAGTCCTGAAGTACAACAGCTTATGGTCACCTTGAGACCACGTTTATAAAATCCAAGTATGATCTGTACATTGTACATACATAAAAACTGTCCTCCTAGGGTTTGTGGGCCCAGTTGCTTCTAAATATCTACGATTGGTTCAGTGCCTTTGCTCAAATTTGCTGTTAGAAAGCTAAATCTACAATATTGTACTGTTTAGAACTAATTATAATTACTCAACACACTGAAATTTTACTTTTTCCATAGAGTGAAGGCTGGGGAGAAGAAGCTAAAATAGAATTTTTGAAAATGGTAAATAAGAAGGCTGTTTTAATGAAAGTTTTTAAAGAAGAAGATGGTGTGCTTATTGTAGATCTGCAGAAACCACCAACAAATAAAATAAGCAGTGATATGCCTGTGTCTCTTAGAGATGCATTAGTTTTTATGGAACTAGCAAGGTAGGTAACTTATTTCAACATAAATATCTTCAAGGTTATAGCTATAGATTGGGATAGCAGATTTTACCTTTAAAAAGCATGGGCTCTAAAGTGAACTATAACATACTCCTAAGAGGGAGCAACCAATCCTAAGCACTAGACTATCAAGGAGCACACTGTAACGTATTCTGAGAATTTAAAGGTATCTCTGTCAGAATTTTCTAAGTACAGTTGTGTGAAAATTGGATTCCGATCATTTGATTAAAGGAAATAGGGACATTAAGGTAGCTCAAAATAGAAGTTACTTGAACTCTTTTTTTAGACTCTAGCTAACCTTACAAGTAGCTCCATTAGGGTTTCAAAAATTAGTGTTTAACAGTTCCCTATTTAAATTTTCTAAGCTTTGGAGTAAGATCCTGATCACTACTGTATATTAATATATGAATCTAGAGTAGATACTTATATTTCTTTTCTTTCTCGTCTCTGATAAACAAAGAGATAAAAAGTAACCACAGAGATAATGGAAGATACTTTCTGTCCTGAGCAATAACAGGAGTCTAGAAGTGACCCAAGTAGACTGCATTCTGTAAAACTTAGGTAGGGTATTGTAGCTGGAAGGGGCCACAGAAACCCCTCAGCTGGCCTTCCTTGAGTGCTGCCGTAGACTATGAGTATCAAGTCAACCAAAACAGTAGAAACTTTGAGTACAAAATATAGGCCCAACTCAGAAATGCTTCAACACAAACTCAAAGGTTAATTATTCAGTTTTGAGACTTAACCTCTTATTTGTCCTCATTTGATAATTAAAGATGATGCCAAGAAATATTATAAATTAGAAGAGAAAGATTGGGAAAATATTATTGGTAGATAAATCAGTGTATGCTCAGGTCTTTTCTTCAGATCAATTCACTAAGAGAAGAGAGACCTTAGGAAAATGGCTCTTGCTTATGCTTTTAATTATGCTTTTAATTAGGTTTAGATCTCAGACACCAAGAAGTTATTCTGAAAAACATACGACCTTACACTATCCTCCACCTATTTTGCCTAAAGAAATGACAGATGTTTCAGTTATGGTTTGCCATATAAACAGTCCTTCTGATTTCTATCTTCAGTTGGTAAGTATCTAATGGTCCTTATACAAAGTATTTTTTCAAATATTAAGTAAAATATATAATGGAAATGAGTGCCCAGTATGCATTCTAGAGCAAACAAATTGCTGTCAGGCTTCCATAAATTTTAAGTTTCTTGGTAGCTGCAACTTTAAACAAGAAACTCATGTGATTCATAGTAAATTGAAGGAAATCTTCATCCTGCAAATTAATGAAAAGGTGAAGGGGAAGGAAAATGAAGGATCCCTAATGTGTAAATATTTCTTGCTACCTTCTGAAATCTAGAAACCAGGAGAGCGTATAGAACTGGCAGATCAAAATAAAATAACACTCATTTCTGATACTGTATGAAGATTTATTTATTGCTAGGTAATATTCTTAATTTAAACATTAAAATAGATTCCAGTTAAAGGCATTCTGTTGTCTATTTGGATATATCGACTGATGGGTTTGTTTCAGATAGCTTCCAGCAATAAGGTTCATCGTTATTGATTTCTTTGTGTCCATGTTCTATATGAATTAACCCATTCTAAGGGCTATAATGCTTTGTGTGAATTAACTCATTAATCTTTACATCAGTCTTATGAGGAAGATACTATCACCTTCATTTAGAAGTGGAAACCCTAACCAAAGGGCTGAAGCAACTTGCAGAGGTCACGTGGCTACAAAAGAGTAGAGCCAGGACTGAGCTGGACTCACTCAAAGCCTGTCACCTGATTGTAGGCATGTGTATATATTTCTAGGCTCTCTGTTCTATTCCATTGATCCATATGTCTGATTTTTTACCAATACCATACAGCTTTGATTAGTGTTCAGTTAAGTTCAGTCGCTCAGTTTTGTCCAACTCTTTGTGACCACGGACTGCAGCACACCAGGCCTCCCTGTCCATCACCAACTCCCAGAATTTACCCAAACTCATGTCCTTTGAGTCGATGATGCCATCCAACCATCTCATCCTTTGTCGTCCCCTTCTCCTCCCACCTTCAATCTTTCCCAGCATCAGGGTCTTTTTAGATGAGTCAGCTCTTCGCATCAGGTGGCCAAAGTATTGGAGTTTCAGCTTCAACATCAGTCCTTCCATTAATTACTGTAGCTTTGTAGTATTGTTTGAAATCTGGATAAGTTATGCCTCTTTGTTTTTTTTCCTCAGGATTACTTTGGCAGTTCTGGGTGTTTTAAGGTTGCATGTAAAATTTTGGATTCCTGTTGTAGTTCTATGAAAACTGTCATGAGTAATTTGATTGTGATTGCATTCAATCTGTAGATTGTTTTGGGTAGTGTTGCCTTTTAAACAATATTCTTCCAGTCCAAGAACATGATACTATCTTTCCATTTCTTTGAGTCCTCTTTAATTTCCTTTATTAATATTTTATAGTTCTCAGCATATTAAATCTTTCTCTTCCTTGGTCAGGTTTCTTGATAGCTGTATTTTTTTTGGTGCAACTTTAAAAGGTATTGTGTTTTTACATTCCCTTTCTGATATTTCATTGTTAGTGTAAAGAAACGTAACTGATTTCTGAATGTTAATCTGTGTCCTACTGCTTTGCTGACTTCATTTATTTTTGAACAGTTTTTGTGTGTGTGTGTGTGGTGTCCTTAGGGTCTTCTATAAGATCATGTTATTTGCATATAGTGACAATTTTAACTCTTCCATTCCAAGTTGGATACCTTTTGTTTCTCATCTGATTGCTGAGTGGCACACTTTTATTTACTGTGGCTTTGTATCAAGTTTTGAAATGAGAATGTGTGAGCTGTCCAACTTTGTTCTTTTTCAAGGTTGTTTTTGGACTTTGGGGTCCCTTGAGATCTCATGTGACCTTTAGGATGAATTTTTCTCTTTTTAAAAATTTTACTTTTTTTTTTATGGCTGTACTGGACCTTCACTGCTGTGTGTGAGCTTTTCTCTAGTTGCGGCAAGTGGAGGCTCTTTAGTTTTGGAGTGAGAGCTTCTTCTTGTGGTGAATTCTCTTGTTGTAGATCATAGGCTCTAGGGTGTGTGAACTTCAGTAGTCACAGCACACAGGCTCAGTAATTGTGGCACATGGGCTTAGTTGCCCCACAGCATGTGAAATCTTCCCAAATCAGGGATCAAATCCATGTCCCCTGCGTTAGCAGATGGATTCATAACCACTGGACCACCATGGAAGTCTCTTAAGATGAGTTTTTCTATTCTACATGAAACATCATTGGGATTCTGATAGGGATAGCTTTGAATTGTAAATTGCTTTGGGTACTGACATCCTTTTTTAAGAGATTTTATTTATTTATGACTTTATTTAGGTCTTCACTGCGGCAAGGTTTTCTCTAGTTGCGGCAAGTGGGAGCTACTCTGTTGCTGTGTGCAGGCTTCTCATTGTGGTGACTTTTCTTGTTGCAGAGCATGTACTCTAGGTACATGGGCCTCCGTAGTCGCAGCTCACAGGCTCTGGAATTGTGGCACATGGACTTGGTTGTTTCATGGCATGTGGGATCCTCCAAGGCCAGGATCAAATCCATGTCCGTTGCATTGGAAGGCAGATTCTTAACCACTGGACAGCCAGGGAAGCCTTGGGTATTGACATCTTAAGAGAATTAACTCTTCCAGTTCATGAACATGGAAGGTTTCTCCATTTATTTTGTAGCAGTGCTGTGTACTGTACAACAAGTATACAAGTTTGTATCCTCAGTCATATTAATTCCTGAGTATATTCTTTTTATTTTACTGTAAAATGAGTTTTCTTAATTTCCATTTGGACTGTTCATTGTTAGTATGTAGAAATGCATGTGATTTTTTTTGTAATCATTTTGTAGTCTACGTCTTTGTGTGCTTAATGGTGTCCAACTCTTTGTGGCTCCATGGGCTGTAGCCCGCCAGACTCCTCTGTCCATGGAATTCTCCAAGCAAGGATACTGGAGTGGGTTGCCATGCCCTCCTACAGGGAATCTTCCCAACCCAGGGATCAAACCTGCATCTCTTGTCTGCTGCATTGGCAAGCGGATTCTTTACCACTAGCTCCACCCTGGGAAGCCCATTTATTAGACCTGCTAGTATTTTTGTGGCATCTTTAGGGTTTTTTACCTATAAAATCACATAAACTTCAAAAAGAGATCATTTTCCTATTTCTTTTCAATTTGGTTGGCTTATAAATGCCTTATAAATGCCTTGGTTGCCTAATTACTCTGACTAGAACTTACAAAACTATATTAAATAGCAGTGACAAAAGCTTGCATGTTTTCTTATTATCATTCTTAGAAGAAAAGCTGTCAGTCCTTCATGTACATAATTTGCTCTCTTAACCACTTCAAAATATACAATTCTGTAGTATTCACTAACTCACATTGTTGTACAGCATGCTGATCTGTAGAATTTGTTCATCTTGAAAAACTGAAACTTGGTACTTCCTGAACAGTAATTGCCTATTTCATTCTGCCCCCAACTGCTGACAACCACAATTCTTCTTTCTTCTTCTATGAATTTGACTATTTAGATACTCATATAAGTGGAATCAAACAGTACCCTGCTCTTTAGAAGTTCAGTCTACACAAATTTCATTTTTCTGAAAAACCTACATTGCTCTTACCAAAGAAAAGTCAGCCTCTTTGCTTTATTTTTGCTTACAAAAGATTTCATAGGAACACTACTTTCAGATACCAGGGATGCCTGTATTTGTCCTTTTGTCACTGGCTTGTTTCACTTAGCATAATGCCCTCCAGGTTCATCCACGTTGTAGCATGCAGTAGGACTTACTTTAAGGCTAACTAAATATTCCATTGTATGTCTAGACTACATTTTTTATGTGTATACTACATTTTATTGATTCAGTCATCCATTGATGGACATTTGGCTTGGTTCTACCTCTTGACTGTTCTGAATGATGCTGCAGTGAACATGAGTGTGACAAAACTGTAGTGTCATTTGGTTCCTTTTGCATATCTGTGTTTATTGTTACCATGGGGATTACACATAACATCCTAAAGTTATGTGTAATTACTTGTAAGGATTGTGTGTAAAGTTATGTGAAACATCCTACAGAAATCTAATCTGAATTAATATCAACTTTAACTGCACAAAACTCTACTTTTGTATAGCTCCATTTTCCTTTTAAATAATACCAATCTTAAAAATTAATCTTTGTACATCAAATACTCAATAATGTAGACTTATAATTATTTATGTGCATTTGTCTTTTAAATCTTGTAGAAAATGAAACTAGAGTTTTAGAAACCAAAGTAAATAATACTGGCTTCCATATTTGTGTGTTTCTATGTTAATCACAGATATGTATATCTTAATGTGAATTTACATTATGCTCTAGCATCCTTTCATTTCCTTCTGAAGGACTCCTTTAGCCTTTTCTATAAGGCAGGTCTAGTGGTAGTGAACTTCCTTGCCTCTTGTTTATCTGTGAATGGCTTATTACTCCCTCATTTTTGAAGGATAGTCTTGCTGGATCTATAATTCTCAGTTGACAGTTCTTTCTTTAGCTCTTCTAAGTGTATCTTCTGATTACATTCTGACCTCCAAGGTTTCTGATGAAAAATCCTCTGATCATCTTATTGATGATCCCTTATATCGGACAAGTCACTTTGTCTTGCTGCTTTCACAATTCTCATTTTATGTCTATTGACAGTTTGTTCATCATGCATCTACTGTGTCTCTTTTTGAGTTTATCCTAACTTGGATTTTTTGAGTATATTAACATTCTAAGCCTGCTATAACAAAGTGCATCAGGGAATTCCCTGGTGGTTCAGTGATTGATTAGAACTCATCTTTCACTAGCAGGGGCTGGATTCATTCTCTAATTGGGGGAACTAAGATCCCACAAGCTGCATGGTGCCCCCCCCCAAAAAATATCACAAAATAGGTAGTTTTAAAAGCAGAAATGTATTGACTCCCAGTTCTGAAGTTTATAGGTTTAAGGTCAGGGTGTTGGCAGAGTTAGTTCCTTCCTTCTGAGGTTGGGGGGTGGGGGGTGGCTCGGAGATTTGTCCCATGTCTCTGGACTAGATTGGTGATTTGCTGGCAAACTTTAGCACTCCTTGGCTTCTGCTACATCATCGCAGTCTCTTCTTCCTTCACATGGCAATCTCTCTGTGTAACTTGTCTGTCTCAGCTTTTTAATACAGACACCAGTCATATTGAATTAACTCCAACCTAAAACTTTTATTTTAACGTGATCCTATCTGTGAAACCCTATCTCCAAATAAGGACACATTCTGAGGTCTCTGGGGGAGGTGATTAGAACTTCAGTATACTTTGAGGGGAGGACACAAACCAACTCATAAGCAGTCTACTCTCTGCTCTATCAAAAATTTCCTCCACACATGTAGTTGCCCCATCCCAAACATTCCAAAAAAAACTTAATCATCTTGCATCAAGTATAAGTCTAGAATTTCATATAAAATCACTAAATTCTGATTAACTCAACCAGGTGTAAGTAAGAATTCTTTAATTGAAGCTAGGCCAGAACTCCTCTCTATCTCTAAATCTGTGAGAATAGACAGTAAGTCCAAATCCTAGCAGGAAGAATTCCATTAGAGTCTTATGGGTTTAGAATAATCCTCAGCGACTGGATGCTCTGTCCTCCAGTCCCCCTGGGGTGTGGCCCTTCCCCCTCAACCCTGCAGCAGCCTCATCCATTGGTTGTTTTTTTTTTCTTTATTGTGTTGGTTTTGCCATACATTGACATGAATCCGCCATGGGTATACATATGTTCCCCCTCCAGAACCCCCCTCCCTCCTCCCTCCCTATTCCTCTCCCTGGGTTATCCCAGTGCACCAGCCCTGAGCATCAACCCTGGGCTGACAATTGATTTCACATGTGATAATTAACATGTTTCAATGCCATTCTCCCATATCATCCCACCCTTGCCCTCTTCCACAGAGTCGAGACTGTTCTATACATCTGCGTTTCTTTTGCTGTCTTGCATGCAGGGTTCTCGTTACCATCTTTCTAAATTCCATATATATGCGTTAGTATACTGTATTTTTGTTTTTCCTTCTGGCTTACTTCACTCTGGATAATAGGCTCCAGTTCCGTCCACCTGAGTAGAACTGATTCAAATGCATTTTTTTAATGGCTGATTAAAATGCATTTAAATGCATTTTTTAATTCCACTGTGTATATGTACCCAGCTTTCTTATACATTCGTCAGTTGATGGGCATCTAGATTGCTTCCATGTTCTGGCTATTGTAAACAATGCGGCGATGAACATTGGGGTACACGTGTGTCTTTTAATTCTGGTTTCCTTGGTGTGTATGCCCAGCAGTGGGATTGCTGGGTCATATGGCAGGTCTATTTTCTATTTTCAGTTTTTTAAGGAATCTCCACACTGTTCTCCATAGTGGCTGTACTAGTTTGCATTCCCACCAACAGTGTAAGAGGGGTCCCTTTTCTCCACATCCTCTCCAGCATTTATTGCTTGTAGACTTTTGGATGGCAGCCATTCTGACTGATGTAAAGTGGTACCTCATTGTGGTTTCTTGTATATAGAAAACTATAAAACACTGATGAAAGAAATCAAAGAGGACACAAATAGATGGAGAAATATACTGTGTTCATGGATTGGAAGACTCAATATAGTGAAAATGAGTGTACTACCCAGAGCAATCTATAGATTCAATGCAATTCCTATCAAGCTACCAGAGGTCTTTTTTAGAGAATTAGAACAAATAATTTCACAATTTGTATGGAAATACAAAAAACCTCGTATAGCCAAAGCAATCTTGAGAAAGAAGAATGGAACTGGAGGAATCAACCTACCTGACTTTAGGCTATACTACAAATCCACAGTCATCAAGACAGTATGGTACTGGCACAAAGACAGAAATACAGATCAGTGGAACAAAATAGAAAGCCCAGAGATAAATCCACGCATCTATGGACACCTTATCTTTGACAAAGGAGGCATGAATATACAATGGAGAAAAGACAATCTCTTTAACAAGTGGTGCTGGGAAAACTGGACAGCCACTTGTAAAAGAATGAAACTAGAACACTTTCTAACACCATACACAAAAATAAACTCAAAATGGATCAAAGATCTAAGCATAAGACCAGAAACTATAAAACTCCTAGAGGATAACATAAGCAAAACACTCTCCAACATAAACCAAAGTGGGATCCTCTATGACCCACCTCCCAGAATATCGGAAATAAAAGCATGAATAAACAAATGGGACCTAATTAAAATTAAAAGCTTCTGCACAAAATCAACACACAGAAATCCCTGGCATTTCTATACACTAACAATGAGAAAACAGAAAGAGAAATTATGGAAACAATTCCATTCACCATCGAAACAAAAAGAATAAAATACTTAGGAGTATTTCTACCTAAAGAAACAAAAGACTTGTATATAGAAAACTATAAAACACTGATGAAAGAAATCAAAGAGGACACAAACAGATGGAGAAATGTGCCTTGTTCGTGGATTGGAAGAATCAATATAGTGAAAATGAGTATACTACCCAAAGCAATCTGTAGATTCAATGCAATTCCTATCAAGCTACCAGAGGTCTTTTTCAGAGAATTAGAACAAATAATTTCACAATTTGTATGGAAATACAAAAAACCTCGTATAGCCAAAGCAATCTTGAGAAAGAAGATTGGAACTGGAGGAATCAACCTACCTGACTTTAGGCTATACTACAAATCCACAGTCATCAAGACAGTATGGTACTGGCACAAAGACAAAAATATAGATAAATGGAACAAAATAGAAAGCCCAGAGATAAATCCACTCATCTATGGACACCTTATCTTTGACAAAGGAGGAAAGAATATACAATGGAGAAAAGACAATCTCTTTAACAAGTGGTGCTGGGAAAACTGGACAGCCACTTGTAAAAGAATGAAACTAGAACACTTTCTAACACCATACACAAAGATAAACTCAAAATGGATCAAAGATCTAAGCATAAGACCAGAAACTATAAAACTCCTAGAGGATAACATTGGCAAAACACTCTTTGACATAAACCAAAGCGGGATACTCCATGACCCACCTCCCAGAATATCGGAAATAAAAGCACGAATAAACAAATGGGACCTAATTAAAATTAAAAGCTTCTGCACAGCAAAGGAAACTATAAGCAAGGTGAAAAGACAGCCTTCAGAATGGGAGAAAATAATAGCCAATGAAGCAACGGACAAACAATTAATCTCGAAAATATACAAGCAACTCCTGCAGCTCCATTCTAGGAAAATAAACGACCCAATCAAAAAGCGGGCCAAAGAACTTAACAGACATTTCTCCAAAGAAGACATAAAAATGGCTAACAAACACATGAAAAGATGCTCAACATCACTCATTATCAGAGAAATGCAAATCATCCATTGGAATTGAGGAGTTGTCCTAACTCTGAAACACAAAAGGAGGCCCCATCCGTGGAACAGAGGAGGAGACAACCCTGCCTTTCAGGTCTGTTTGCTCTGGGCCTGCAGTAGCAGTGGCACACATTTGAGCCTCTGAATCACCTTAGAAATCACTCCTCTGTTTTCTTGAAACATGTTCATGACCAGATCACTCTGTTAGCTCTCTTCCTGCGTGTAGAATCTCACAAGCCTAACTCCTCTCCGCTTCATTTCCTTTCACCTCTGTCCCCTTAAGTTCAGGCTGGCAGTGTTTCTGCTGAGATGATTGATTATCTTCATAAATCATAACATCCATATTCCTTTCAGCAGACACTATCCGGCCATGCCCTTGGTGTTCTCTCCAGAGCTTGCTTTCTCGTTTTTTGAAATACAAATACAAATTTCTAAATCTTCAGATTCTGGTTCCTTCATGTTTAACAATTTATTCTTCAATTTATCTTTGTCTTCTCACATTTTATTATAAGCAGCAAGGAGAAACCAGACTGACACTTTGATACTTTACCTAGCAATCTCTCAGCTAAATATCCGGTTCAACTTTCTACCCAGTACAGTATAATTCAGCCAAGTACTCTACCCCTGTGTAACAAGGATTTTCTTTCCTCCAGTTTCCAGTATCATATTCCTCTTTTCTCTGTATCTCACCAGAAGCACTTTTAGCATCCATATTTCTACCAATAATCTTTCCAAGGTAATCTTGATTTTTTTCACTCAGGTATCTCATAATTCTTCCTCTTCTTTCTGCTCATAACCCAGTTTCAAAGCTTCTCCCATAATGTTAGGTAATTATTACAACAGCACTGTGCTTTCCCGTTTCAAGATCTGTATTCATTCCTTAGAGTATCATAAGAAAGTTCCACCAATTAAGTTGCTTAAACAATGTAAGTTTATCATCTCACAGTTCTGAAGTCTAGAAGTATTGAGGTCAAGTTGTTAGTAGTGTTGGTTCCTTCTGAAGGTCATAAGTGAGAATATTTCATGCCTTTTTGCCCTAATTGATGGTGGTTAGCTGGAAAATATTGGTGTTCAGTGGCTTCTAGTTCCCTCCATTTTCTGCCTTCATCTTTATAAGCATTCTACTGTGTATGTGTGTCTCTGCCCAATTTTACTCCTTTTATCCAGCCGTGAAATTGAAAGACACTTGCTCCTAGGAAGAAAAACTATGACCAACCTAGACAGCACATTAAAAAGCAGAGACATTACTTTGCTGATAAACATCCGTCTAGCCAAAAAACATCCGTCTAGCCAAAACTATGGTTTTTCCAGTAGTCATGTATGAATGTGAGAGGTGGACTGTAAAGAAAGCTGAGCACCAAAGAATTGATGCCAACCAGTCCATCCTAAAGAAATCAGTCCTGAATTTTCACTGGGAGGACTGATGTTGAAGCTCCACTACTTTGGCCTCTGATGCAAAGAACTGACTCATTTGAAAAGACCCTGTTACAGGGAAAGATTGAAGGCAGGGGGAGAAGGGGACGACAGAGGGGTGAGATGGTTAGATGCATCACCGACTCAATGGACATGAGTTTGGGTAAACTCCAGGAGTTGGTGAGGGACAGGGAGGCCTGGTGTGCTGCGGTTCATGGGGTCGCAGAGTCGGACATGACTGAGTAACTGAACTGAACTGAACTTTGTCACTTGAAATGAGCCATGTTTTCCAGTTTCTTTGTATGCCTTCTGATTTCTTGTTGAAAATTAGGCATCAACTATTATAATACAGTAAAATTCTGAAAATCAGATAGCCGCCCCCTACATGCACCCATGCGTAACTGGATTTGTTTTAAATTGTTGAAAACTGTGGTAGTTTTTTTCTTTTGAGACTTTTTCAAAGTGTTCTTGCAAATACTATTGCTTGTGTATGATCACTGAAGTGTTTGTGTTCTTTTAGCTTGTGTTTGGCAAATGTTTATGTTGACTTCCTTGAATGTTGAACGCTTAATTGGGTGTTTGCTTCAATACTGTAAGCATTAACTGTTTTGCAGAGCCCTGACAAAGTTGGTTCATATGGTTTCTCATTTTTTCAGTGTTTCTATGGGGAAATGAGAGCTTGGAGCTTCAGAGTCTGGAATTTTGCTACTGTCACTTGTCTGTTGAATATTTCAGTGTTCCCTTTCGATAGTCTGTTAGTGGAAGAATATGAATGCTACCTACTTAGAAATAAAGGTTTAGAAGGCTTTAAATAATTTTCAGATTTTTTAATGAAATAACAAATATTTCAGAAAATTTCCACTTGCTTTATTATACTCACAGAAGAGAAAGACCTCATTTTTTGACCATTTGAGATGGTTTTTAAAATATTTTTTAACTCTAAGAATTGCTATTTGGAGAAATAAACAGTTGTCCTTGGTTTTGTTTTAGTAACTATGTTTTAAGTAGTATAGGAATTTCATAAACTATGTTTTAAAGTAACTAGATAATCCTGTTTAATAAAGTAAACCTCTACTGAATTACACAGTCTTTTCACAAACTCTACCGAAATTACTGATTTAAAGATATATCAGTTCAGTTTAAAACCATTAGATGGATGGCTGATGGGAAGTTGGACATTCATGCAATGGCAAAGTAGCATACATGAATTACTTGGTGATCACAAGCGAAACACGTAACTGTGCAGAAAAGGGATGAGAATTGCCACCCCATTCCATAGATGAATCTTAGCTTATTAACAGTGAGAATTTCTGTCTTCTGATGTGTTGCAACTATGACATATTCTAGCCAAAAGGTTTGGCGTGAATCCATCAAACTTGTAGATATAACTTTGTGTTTTGAGGAAATTCAGGGCATGTACCCTAACCCAGTGGAGGAAGAAGGTAAATAATAGGATGAGGACATAACCACATAAATCCAGAAGATGAGGCATTTTACAGAAAAATAGCAGACTATCTTTAACAAGACAGGATCATTTTTAAAAGAACACTACACTAATTTATAAGACTTATTTGGATGGCCAAACATAACAAGTAGTCGTAGATTGGCTACTGGGTTTGGTCAGTTCAGTTCAATTGCTTAGTCATGTCTGACTCTTTGTAACCCCATGGACTGCAGCATGCCAGGCTTCTCTCTATCACCAACTCCTGGAGCTTGCTCAGACTCATGTCCATCGAGTCAGTGATACTATCCAACCATCTCCTTCTCTGCTGTCCCCTTCTCCTCCTGCCTTCAATCTTTCCCAGCATCAGGGTCTTTTCTAATGAGTCAGCCCTTTGCATCAGGTTTCCAAAGTATTGGAGCTTCAGCTTCAGCATCAATCCTTCCAATGAATATTCAAATGATTTCCTCTAAGATTGACTGGTTTGATCTCCTTGCAGTCCAAGGGACTACAAGTGTCTTCTCCAACACCTCAGTTGGTCAGTTAGGGAAATATAATATGGTTTAAAAGTGCTAGTAGGAGGAGCACTTGCTGAAGCAGAAAATGTGAGAATTGATAGAAAAATGCAGATTATCGAATTGCATGGTATGGTCTGATATTTGGTTAAAAAAAAAAAACATGGAAAGTATGTTTAGAAAAAGATCTAGAAGCAAGGGTTCCCTGGTGGTCTAGTGGTTAGGTCTTGGTGCTTTTACTGCTATGGGTTCAGGTTCAGTCCCTGGTCAGGAAAGTAAGTACTGACATGCTGCATGGCACAGCCAAAAAAAAGGAAAAAAATCTGGAAGGATATCTTAAGATATCTGGAAGACTGTGATTTTTAAATTTTTGTTATGTCTATATATGTTAATTTTTATATACTACTGTAGCAGAATATTTCAAACATAAATTACATGACTGCTTATGTCTAATTCATTTCTAATATTTGATCATTTTATGAGCAGTGCCTGTAATTCATGGAACATTTAAATTTTAAGTTTCTGTGAAACTACGATGCTGTAATCCCTACTTTAATCTCTTTCTTAGATAGAGAGCCTGGATTTTTTATTTCTGTTAAAGAGAATTGAGGAATTCTATAAAAGTGAAGATGCAGAAAATCTGGAAATCCTCTGTCCAGTTCAAGATCAAGCCTGTGTCGCTAAATTTGAAGATGGAGTTTGGTACCGAGCAAAAGTTATTGGTAGGAAATTGCATACTATTTCCTTAGGGAAATGTTTCATTTAAAATTTTATATCATTTGAGTCAGTACAAATTAGATTGTTAAAGTGATATTATCTTATCTTACAGTTTTGCTCTGTCATCTAGCTTTAGAAAACTAGTGATAATATTGGTAGATGAATCTCTGGCTCCTTTGATTTCATTTGATTTCACTAGGACTTTAACCATTATTTTGTTTTCTAACATTTGCCTTATTTAAAAAATAGTTCTAAATGACCTACACATACTCCACTCTCCACTGAAAAGACAAATACTTTTAATTCTTTTGGCTTTCTTCTGTCATTTATCTGTTATTTCTTCTAAATGTGTAATACTTTGTAGATATACTTCAGTCTTAGGTACTTAATGTATTAGATGAGTTTTAGATCTCTTATAGCTGTTTTGTCCCCACTCTCTCCTCCATAGTTAACAGTTTTTAGTTAAATTCATATTCTGTGCAAGTATTTTCAGTGTTATTCCATAAAGTATAACTTTAATTGTGAGTTGGTAATTCCATCAGTTTTTCACTTTTTTAAAAAAGTTATGGCTACATTTTCCTAATAGTTTAAAGCAATTTTCTACATGATAAGACTTTTCATATAATATTGGTTTGATTTTTTTCTTTTGTAACAGTGAAAACATCGTTCCATCACCTGCTCCATGTAGACTGCTTGGAGCTCACTACACTGTTGTTATTCTGGGGAGTTATATCACTTGTTTTCCTAGATTCAGCTGCTAGTTTTCTGAATCCCATTTACTTTTTAGGTTTACTCACATGGAGCATTTTCCTCACCTCTTTACCTTACACTTAGGGTACATCTGTCTTTTCAGGCTCTGCTTGAGTGCCATCTTAGGTAGTGCTGGTGTTGTTCCATTTGCTTTCACTTCCCCCTAGGAGCAGAGAATACCTGAGCTTTTTCCATTTTGAAATTGTATTCTGTAGAAGTTTATAAATTTGAAAGTAATGGCAAAAAGTTTTGTAACACTGTATACACATGTGCTTAGAGGGGCTAAACACTCAGAAGGAGTGTTTATAAAAAGATAGATCTTTATTCATGCTTCAGTCTATTTGAATGTTCCAGCAATTTCTCTGGTATCTCTAAAATGTGAAAACTAGTTTGACATAGAGATCTGTTTCTGCTCATTTTTCACAATATCTACAAATAATTTTTTAAAATTTCACTGTTGGATAGTATTATATGAATCAGTCTGTGCCTTGATCGTTAAGTTGATTGCCTTGTTTAATTACCTGTATTGACTAACAAACATTAAGTGCTTAGTTTGTGTTTTGGGCTTTCCAAAGTGTATTTTAAGTAGGTGAATCATCAAAAACAGTCTTAAGATCTGATTCTGTTGGTGCACCCACTCTACAGATGAAATAATGAGGCTGAGAGAAAAAAAGTAATTTGCTCAGGGTAGTATCTTAGAGATATTAATTAGATTTCCTCACAGTCACACGTCATTTAAGTGTCTTTACTCCAGATCTAATTCTTAACTTTTAGACTGTAACACATAGCATTGGATGACTTTGTTATCCTGATTTTGGTTATCTTTTGATATCTTTAAATTGTTAGTTTCTCATTCACCAAGTCTGAATTATGGTTGGTTTTGTGAGAAAATACTAGAAATATTTTTTGCATTAAAAAATTATCAAGTTTGTATGTTAAACATAAAGATATTCTAATCTAGTTGATTGTAGATCAATCTAAACTTACTAGATAATGTTTTTTCAAAGTTTGTGATTTCCAGTTTCATAATTTTTGAAGGATTGCCTGGACATCGTGAAGTTGAAGTTAAATATGTGGATTTTGGCAATACAGCAAAAATAACACTTGAAGACATGCGTAAGATAAAGGATGAGTTTCTGAATCCTGCAGAGAAGGTAATCTACTTACTGTAAATCATAAGTTTAGAATATCAGTGCAAACGTGATAGTATTTTTGAAGTTATTTTTACTGTAGAAATGTTCTTTTAACTACAGTTTTTCTGTAAATAATTTCTGACTCATGGGCTATCAAAGTTTCTGTAGTTAGTATTTAAGAAATAATATGTATCTTAGCAAATAAGCATTAATTACGTGTATAATATGTGTGTTTTTTAAGTACTTACTGGTCTGCAACTTTTTATGTATTATTTTAAAATAACTGTACAATATAGTAAGAATATGATGTATTATGTGAAAAAAGTCAGTACAGGTGTAGTTTTACTGTGATCCCATTTGTGTTTAAGTATATGTAACGTGTGCAAGAGAAAGATGTCTGGAAGAATAAGTAAAAATCTTATCCTTCTCTTGGAATCCTACTCCCCAGAAATAAGTATGGTTAAGGAGGCTTATTTCCTAATTTATATACTCCTAGTATTTGAATTGTTGTTAAGCAGTATTTTTCATTTAAAATGGATAAAATAATACAGGAAAAACTTGAAAATATAGATGATAAAATGAAGAAGGAATCACTCAGAATTATTCAATATTTTTGATATATATACTTCTAAGATGCATCTTCTTTGTTTTTAACAATTATAAGATTAGGCTGTATATAGTCCTATAACCTGCCTTTTCATTTAACAATGTATCATAGTATTAATATCTGCAGTTCTTTCAGTGGATGCTTATTATTCCAGTATCTGAATGTAAAATGATTCATTCAGCAAAGTACTCTGGGGTTTTGTGTTTCATCTTTGGTTTTGGTATTTTTTAATAAGCTATTGGGAATTTTATTTTTTTAATTGACATATAGTTGGTGTACAGTATTATATAAGTTACAAGTGTACAATATAGTGAGTCACAGTTTTTAAAAGTTATACTCCATTTATAGTTTTCATAAAATATTGGCTATATTTCTTGTGTTGTACAATATATCCTTGTAGCTATAATAGTTTATACCTCATAATCCCATACTCTGTTGATTCCAGCTGTTTGCATTTGTAAGTATTGTTAGATCTTTGGATATTTGTTTGTTTTCTAAATATGTATTAAATTCAAATGCAGAGTTTGATTTTGTACTCATTTAACTCTTGAATTCTAAAATAACTGTAAGTTAACGTTACTTTCTTAATGATACAATTTTGTTTGACATAGGCAATTAAATGTAAGCTGGCCTATATTGAACCATATAAAGGGACAGTGCAGTGGTCAAAAAATGCTAAAGAAAAATTTGAAGAAAAGACTGAAGATAAGTTTATGACATGTTCCATCATTAGTAAGCTTTCTTCATTTTTATTGGGTGCCATATGATCATAATCTTAAATAAGACTAACAGTGTGATATATAACATTTTTCAGATTTTATAAATTCAGTGTGTTGTCAGTATGAGTGTGAGAGGTAACATTTATTGAGAACTAAGAACAATGGAATAATATCTTCTACAGGCCTGAGAACTTAAAATCAGTACATAAGGCAAATTTCCACTGAAGAGCAAGTCATCCTCAATATATCTTCTTGAAAACCCTAAAGCCAGGAGTTAACTTCTCTTATTTTTCTTTGCCTCTGTGCCTGTCTGTGTCCCTCATCTTGGAGGGATGAATGCTAAGGTTTAATTTGCAGGAAAACGAAGGGAAATGGGAGATAACTAGAAAATAGTTTTTGTTTTATTTGACTCAGGTGAATTTAACTGTAGATTCTCAGCTTATTTTGGGAAAAATTGTTTATTTTTGGAACAGTGTGGGTCTGATACACAGACTAAGCTCTAGCCCTCAGTTTTGTAACTCAACAAGTTTAATGGCAAAACCTGAGTTTACATGAAGATCTAGTGTTGATTTCCCTTACAGTGAGTACTCATCATATATTCTACTTCAGGACAGTGATGATTGCTGCCTCAAAATTTCTGGGGGTATTTAGAAAATGAGAAGTAATATATTCTGTATAGCTGTTCTCAGTCTGAAGAGTTGTGAAACATGTATGACCCCAAGGGATTTGGATGGAGGATTCGAAAGCTGCTGTTATCAGAGGTTTTGATCTTTTCCGGAGCTGTGACCGACATTGGCTATGTTGATCTGAACAGTACTAGTGCAGGATATATACAACTATGCTTACTTAAGTTTGACTTACATGGCACTTTCAAAGGCCCTTTTTATGATATCCACTTTTTCATTTAGCAAACCCAAAACATCATGAGACTATTAGACTGTTTTATATTGAAGAAATTGAAGCTTAGAGATTAGTTGCTCAAGGCCCCATAACCTAAAAATGATTTACTTAGTTATAACCTAGAATGTGTTGATTCACCTTGTATAAGATGTTATTCTGATGCAGTAGTTCTGTAGAAGAGGAATATGATTATAGAAGTTGTACCCTTAGTCTGTAGAATTTTTTGTCTCGCTTCTCTAAGTAGTAAATTAGGGCCTTTTAGTCCTGAGTGACTTGAACTGACTTTGTCGTTGTTCAGTCACTCAGTTGTATCCAACTCTTTGCAGTCCATGGACTACAACATGCCTGTCCTCCCTGTCCTTCACTATTTCCCTGATCTTGCTCAAACTCATGTCCATTGAGTCAGTGGTGCCCTCCAACCATCTCGTCCTCTGTCATCCCCTTCTCCTCCTGCCCTCAGTTTTTCCTAGCATCAGGATCTTTTCTAAAGAACTGGCTCTAACCTTAAAGTGCTTTAATTGTCCTTTTAGCTTTCCTCTTGGTATTTTATTTTGTTGGTTTTTAGCTCATTTGTTTAATGTCTCCTCCCAGGGTTAATCCATGAAGTCTTGACTCGGGTTTCTTTCTTGACTTGGGTTTCTTTCTTGACTCTCCCTTTTTCATTCTCAGTTAATTGTTATGCCAGTAATATCTGAGCACAAGTGTAGTGTATTTGGTTTAAGGAGTGACAGAAGGCCCCACTAGACCTAAAACATCTTTCCCTATCAACCTGCATAGTGATGAGATTAGTATATGTCGTTATCTTATAAAACAAAGGACATTTAATTAGGAGCAGAGCAGGTAAGATGGTGAACGTATGGAACACAGGAAAAGTTGGCACTCTGGAATAAAGAACTTGTGCAAGGGAAGTATGAAATCAGAGTGCTAAGGAGAACATAGAAGATGAAAAGTGAGGCGCTTAGACTTTGCTGAAGGTTCGAGTTGCTTAGCATTTTGTTTCTAAATAATATATCTGATCTATTAAAAAGTAGTCAGGAATGATTTTTAAACTCCTGGGGGAAAAAAGCCTTCCAACAAGTATTCTTATAGCTAGGTAATGTAGGATGTTACTGCTGATAATAGTTTATCTTTTCATTTGGAATCATCATTCTCTTTCCACCTGCCAGCTACTATTGTATAGAAATGTAGACATTAGCTGATCTCAGTGCATAAAAGTGTGTGTTTCTTAAAGAAATTTCTCTCACTCCTTCAGGTGCATACTGAGCATGTTCTCTGTGCTCAAAATAAATAGGCACATGAGATGTAAGTTAACCCTAAGCTGACTCCCTGTTTTGTTTAGGAATAGGCCTAATAAACAGGTAAAAAGTTAGATGGTTTGTCCTAAAACCAGAAGGAGGGGGAAAAATTCCAGTTAATGCTGTGGGTTGAGGTTTTGTTGTTTGAAACTTCGTACTGTTCTCTGTGTGTGTGCGCATGCACACGTGTGTGTGTCATTCTTAGAAAAGCTGTAAAGCTTCACGAATAAGCACTGGCCTGGATTAATTTTTATTTATATCTTTTGCCCTCTGGAACTTGGCAGAATCCAGTAAAACAGTTTAAAACCACAACAGAATGCTGTTACAGTTAATGTATGTCACTGTGTTTTTCTCTGAATCTGAAAGCTTCAAATTGCTTTTGGTTTATTATAGAACAGTACATAATAACCTAAAATGAAAATTTTATTAACATTGGCAGTTCTTTCATGTGTGACAAGTGATGTATCTACCCCTAGAGAGAAACGGACATTATTGAGCAGGAGGCCTCATGTATGCAAAATGAAGGGAATTAAGTTCTCAGGTTTTTTAAATTGCTTCATTTAGTATATTTTGTGATTTATTTATTTCTTTCCACAAACTAGTCTTAATATTTTTACAGAAATTCTGGAAGATAATGTACTATTAGTTGAACTTTTTGATTTTCTTGGTGCTCCTGGAATGATTCCCACCAGTATTAATGACCAGCTAGTCAAAGAGGGCCTAGCATCTTATGAAGTAGGGTAAGTGTACCTATAAACTTTTATTTTTAGTTTCTATGTAACACTATTCAAAAGAAGGGAAACTGGCATATCATTCCCCACTGGAGATCTGCTTAGACTATAGACGGGAGTTTTTCCCTATTAATGGGTCAGTAAAATGAGAAGAAAAAATAATTGAAGTCTTTAGGTGGGAGTAGAGTGGCTTTTTTCTTCATCCCTAAAGGGCTCTACAACAAGAATGGTTCCTGGAGATAGAGGGTGCATCTGAGAAAAGGAGACTGACATTTTATTTTAGGTGGGATGTCTGCTTAGGTGGCCTCTAGAACCGTTTGTGACGAGAATCAGGAAGAGAAACGGCAGGGTAGAGAGTGAGGAAAAGAGTAGAGTAGCCTGCAGTCTCATCTAGAGAAATAGCAATTTTTCCTGGGTGCAAGTATATACTTTGAAGGGGAACCAGGCTTGACTATTGTGCTTTTACCCAGGATGAAGTGAAGTGAATTCGCTCAGTCGTGTCCTACTCTTTGCAACCCTGTGGACTGTAGCCTACCAGGCTCCTCTCTCCATGGGATTCTCCAGGCAAGAATACTGGAATGGGTTGTCATTTCCTTCTCCAGGATAGGTCTGGTTAAAAGGCCTGTCCTGGTTAAAATAAGGCCTGTGGTTGAGGCAACCCAGAAACAGAAGGGCAGAGTGGTGGTAAAGAAGGTGGGAGGGTTTGAAGTCAGGACACAGCAGTTCTGACTTGTGGTAGTGACTTGTGCAGGGCAGTGTCCCCTGAGGGGTCTCCTGAAGAACTCCATCACACAGCCCTTAAGAAAGTCAGTATTTGAGTATGCCCACAGTGGTGCCTGTCACAGTATGCCAGAGAAGCAGCGACACCCAGCAGAGATCTGCCATAACATGGCCAGTGTGTAGCCTGGCTCTACCTCCCTCCCCACCACCCTCACCTAAACCCCCACCCCCACCCAGCACTGGTGGAACCAGAAGTAGAAGAGAGGGCAGGCCTTTTCCACTATAGGTCCTAAGCATGGAAGGGAGAGAAAGGAGAAGAAATATTTAAATTTATTGGACTGAGTTTTCTTTTTTTTTTTTTACATTGAGTTATTGAAATATATAACATATAATAAAAAAGTTCACCCTTTTTAGGTAGAGTTAGGAGTTTTGATAAACACGTATAATCATGCAGCTGTCATTACAGTCAAGTTGCAGACTATTTCCATCACTCCCCAAAGTTCACTTCATTTCTTTATGTACTAAGTCTCCTTCCTCCATACCTAGTCCTTGGCAGCTACTGATCAAATTTCTGTCTCCATAGAAATTTGTGTTTTCCACACCTTCATATAAACGGAGTCATATAATACTTGGCCTTTTTGTGTCTTGCTTTTCCATTTGGTCCCAAAGAGTCGGACACAACTGAGTGACTAAACAACAACAACCTTTCCATTTAGCATAATGCTTTTGAGATTTCACTTTCACTTTCACTAGCGACTTCACTTTTGAGCTTAAGTCATGTTGCCTACACCGGTAGTTCTCATTGCTTTGCTCACTCGTATTTCATTGTATGGACGCACCATAATATTATATGTTTACCAATTGATGGGCATTTGGGTTATTTCCAGTTTTGGGAAACTTCGTGAATAAAGCTGCTATAAATATTTGCATACAGGTGTTTGTATAGCTATATGTATGCATGCAAAATTGCTGTTTGTAAGGTAAATTTATTTCTACCTTTATGAGAAGCTGCCAAATGTTTATGAGAGTTTTATTGTCTCCATTCTTGCTAGCACTTGGTTTTGTCATTTTATGTTTATATTAGCCCTTCTTGTATGAGAAGAGTGGTTTTCATTTTAATTTCCTTAATGACATTAAAGATCTTAACGTGCTTATTTGCCATCTGTATCTCTTCTTTGGTGAAGTATCTTTTCAGATGTTTTGCCCCTTTTAAAAACTGTTGCTTATTATTTTTGAAATATGAGAGCTCTTCATGTATTCTAGACATGTCTTTAATTAGGCATGTACTTTGCAAATGCTTTCTTCCAGTCTGGCTTCTTAAGGTGTCTTTTAAAGAGCCGAAGGTTCTGGTTTTGAAGTTTGGTTTGGCGATTTTTTCTTTTATAATTCGGGCAATTTTTGTGTTTAGCTGAGAAATGTTTGCCTAAGCCAAGGTCATAAAGATTTTCTCCTATTTAGGGTTGTCATCCTTTTTGTTAAACAGACTATTTTTTGTAGCCATTTTAGGTTTAGAACATGGAGTGGAAAGTACAGAGTTCCTTTATGCTTCTGCCCCCACATAGACACAGCCTCCCCACCGTTATCAACCAGCAAAGTGGTGTATTCACAAGGAACAGTGAAATTCTGTTGACATGCCAGAATCTGATATCAAAGTCCAAAGTTTGGGTTACTGTATGTATATTGTGTGAGTTGGGACATTATGTAGTTACTTGAATATACCATTGTAGTGTCATACAGAGTGTTTCTACTGTCCTGAAAATCTGTGAGAGCCTAACATTCTTCCTCCCCTCAAGCTCATGGCAAACACTGATCTTTTTATCACCTCCATAGTTGTGTCTTTTCCACGGTGGAATCATACAGTATGTAGCCTTCTCAGATTGGCTTCTTTCATTTAGTAATATGCTTTTAAGGTTCCTCTGTGTCTTCTTCTGGCTTGATAGCTCATTGCTTTTTAGCACTGAATAATATTCCATTGTCTGGTTATATCACAGTTTGTTTATTCAGTCACTTACTGAAGGACATCTTGGGTGCTTCTGCTGAGAACAGGACACAGGTTTGTGGGGAGAGTGGAGGCGACACACAGAGTGAGGTGACACCCACTTTGGGCATGTTGTGTGAAATCCTGTGGCTGTTAAAGCAGAGGGAAGATCCCCAGGAAGCAAAGCACTGTGCAGTGATAGATAGGTGAGCTGTGGGTCATGCCCTTGGCATGACCACAGGGCTCACATGATGGAGCCTCAGGAGCGGGCATGGCAATAGTTAAGGAAGGTGGATGAAGAGAGAGGCAGGCATGATTCCTCACTCCCAAATGCTCAACCTCGTATTCCTCACAGGCAAATCCAAGGTTCATGGGTCAGCCTGAAATTTGTACATTTGGGAGGCCCCCATTCAGGGAAAGTATGCAAAATTATAACATTTATGTAGCCTGTTAAAAGAAATCAACAAATTACAGATTTTCAAAAGTTGACAAATACTATGAATATTAGAAAATTTAAGAATCATCTGTAAAATACTTTTACAAATGTTTTAACTGTATACTGATTACTACGTGAAATGTCAGATATAGTGATATTTCCTTTGGAGAGAACAGAAAAATAAATATCTTTTCTCTAGTATGGGTGATTGAAATTTGTTTATTGGTAATTTTTTTAAGTATTTTTTAGAACCATAGCTCAGATAATTTCTAAAAATCATAGTTAATCTTAGATAAATACTGTTTCTTTTATGTATTATATATATGTTGTGTGTTGTGCTTAGTCGTTCACTCGTGTCTGACTCTTTGAGACCCCATGGACTGCAGCCTGCCAGGCTCCTCTGTCCATGGGGATTCTCCAGGCAAGAATACTGAAGTGGATTGCCATGCCCTCCTCCAGGGGATCTTCCCGATCCAGGGATCAAACCCAGGTCTCCCACATTGCAGGTGGATTCTTTACCATCTGAGCCATCAGGGGAGCCCAAGAATACTAGAGTGGGTACCCTATCTCTTCTGCAGGGGATCTTCCTCCAGGGCCCAGGAATCAAACCAGGGTCTCCTACATTGCAGGTGGATTCTTTACCAGCTGAGCCACCAATGACTAGAGAGCCTCAACTGGCCTCAGGCATTTTCTTCAAAGTGGAATCAGGTGCCAAATTTGTAAACAGAAAGCTCCCCACATTAGCAGATGCAAACTAGTATATATAGAATGGCTAAACAAGGTTTTACTGTATAGCACAGGGACCTATATTCAATATCCTGGAATAAACCATGATGAAAAGAATATGAAAAAATTATGTATATGTATAACTGAATCATTTTACTGGACAGCAGAAATTAACATAACATTGTAAATCACTTATACTTCAATAAAATAAACTAAAAAAAAGAAAGCTCTCCATGGGTTTCCCCTTCCCTACATTACAATGTGCCCCTTCACAACTGCACTCATTCTAATCACTTTTCTGGTTCCTATGGGCACCTGTGCTTGTGTTTATGATGCCTGCTTGCTTTTGCATTGCATCAAGTGTCAGGGGTTCTTGGAACAGGTCTGTGGGTCAGAATATGGTGATTTGTGATTCTGTAAAGATTTAAGGACTGCTGGAGGGAACACACCTCTTATGTCTGCTCTCCTCAAAGCCCTGTTCTTTGCAGGTTTAAGGGTTATCTCTTGAGTTTGTAATCTGTTACATCATTATACCTGCACAGTATTTACTTATATACATTATATATACATATATATTATATATACATTATGTATATAATATTCAAGACACTTCAAGTTTTATTTTAATGAATCTTTAGTTTAAACTGATATATATTAATGTATTGATTTGATTTAATTCACTTATTAATAGGGTAACCCTAATTCTTGTCCAAACTAGGACATGTTTAAGTATAAAAAAGAAGCACTGTTACACCAGATTAACAGGCTCACTGTACTCATTAAATAGTTTGTCTCCAGCATCCTCCTCATAGTGGTGTATTTGCTTTATATTGAACCTTACATTTTCATGTTGTGACATTAAAGGTCTTAGAAGTATTTCTGGAATCCATTCCCATACCAAGATGGCTAGCAGTAGCATAACTCCACAGGGGAGTGGTGGTCAACCACAAAATTATCCCACTAAATCCAAACTTAATGTGTTTGGAAGTCAACTCCCCTTAGCTAAGCCCCTAGAATACTTAGACGAAAAAATGAGAGTAGGAGTCAATGATATTAACTAATTTAAGTTAAAATACTTACTTGTGAAAATGTTGGCATAAATCACAGCAAGATCCCCTATGACCCACTTCCTGCAGTAATGGAAATAAAAACAAAAATAAACAAATGGGACCTAATTAAACTTGAAAGATTTTGCACAACAAAGGAAACCATAAACAAGATGAAAAGAGAACTTTCAGAATGGAAGAAAATAAATTGTAAATGAAGCAACTGACAAAGGATTAATCTCCAAAATAGACAAATAGTTCATGCAGTTCAACATCAGAAAAGCAAACAACCTAATCAGAGAATGGGCACAAGACCTAAGCAGACATTTATTTCCTCAGAGAAGACATCCAGATGGCTAATAAAAAAAAGCTCAACATTGCTCATTATTAGAGAAATGCAAATCAAAACTACAGTGAGGTCACCATACACCCGTCAGAATGGTCATCGTTAGAAAATCTGCTAACAATAAATGCTAGAGAGAATGTGGAGAAAAGAAAAACCTCTTGTATGCTGGTGGGAATGTAAATTGATACAGCCACTATGGAGAACAGTATGGCAATTTCTTAAAAAACTAGGAATGAAACTGCCATATGACCAACAGTCCCACTATTGGGCATATACCCTGAGAAAACCATAATAGAAAAAGACACATGTACCCCAGTGTTCATTGCAGCACTGTTTACAATAGCCAGGACATCGAAGTAACCTGGATGTCTGTTGACAGGTAAATGGATAAAGAAGTTGTGGTACGTATATACAATGGAATATTACTCAGCCATAAAAAGGAATGAATTTGAGTCAGTTCTAGTGAGGTAGATGAACCTAGAACCTGTTACACAGAGTGAAGTAAGTCAGAAAAGAAAAAAAGAAATACCATTTATTATCACATATATATAGAATCTAGAAAAATGGTAACCAGTGAATCTATTTGCAGGGCAGGAATAGAGACCCAGACACAATAAACAGACTTCTGGACATAGCGGGGCAAGGAAAGGGTGGAATAAATTGAGAGAGTAGCATTGAAATATGTACATTACCATTTGTAAAATAGATTGGTAGTGGGAAGTTGCTATATAGTGCAGGGAGCTCAGCCTGGAGCTGTGTGACAAACTAGAGAGATCGGACAGGGAGGGAGGTTCAAGACAGAGGGAACATGTTAATACCTACCGCTGATTCCTATTGATGTATGGCAGATATCAGCACAACACTGTAAAGCAGTTGTCCTCTGATTAAAAATAATTGAGGCAGGGGAAGCACATTACTTTGCAAACCTTCCCAGGGAACCAGTTATTGTAAACCCAGCCTGCTGCTCTGGCAGCCCCAGTCAGTTTCCTTGCCCTTCAATACCCAGATTGCTGAGTCTTGCAGACTGTAACCAGTCTTACTGTTTCCATTGTGTCTGTTCTGTGTGTGTTAGTCATTCAGTTGTGTTCGACTCTCTGTGACCCCATGGACTGTAGCCCACCAGGCCTCTCTGTCCATGGGATTCTCCAGGCAACAATACTGGAGTGGGTTGCCATGCCCTCCTCCAGAGGATTGTATCTGTTGCCCGTCCTCAAATTAGAACATGAGTTTCCCTTGATCAGTGTTTTCCCTGAACACCTAAGAAGAAAGGAAATGTGAAGTCCTACAGTCTAGTCTGTTGGGGTCACCTGTATCATACATGCACACCATCCTTTATAAAATAGAACATAATGTTTCCCAAATAATCTGGCCCCTGTGTGCTTCAAGGTTCATGCCATTTCCTATTGCTTACTATGGCAAAGCTACATATTTTTCCTTTGGTTTCTGGAATGCCTCCCTAACTTCTGCTTGTGCTTTTAAAATCTCAATTGAAATGTCACTTAATAAGAGAAACCTTCTTCAGCTCCAAGACTAGGTTGGACTTCATTGGCCTACGCCCTTGTTGTTTGTAATTTATTTTTTGTGTAATTATGTAATCACTCACTATCATAATACCATAAGATCCAGGAGGACTGGACCCTGCTTCTTTTGTCCACTGCTGTATCTTTGGAACCTAGGACTCCTGGCTCACAGTATGTATTCAGTAAATATTAGTTGAATGAAAGAAGTGAGTATCAGGGTCTGGAGCATAGACGAGAGAGACCTGATTGGGTGATTCAGATGGGGAGTGAACATATACATGATAAATGAGTCCATCATTTTCATCAGTCATCTCAGTCTCCATAGATGAACATGCAACTCTGAGCATCATCATTTACAGGAGAGAGAAGCCCAGAAAAATGGTAGATCAGGAACTTGAGAGTAGAGAAAAACCAGGAACCAAAGAAAGAACATTTCAAGAAAGCAAGAGTAGCTAGTTTAGGCTCAGAGTTCATGTCAAATAAGGACCGAAAACTATCCAGTAGATTCAGAAGGAAAAATTTAGCCCCTCTGGTTAGCACAATCTCCAGTTTATTATGAAAGAACTTAAGATTTTTCCTTTGAAGAAATTTTGCCATTAATTATCTGTGATTAGATTCTGAACTGTTCAGATTAATTAAACATTCTAAACACTTAATTCAGTAATCTTGCTTGTTAACAGATTTTAAAATAACAATTGTTTTCCACTTGTATCCTCATTGACAAACAGTTTGCTAACTTTTAGGCAAAGAGAAATATTCAAGTTACCAAAAAAAATCCTGAATAATTCTATTCTTTTGTGAGTACAAAATATCAATAAGGAATGATGAAATTATTAGCAGTTTATGGTATTATTAACAGTTTATGGTATTTTAAACTGTTTTTAAAGTAGAAAGCCTGGATTTTACATGTTTTTTTTCCTTTTGTTCCTTTGTTAGTCATTAAGAACTCTTTTTTAAAAAGACTAAAATTGCTGTTAATATCAAAACTGCAAAGCAGTGAATCATAACTAAAACTTGTTCATCTCTAGATCTAACCAAATACAAGCATAAATATTCTGCAAACTATTCGTATTGCTAATGGGTTGTTTTTTTTTTCAGACATACCCTCAAAGATAATTCTAAAAAGCATATTGAAGTATGGGATCCTTCTCCAGAAGAAATTATTTCAAATGAAGTAAACAACTTAATAAATCCTCTATTTGCAAAATCTCTACCTAGTGAGGATCTGCAGTCACTTTATAATAAGGAACTGCCTGTGCACATCTGCAGTATAGTGTCTCCTGAGAAGATCTATGTTCAGTGGTTATTAACAGAAAACTTGCTTCATAGGTATAACATCTAAGGAAAACATATTGTGCATATAGTTTATTTTCTTTTATGTATTTTATTTCAAAGATCTAGAACTCATAAATGCAGGATTTTAAAAATACAAAATTATTTCAGTTAAATAGTCACTTAAAAACTAGTTAACAGTATACAAGTAGTGTATTAACTGATTATTTTTATTATATTAAGGTGTATATATTCCACAGAGGCTTATTGAGCACCTGTTATTTGACAGCCAGTATTATAGCTGTTAGGGATACACTGATAAAAGCATGGACAAGTTTGTGCAGTCATGGAGCTTACATTCTAGTAGACGGAATGACAGTGAACAAAGAAAGTTACCTACAGCAGGAGATGATGATGAAGACGAGAAAAATAAAGCAGCTGGGCAGGAATACTTCACAGAGCCAGTGACACTTGAGATAAATCCTCAGGCAGTGAGGAAGTGAGCCTTGAAGATGCCTGGGGGGAACTCATGTCAGGCAGAGGGAAGACCTAGTTCAAGACCTTGCAGTAGAAATGTGCTCAGGTGCTCAAGGAGGAAGGAGGCATCCAGTTTGTCTGGAATAGAATGAGGGAGGGAGGTCAGAGAATTGTACATTATAGGAAAGTTTCAGAGAGGTAAAAAAAATTTTTTTCTTTACATAGTTTAGGAGAAAAGATGATTGCTGCTTATGAAAACTCAAAATGGGAACCTGTTAAATGGGAAAATGATATGCACTGTGCTGTTAATATCCCAGATAAAAACCAGTGGCGAAGGGGCCAGATCATCAGAATGGTTACAGACACATTGGTAGAGGTAAATGCAGAGTTAAAAATATAATCAAGAAAGTAAATGCATTTTGTATTTTCATGCAATTTTTATTATGCTTTTCAGTTTGCAAAAAAAATTAAAGCACTACTTTTACATAGACTTAAAGTTATTGTTTTCATAGGTCTTGCTGTATGACATGGGTGTTGAACTAGTAGTGAACGTTAACTGTTTAAGAGAACTTCAAGAAAACCTAAAGACAATGAGAAGATTATCTTTGGAATGCTCTCTTGTTGATATAAGGTAGTTTTTAGCTGAATAAAATTTCTCATTTCTGAATATGATTTTAAATATTTTTATTTTTGGATTCTGATCTATTTTGCTGACATATTCTAAAATTTTCATAAAGATCTAGTTAATTTTAAGGTTTTGGGAAGCAGGAAGGATAAAAATACGAAGCACATAAACTTTGGTGGTATTAAGGAGATAGAGATAGGTGAGTACAAACAGATACTAGATTGAATTCAAACTGTTAAAAAAGAAACTTGAGACACAAATGAAGATAGGAATAAAAAAATAAAGTTTCTGCTGAAAAGTCTACTCACTGCCTTATGGGGATTCCCATATACATAACAAGATGTTTTTCTCTTGCTGCTTTTAGGATTTTTTCTTTATCCTTAGCTTTTACCACTTTAATTATAATGTGTCTTGATGTGATCTTTTGGGTTCATCTTATTAGAACTTCCTTGGGTTTCCTAGACCTGGGTATCTGTTTGCTTCCCCAGCTTAGGGAAATTTTAGCCACTTTATCTTCAAATAATTTTTCTCTCCTTCATCTCAGATTCCTATAATGCAAATGTTAATCCACTTCTTGTTGCCTCCAAAGTTCCTTAAGTTACCTGCACTTTTTTTTTTCTTTCATTTTGTTGCTCTGTCTGGGTGAGTTCCACTGCTTTGTCTTCTGCTTGCTGATTTGCTCTTCATCCTCATCCAGTCTGTTATTGAACCCCTCTAGTGCATTTTTCACTCAGTTACAACTTCTGTTTGGTGCTTTCTTATACTTTCTGTCTCTTTCTTGTAGTTCTCATGGTGTTTTTCCATTCTTCTTCTGAGTTTGCATGCGTACTAAGTCACTTCAGTAGTCACTTCAGACCCCATGGACTGCAGCCCTTCAGGCTCCTCTGTCCATGGGATTCTCCAGGCAAAAATACTGGAGTGGGTTGCCAAGCTCTCCTCCAGGGGATCTTCCCAACCCAGGGATCAAACCCGTGTCTCTTGTATCTCCTGCATTGGCAGGTGGGTTCTTTTACCACTAGCATGCTCTCAGAAGCCCCGCCTGAGTTTGGTAAGCATCTTTATGATTACTTTTCACTCTCTATCAGGGAGATTGCTTATCTCTGTTTTATTTAGTTCTTTTTCTGAGGTTTTTAATCTTATTCTTTTGGTTAAAGCATATTCCTCTGTCTCATTTTGCTGAGTTCTCTGTCTGTTTCTACACAGTAGGTGAATCAGTTATCTCTTCCAATCTTGGCAGAGTGGCCTTATACAGGAGATGCCCAGTGGGACTCAGGGGTACAATCCTGCCTGGCCACCACAGCCTGGCACTCTAGGGGTGACCCCTCTGTGGGTATCTCCTTCTGTGGTGGCAGGGCTGCAGCAGCAGCTGGGCACTGATGAACAGACCTGTTGTTTGGGTGGCTCTGAGGTCCAGCTGAGGCTCAGGAGTGGAGTGGGCAGGGCTTTCAGCATGGGAGACCTGTTGGTGCTGACAGGTTAGAGGGAGAATTCCAGTACTGGCAAGAGCAAGGTAGCCAGAGATAACAAAAACAGTTCCTGCCAGTGTCTCCATCCCTGGGAGACATCCCAGCTTGTTCCTGTCTCTCCAGCAGATGCTTGAAGATTTAGTAAGAGGGTCCTCTTCGTATGCTATCCATGCACTTTTCAGTGTGGTGTTTTTGCACTTGTTTTTAGGTTGAGTCTGGGCACTGGCCATTTAAGAGCAATTTTTCTGTTCTCTTCTCTAGTTTTCCTGGTCATATTCCCTGTTGGATTTCAAAGCTAGGTGTTTTGGGAATCTCTCTTGTGTAGAATCTAGGGGTTTGGGTGACTCATGTAGAGCTCGAATCCCTGGCTCCCCAGAAAAGAGACTCATATCTTTGTGATTCCTCCTGGTTATGGATTGCAGCAGCCAGGGTGTGGGTCTTTATCTGGCAAGAGTGTGTGTCTGCCTCTCCTACCTTTCTTGATGCTGTCCTTTTACCCTTTGTTGTGGAGGCTCTACCCTCTGTTTTTGATAGAACAGAATTCTATCAATCCCTTTACTGTACCCAGTATGATAAAGAATGCATTCCTGTAGACACCTTGAATCAGATGACTTAAGGACTACAGTGGAATACCACCATTTCAAGAGTGGAATAATAGCCTCAAGCATGTCTGGACCATGTATTAATGGCCTTAACAGGCATTATTTTACTTAATCATCACAGCAAATTTTTAAGTTATGACTAAGGTATTATTTAAAGATAAGAAAATTGAGTCTTCAAGAGGTTAAATATTTTATAATCCAGAGTAATACATCTAACTGTTGAACTGGAATTATAAGAGTTCTAATTCTTGAACCAACATATTAACCACTATGTTTTACTACTCTTCTGAGAAATCTTTTTGTATAAATTCCTTTTTATTGTGGTAAAGTATACAGTAACATAAAATTTACCATTTTTAAGTTTGCAGTTCCATCTGTTCGCTCACTCAGCTGTGTCTGACTCTTTTGCAACCCCATGGACTACAGCACGCCAGGCTTCCCTGTCCATCACCAACTCCCAGAGCTTGCTCAGACTCATGTCCATCAAGTTGGTGATGCCATCCAACCATCTCCTCCTCTGTCTTCCCCTTGTCCTCCTGAATTCCAATCTTACCCAGCATCAGGGTCTTTTCCAGTGAGTCTCTTCTTCCCATCAGGTGTCCAAAGTATTGGTGCTTCGGTTTCCACATCAGTCCTTTCAGTGAATATTCAGGATTTGATTTCCTTTAGGACTGACTGGTTGGATCTCCTTGCAGTCCAAGGGACTCTGAAGAGTCTTATCCAACACCACAGTTGAAAAGCATCAGTTCTGTAGCCCTCAGCTTTCTTTTTTATTGTCCACCTCTCCCATTCATACATGACTATTGAAAAAACCATAGCTTTGATTAAGATTGACCTTTTTCAGCAAAATGATGTCTCTTCTTTTTAATATGCTGTCTGGGTCTGTCTGTCATAGCTTTTTTTCCAAGGAGCAAGCATCTTCTAATTCATGGCTGCAGTCACCATCTGCAGTGATTTTGAGCCCAAGAAAATAAAATCTGTCACTGTTTCTATTATTTCCCCATCTATTTGCCATGAGGTGGTGGGACTGGATGCCATGGTCTTAGTTTTCTGAATGTTGAGCTTTAAGCTAACTTTTTCACTCTCCTCTTTCACTTTCATCAAGAGGCTCTTTAGTTCTTCACTTTCTGCCATAAGGGTGGCGTTGTCTGCATATCTGAGGTTATTGATATTTCTCCTGGCAATCTTGATTCCAGCTTGTGCTTCATCCAGCTTGGCATTTCACATGATGGAACAATGGACTGGCTCCAGATTAGGAAAGGAGTACATCAAGACTGTATATTGTCACACTGTTTAATTTAATTTACATGCAGAGTACATCATGCGACATGCAGGATGTCCAAAAGTTAATATTTTAAAATGTATGTTCATAATAGGTCATAGAAAACCTTAACGTTGTGTGTATACTGATTTTATCTGTATACCATCATAAATAAACTATAATTCAGGAAATCACTGATAATATAAGTTTCTTGGCTGATAAGAGCACTGTTTGGCTTCATAATAAATAGTTTTGCTAAATCCTATTTGGTCAAACTACATACACAGTTGATGTCATTCGTTCACTTATGTAAATAATCTCATGTGAAAAGATTGGCCAGATTGGTTCTTTACTCGGAGGATGGGGCAACTCTCATGAAACTCCATATCTCTTTAGTGGTGCATGTGGGGTAAGTCACTTCAGTCGTGGCTGACCCTTTATGACCCCATGGACTGTAGACCACCAGGTTCCTCTGTCCATGGGATTCCCCAGGCAAGAATACTGGAGTGGGTTGCCATGGCATCCTCCAAGGGTACTTGTTGATTCTGTGGACATGGATTTGATGGTTAGAAACATCTAAAGTCACTCAGTTTCCATTCTGCAAACTAAAATAGATGATGAAATTGATATTCTGCTCTTCATTGATCTGTCAAGTATTGAACATTTTTTTACCATGAATAGTAAAAATGATTTTTTAAAAATGAAGCTAATATTCATGAGTAATAATTAATATTAGCTTTAAATTCCAGAAAAAATGTTCCAAAAATATTTGGGCAGAGAAATCATCATTACAAAGGGGCTGTTCTATTTGTATTTCCATTACGAATTTTTGGTGTGCCTTCTGTGTGCTGTGAACTATCCTAGACATTGGAGATATGATGAACTAAGACACGATACACGTAAAACATACAACACATAGTATTCAGATGGCCCCTTGAACAACACAGATTTGAACTTCACAGGTCCTCTTATATGTAGTTTGGCACTAGTGACGCATCTGTGGTTGGTGTATCAGAGTGCAGAACTGCCTTATGGAGAGCCAGCTGTAAAGTTATACACAGGTTTTTGACTGCATGGAGAGTCAGCACCCTTAACCCCCATTGTTCAAGGGTCAAATGTATGTACACATAACATATATCCCTGCTCTTGAGTTTATGGTGTAATTAGCCCTGGGTTGGGAAGATCCCATGGAGAAGGGAATCTACTCCAGTATTCTTGCCGGAAGACTACCATAGACAGAGGACCCTGGCAGGCTACAGTTCATGAGGTCTCAAAGAGTCAGACATGACTGAGCGACTGACACTTCTATCTTTCACTTTTTTCCAGCACATATGAAATGTATATAATAGATTTAGAAAACTTAAAGCATACTTAAATTTTAAGAGTTCTCAGTGCAGCCTCAGAATAGATGTATATAAACAACTTGGCTTGTAATTTGGGCTGTAAGGAGACTAGAGGGATGAACAAAAGGCTATGAAAATGGGGAAGAAATTTAAGAAAATAATACAAAGCCATGTTTAAATTGATTTCTCACTATGTATGTTGTTGATTCAAATATATACGTATATGATGGTTCTTTTATGTTTCTTTATCCTGTACTATTTGTTGTAAGGCAAGGTGTCATTTTTTTGTTTTAGACCAACAGGTGGGAGTGACAAGTGGACAGCGACAGCCTGTGACTGCCTCTCATTGTACCTCACTGGAGCTGTAGCAACCATGATCATACAGGTGTGTGACTAGGTAAACAGGTAGAGTAGATATATATTGGTTATTTCATTGGTATTTTGTACAGGTCCATTTATTTTGTTGAGAAAATAATAGCTATTTGAATTTTTTTTTTTCTTTTTGGCTGCATGGCATATGGGATCTTAGTTCCCCGAGTAGAGATCGGACCTGGGCCCCTTGGCAGTGAAAGTGCACAGTCCTAACTGCTGGACCATCAGAGAATTTCTGTTTGGACATTTCTTTGCAACTATTTTTTGGTCTTCAAGTTATAATGCCTGTTTGGGAATTTTTTATATTCCTTACAAATTGGAAAGTTAGGCTTCTAGTGAAATCATATTAACTGTATGTCTAAAAGATGTTTGTATGAATATGGATTTGAGAAAGGATACATATATACGATAAATCTTTTCAGAACAGGAAGAAGTATTTCTTGCCTCCTTAACCTTTTTTTAATTTGATACATTATTGCAGTAATGCAATTTGATCCATTTTATTGCATTAATGATTAGAATTTTCTTGTAAGTAATTTTATGTTAATTTTTTCTATGTGTACTTCTCCCTTTTGTAATTCCACAGAAAGCAGAATATGTGTTTTGTAGCTCTTTCTTCGGCCTTTCACAGGAAAAAAAAAAAGACACACCTGCGAAAATACAGTTTAGCTATATAACTTACAAAGAATTTAGGAGAATAGAGAGCTTGTAACTGAGGGTGTATTCCTCTCTTCAACCTAGAATGGGGGGAAAAAAGTTTTTCAGTCATCCTTTTTCCTCCTCCTTTTGGTAAACTTCACCTTGACTATAAAGTGTTCATTATAGAGTTCATAAAACAACTGTCTTTCTCTGTTGACTCTTTTCCATGCTATTTTCTCTCTGATGTGTTCAGAGATCAAAATTACTTCATTGGAAACTTTTCTTTCTGGCATGGAGAAATGTGAAGGGAATACCTGTGAAAAGTGTAGTGTTTATAAGAAGTTGCATTTTTGAGTCTCATATTTATTCTGCTCTTAAATCACTGCAGGAAAACAATACAACGTGGCCCTTACCTGTGAAAATTTTCTGTAGAGATGAAAAAGGAGAGCGTGTTGATGTTTCTAAATATTTGATTAAAAAGGGTTTGGCTTTGAGAGAAACAAGGTATAGATTTTTAAAAATGAATATGTTTTTAAAAATATTTTGTGATGGAAGCTGCTTCTTTGCCTGTGTAAATCTTTCTATCTGTGTGTGCTCAACCTGAATTGCCTCTTGTTTGTTCTTGAAAATGATTTATATATAACCTAACCCTGAGGAGCCAACTTACAAATAAATGCACTCAGGATTGCTGAATGTTTAAATCCCTACTGACATTTTTGGTTTTATACTTTCCCCTTTGCTCTGGCATTTACACTTTAAACCAAAGGAAAAGAGAATTACACAGTGGGTACCAAATCTGTGCTCTTTGGCCTCATTCGCTTAGACAGTAATGTTTAAACTTTATGTTGGAAATTCTGATAAGTTTATGTCAAATATATTTGGTGAAATAGGTAGAAAATGAGTAGAATTGGGTAGCAAAACAGAAGTAATTGAACAGTATTTACATGTAAACATCCTTTCAGGTACTAAATTTGGGATTTAAATACCTTGGTCCCAGGGGAGAAGGATCAGGCTATTAACTGTAGTAGCCCTAATTTTCTCTTTGTATCTCTTTCCTTTTAGAGTTAGAAGTAGATTAGAGTTGTAAATACATGTTCTAGGTAGCAACCATCGGCCATTCATGGCCAGATCTCTTTTTTTTCATCTTAGGTTATTATCTCTTACCCTACTTGGATCAGGACCCCAATCAATGAAATGGAAAGAGAATGAGAGATCAGAAATAGTACAGAACCCAAAGTATTTGGCCAGTATAGTAGATGCTGACTTGGCAAGCAGCCAGGCTCTGCAGCTAGGCTTGTGTTGACTGACTGCAAGCTAACACAGTTCCTTGCTGCAGGAAATGATTAAGTGAAAAGTGCTGGGCAAGTTAATATTACCGACAGTATCTGCCACTGATTTAACGTTCTTTTCTACTTTTCGGCTGTAAAACTACTACCTTACGGCTGAGGATGTTTGTTGAGAAATTATGTAACTGTTTTATCAGTGCTCATTTCCTTTTAGAAGAAAGTACAGGAGAATGGAAAAAACAAAAATCTATATTTTTTCTAAAATGAACAATGTTTGTATTTCCTTCTAGGATATTTTTGTAGGTTTTTTTAATTGGAAGAGAATAACAGGAAGTAAAACAATTATCAGTGAATATAACACATCTTACCACTAATACTTAATATCTGAATATATGAGAAAACTGTTTTTAAGGGACTTATTATCTTTATATTATTTTACAAATGCTCTTAACTTGCCACATGTATTGATCTGTCTTTGGACTAAATAACAACTAATTAATTGTGTGGTACTTGAGATATATTTAATAGAAGATTTTAAGAGAGAATAGCATGTAAATATCAGATGGTAATTTAATGCATTTAAGTGAATTTCTATTGCTTTATTATTAACAAGCTCATTCATAATTTAAAATAATTCTCATTACAACTTAAACTATGCTTATTTTTATGTAACAAATTAGACTAGGATATCCTAAACTAGAGCAAAATGTTTTCTTTACATTTCAAGTATATTTGAATGATTCTTTTTATATTGTTTTCCCACAATATTTTTTATTTGCTCATGGTTGGATATATTATTCTATTTTGCATGTTACAGAATTAATAAATTAGATAACAGCCAGTCATTATCCCAGAAGTCTCTGGAAATCCCCCAGGAACAAGGAGAATCAGTGGTTACTAAGTGTATTAAGATTAACTCTGACCCTGACAAGAAAGCTGCTGCTGGTATCAGTGAACACAAGGTGACTGAATTTAGGGAGAAAATTCTAGAGCCAAGAACCACTGGATGCTATAAACCACCAGCTATTCCTAACCAGAAAGTATTTGAGGCAGTAGTCAGCTGCATTGGTGATGATGGAACTATATTTGTGGTACCTAAATTATCAGGTAAGAACTTTCACTATATATAGGATTATTCTGTAAAAGTAGTTGCTTTTACCACTAGGGAATTCTCTAGTAAGATCCACATGGATTGAAATACCTTGGGCAGATATTTAACCTTTCTGAACCTGATTTTCATTCACTGAGTTATTGTGAGGATTAAATGCAATAATATACAAAAAGTGCTTTTCACAATGCCCAGCACTTGAAAATCATTTATTGAGACAATGGGAATGGATAAACATTGGGCCTAAGATGAGCATGGAGGTGGTTCCCTTAAACAAGTTTGTAGGCTTTCTAAGAAAAAAGAATACAAAACTTTGAATTCATTTAGAACGAGAAAAGAAATCACAGCCAATGACTGGAGATTCAGGGCCATTTGAGATTTAGGTGGTCTCTGAAATCTCTTTAGACTTATGTGCTCACACTTCTTTCTACAACCTGATTGTGTCCAGGACACTCAATAACTCATAGCAACTCTAGCTTTCACAGGACTTAAACTCTGTTAGCTTCATAGTAAGTCTACCTATGGAGAGAGAGATAGGGGCTATGAATTTGTTGAAATTTTTTGTCTCATTTGTTAAAGACCTGAATATTGTTTTTTAATTTGAGAACCAGACTAAATCTATATAGTTGGCAATTCTAGAAGTGAGTAGTGTTTCAGACCTCTAGCAATAGTACTTAACCCAGAAACTTTCTTGATGTGTACAGATAATCATAGGTAGAACTGGTTGCCAGATGCCTTCCATCCAATCCCCTGATATTGATAATGTGGGTTAGCACTATTAACCTAGTGTATAGAACAGACTGAGAGGTTTTTTGTTTTTGTTTTTGTTTTTGCCACCCTGCAGTATATGTGGGATCTTAATTCCCCAGCCAAGGATTGAACCCAGGTCCCCTACATTGGAAGGGCAGAGTCTTAACTGCTGGACCACCAGGGAAGCCCCTCCCCCAGACTGAGGCTTATGTTTAAGAACTCACAGCTGAAGTGGTTGAACTGTTACAGGAACTGACACCAGAGCTTACCCTTTCTGGTATAAGTTATGAGGATATATATTTATTGTGGAAATAATGAGCCAGTTAATCGGAAGTAGCAGTAATAGAATTTTAATTTTATACCTGCAGTATTACGCTGTATCTAAGCATCAAATAACATATAACTTGTGTTCAGTTTCACTTAGGTGTGCTGTCAAAATGATGTTAACTTAAAGCACTAGTTCTTTTATATTAGGACTATCTGGTATGTGTTTAGAGCTTTTATGGATTTTTGCACTTCAAAAATAATGCTTGCATTTATAACCAGAGATTTAGTCAGTGTAGTATGTTTTGAAACATAGAGAACTTACTGACTGAATTAGATTTGTATTAAAGTTCTATTATGTAGGGACTGATTTTAATTCCTTTTAATGTTATCTAAGTGGTGAAGTGGGACTTCCCTGGTGGCTCAGATGGTAAAGAGTCTGCCTGCAATGTGGAAGACCCAAGTTTGGTCCCTGGGTCAGGAAAATCCCCTGGAGAAGGAACTTGGCAACCCACTCCATATTCTGGCCTGGAGAATTCCATGGATGGAGGGGCCTGGCAGGCTGTAGTCCATGGGATCATAAAGAGTCAGACACAACTGAGGGACTAACACACACACATGTGGTAAAGTAACTGATGAAGTTTGATGATGACTTCATTTGATAATAGTAGGGAATTTTTCCTAAATGCTTTCTATTTTTAATAATTCCTTCAGAATTTGAACTAATAAAAATGATGGATGAAATTCAAAGTAATTTAAAATGCCTTGGTCTTTTGGAGCCTTATTTGTGGAAAAAGGGAGAAGCTTGTGCAGTAAGAGGATCAGATACTATGTGGTATAGAGGCAAGGTAATGGAAGTCATTGGCAGCACTATCAGGGTGAGTCTGACATTCTTTTGTGACTATTTGAAGGCTAAATGCTATAACATTAAATGGTATTTTAAGTGGAAAGACATGAAATTGTGATTAAAACATCTTTTGTTGAGTTCATTTGTGTAGGCAAATCAGTTAAATATATATTTATTTGTAATAAGAATATCTTTTTTATTTTCAAGTATATTTATTAACCTGAATAGTAAAATTTCCTGGTAAGAATTTTGCCACTGATATTTTAATGGTGCCACTTATTTATAATTGTCAGCCTTATTTGTGTTCATGGTATTAAGTAAAACATCTTGTTTTCCAGTATTTTCTATATCTCCTTAGCAAATTTGGTTATGGGACTCCTAATTTACCCTTTCACATTAAGGGTTAATTTACCTTTCCAGAATACTAAGAATAGTACTTGAGTTTCATCCAGAATCTTTAGAAAGAGCTGCATACAGGTGACCGTTAAAAACACTGAGGCTGGGGGCACCAACATTTTGTGTAGTCAATTTGAATATAATTTATTCCGTTCTCCCATATCCACAGTTCTGTGTCACAGATTCAACCAGCTGTTGATTGTGTATTGATAGCACCGTAGTAGGTTTTTTGTTGTTGTTGCTGTTATGAGGCTTTTTTTTTTTTAATTTTCTTTATTGTGTTGGTTTTGCCATACAATGACATGAAACCGCCATGGGTTTACATATGCTCCCCCTCCAGAACCCCCCTCCCTCCTCCCTCCCGATTCCCTCCCCCTGGGTCATCCCGGTGCACCAGCCCCGAGCATCAACCCTGGGCTGGCGATTGATTTCACATATGATAATTAACATGTTTCAATGCCATTCTCCCATATCATCCCACCCTTGCCCTCATCCACAGATCCACGAGTCTGTTCTGTACATCTGCATTCCTTTTCCTGTCTCGCATGCAGTTTCTCGCTGCCATCTTTCTAAATTCCATATATATGCATTAGTATACTGTATTATTGTTTTTCCTTCTGGCTTACTTCACTCTGGATAATAGGCTCCAGTTCCGTCCACCTGAGTAGAACTGATTCAAATGAATTTTTTTTTAATGCTGAGTAATATTCCATTGTGTATATGTACCACAGCTTTCTTATCCATTCGTCAGTTGATGGGCATCTAGGTTGCTTCCATGTTCTGGCTATTGTAAACAATGCGGCGATGAACATTGGGGTACACGTGGCTCTTTCAATTCTGGTTTCCTCGGTGTGTATGCCTAGCAGTGGGATTGCTGGGTCATATGGCAGGTCTATTTGCAGTTTTTTAAGGAATCTCCACACTGTTCTCCATAGTAGCTGTACTAGTTTGCATTCCCACCAACAGTGTAAGAGGGTTCCCTTTTCTCCACATCCTCTCCAGCATTTATTGCTTGTAGACTTTTGGATGGCAGCCATTCTGACTGGTGTAAAGTGGTATCCCATCCAAGTACTAACCGGGCCCGACCCTGCTTAGCTTCCGAGATCAGACGAGATCGGGCGCGTTCAGGGTGGTGTGGCCGTAGACTGACTGGTGTAAGGTGGTAGCACTGTAGTAGGTTTTTATTGAAAAAATCCACGTGTAAGTGGACCTTCATAGTTGTGTTGTTTCAAACCTGTGTTGTCCAAGAGTCAACTGTACTTTGAAAAAAAGTGTATATAAAAATATAGATGAAAATGCCTACATGTACGTTGTACTTACCAAGTATAGCAATGAAATCAAGAGACATTTGGCCTGTAAAGATTTTGGTTTTAAGAGGGGGCGGAAAAATTAATAAGAAAAGTCTTTTGTTAATACTTGCACAGGAGATTATTATCTATTTGATGATGATAACTGATAGTACATAGCACTTTATGTTTCTAAGCTTTTTTTCACATGTGTGTGTTTGTTTATATTTTATTGTTTACTTCCAACTATCATAGATGTAGATTACTACTCCCATTTTACCAGTAACAAAATTTAAATTTATGTTCAGTGATGTTCCCAAAGTCAACCTGTCAGTGAGTGGTGGTGCTGAAATTCTAAGCCTCTAGTTCCTAAATTTCTAATCTAAGTCTTGTACTTTATGTGCTGGAAAACAAACTTTACATGTTTTTAATAGAATTAAAATGGCTTCAAATTGTGGGTTCGTATTTAGGTGTTGATGCATGGATACTTACAAATGCATGTATTTATAAGCAGATAAGTCCATTTTCACATACATTTGAATTGTTCAGATAACTTTTTTCTTTAATGTAAAAGTAACTTGAAATTCAGCTTTAATTGTTATCATAATTTATGAATTTTACATATATGGAATCCAAATAAACAGGATAGTGGTGAATTGTATTTTTCTCACACTTTCTAATATCTCTGTTTTTTAAATTTATTTTAAAATATTTTGATGCTGTAATATTTCAAGGTTATCATGTGATCCACATTAAAAAATAAACATTACAACATACCCATGCACTTACCCTAATTACCTACAGTGTACTCAGATATTTTTTACTCAATTCTATTTCAGTTTTTATATTTTTTTTATTTAGAGAATACTCTATTAGTTTCTGTAATCAAACTCATGTAGATAAGACCTTATATATTTAATACAGTGTGTTATCCCTGTAGAAATGGAAAAAATTATATTTAATGTTTCTAGACCAATATGGCTCTTAATTTCTGTACAATGCCAACCCAACACAGTACAACTGAGATACTTTTTCCAAAGTTGACAGCACAACCAAAGTTTCCAAAAATTCAAATTATATTTATTTATTTATTTATATAAAAAGACCAATAGCAGTATGTTATGCATCAATAGCAGCAACAGCTTTTCAAAGTTCTGCAATCATCTGAACAAAATTATAGAGACATCCAGCACACACCATTAAAAAAAAAAGGTTAAAAAACAAAACAATAAAGTTCTGTTAACTGTTGTGGTACCCAGCACCATTTTTTTAAATTATGTTTCTCAATCATCATCTGGAAAGAAAACATTCTAGAATAGCATCATTAAAAACAGATCTGGTAAAGCATGGTCGCCACTACATATCATAAAGCAGCTACAAGATATTTTACATTCACAGAGGTATGATACAGTACTGTCCTACATCTGTAACACTAGAGAATATAATTTAAAAGGCATTATTTGAGACTTGATTCTGTTTTTCCAGGAGAGGGCCTAAATGATGGTTATGACACAGCTCTGGTACAGAAATACACCTTAGATAGGATTTCCTTTCTTTAGTGGCATAGTTCTAGGTACTCACTGCTGTTCATGAAGATCCACTAAAAACCAATTAAAAAAATAAAACACAACCATTGGATTCATACAAAGATGACTGAGGAGAAGCAAGCAGGATTCAACTTAAGTAGTATTTGACCAACTCCATCACATCTGAATGGAAGAAAGGAGATGCCAAGGAGCACTTCAAAGCTTTGAGCCACAACCAGAACACAGCATCATTTCAAATAAAAGCAGTAGCCAAACACTGCCCACTTGGATATGTTCAAGGATGTTGATGTCAGTATTTCATCATCTGCTCACTCATCCAGGAAGAAGGGGATATCAGTTACTATTTCATTTTTTTTAATGCTAATTACCTTGGGCTTTCTTGAGCCCAATTAAACAGTAATACATTAATTTCAGTATGTTGGGGTAACAGAAATAACTTACTGACATCCCTTATTCTTGAAACAATCTAGAAATTGAAGTGTGAAAATGAAAGCATTTAAAAAACAGGTTGTTGAGGACTTCTCATTTCTGGTTCCACATTTAAGGAATTTTGAAGTTGCCACACCATCTTATCAGCAACTAAAAAGCTGAACAAACTGAAAAACTTCTTGGGGCCATAAGAGATGAAGTACATTTTGAAATATGCCAGAGCATTCTGTTCTCCTTAATAAGGCCTCCACTCAGGAGAAAGTAGTTCATCAGGGCCTGTTATCAGAGCCAAGTGGACATGGGGGAAAGGAAATTACCCAATTCTAGTTAACTGTAGACTTCCACACAGGAAGACCCAACTCCAGCCCACTGTGTCTATCATCTCCTACTTAAGGAGAGGAGAACAAAAGACTGAGAAACACTTGTAAACTTAATAGTTTGACGCCATATTCTCAATGAAAGACTTAAGACCTAATCATAAGACTATAGAACAGTTCCCCTTCTCCCACACCTTCCTGCCATGTTACTGAAGGCCTTTTATACAGAACATGTCCAGCTATCAGGAAAAAGTACTGAACAGCATGTTATTGACATAAAAACAGATGTATAGATCAGTGGAATAGAATAGACAGCCTAAAAATTAAACTACACATATGGACAATTTATGATAAAGCCAAGAATGTACATTTGGGATAGGACAGTCTCTTCAATAAATGATATTGGGGAAACTGAACAGCCACATGCAAAAGAAACTAGACCATTATCTTAAACAATACACAAAAATTAACTCAAAATAGATTATAAAGACTTGAACATAAGACCTGAAGCTAATAAAACTCCTAGAAGAAAACATAGGTGATAAGTTCCTTAAGGTATTGGTGATAATTTTTTGGATGTGACATCAAAAGCAAAGGCAACAAAAACAAAAATTAGCAAGGTGGACATCAGATTAAAAAGCTTCTGCACAACAAAGGAAACCATCAACAAAATGAAAAGGCAACCTACTGTATAGAAGAAAATATTTCTAAATCATATATCTGACAAAGGGTTGATATCCAAAATATATAAAGAACTCATAAAACTCAAGCCCAGAAATAAAGCCACTTAATGGTCAATCCATGACAAAGGAGGCAAAAATATACAATGGAGAAAAGACAGTCTCTTCAATAAATGGTGCTGGGAAAACTGAATTGTAAAAGAATGAAATTAGAACATTCCCTAACAGCATATACAAAAATAAACTCAACGTGGTTTATAGACCTAAGAGTAAGACTGGATACTATAGAACTCCTAGGGGAAAACCTAGGCCAAACACTATGGTGTAAATTGCAGCAATGTTTTTTTTTAATCTGTCACCTAAAACAAAGGTACTAAAAGCAAAAATAAACAAATAGAACCTAATGAAACTTAAAAACTTTTGCAGTGAAGGAACCATTGACAAAAGAAAAAGACAATGTACTGAATGGGAGAAAATACTTGCAAATGATCTGACTGATAAGGAATTAATAGCTAATGTATATAAACAACTCATAGGACTTAACATAAAAAAAAAACCCTGAAAATATTACAACATTCTAAATCTACTATACCCCAATAAAAGTGAAAACAACCTGATTTTAAAATGGGCAGAAGAACTGAATGGAAATTTTTCCAAAGAAGAAATGCAGAGGGCCAATAGGCTCAGGCAAAGATGCTCAACATTACTAATCATCAGGGAAATGCAAATCAAAACCACAATGAGATATCACTTCATACCTATTAGATATGGCTGTTATCAAAAAGACCACCTGTAACAAGTGATGATGAGGATGTGCAGAATAGAGAACCCTCATATTCAGTATGTTTATGGGACTGTGAATTTATAACAGCCACTGTGGAAAGCAGTATAGAAGACCCTCTAAAAATTAGGAGAAGATGTACTATGTTGTTGTTTAGTCACTAGGTTGTGTCCACCTCTTGCGACCCCATGATCAGTAGCAGTACCCACCAGGTTCCTCTGTCCATGGGATTTTTCCAGGTAAGAATACTGGAGTGAGTTGCCATTTCCTTCTCCAGGGGATCTTCCCAACCCAGGGATTGAACATAGGTTTCCTGCACTGCAGGTGGATTCTTGACCACTGAGCCTCCTGAGAAGACCCTGGAACTACTATATGATCCAGATCTATCCAAAGAAAACAGGAATATTAACATGAAAAGATCATATGCTATCCTGTTTATTACAGCATTACTTATGATAGTCAGGATATGGAAGCAACCAAAGTGTCCCTTGATGGATAAATGGATGAAGAAATTGATGTGTATATATAAAGTGAAATGTTAGTCCATAAAAAAGAAATTTTGTGATTTGTGGCAAAATGGATGGACCTTAAAGGCATTATGCTAAGTGAAATGAGACAGAGAAAGACAAATACTTAAGGATCTCACTTTTATGTGGAGTCTAAAAGATGACAAAAATTGAACTCATAGACATGGAGACTAGATTGGTGGTTGTCAATGGCAGGATGGGCAAAATGAGTGAAGGGGGTTAAAAAGTACAAACTTCTAACTATAAAATAAGTAATTCATGGAGGTGTAATGTATAGCATGGTGACTGTAACTAATAATCATGTACATGTGAGAGTTGCTAAAAGAGTAGATTGTAAAAGTTCTCATCACAAGAATAAAAATGTTTTGTAACTGTGTGTGGTGCTGGATGTTACCTAGACTTACTGTTATCATTTTCAACATATGCAAATGTCAAATCATTACATTGTATACCTGAAACTAATGTTATAGATTATGTCTAAATTTAAAATATTAGGCATACTAAAAGGCAGAATAACACAATTTGGAGAGACAAGACAAGTATCAGAACCAGACATGACAGGGATGTTAGAATTATCAGAACAGAAACTTAAAAAAAACAGGCATGTTTAAGATGCTAAGGAGTAAGTAGACAACATGCAAGAACAGATAGGCAGTGTAAGTAGAGAGCTAGAAATATTACCTCTAAAAAGTAGAACAAAAACTGGAAAAAAAAAAACACCAAATACCTAAAAACTGAGACAATTGCAAGCATGTAACATGCAGATTAATGGAAATACCAGAAAGTGAAGAGAGAAAAAAATACTTAAAAACTTATGACTGAGAATTTCCCCAAATGCATGTCTAGACACCAAACCACAGATCCTGGAGCTCAGAGAACACCAAGTGGAATAAATGCACAACAAGCTGTCACTTCAAATGATAGAAAGTCAAAATTAGAGGAAAACCCTGAAGGAAACCAGAGGATGAAATATCTTCACCTATGGAAAAACAAAAATAAGGATTATGTCCAGCTTCTCCTCAGAAACTATGACGTGACAGTGGATTGAAACATTTAAAAATTTAAAGTCTTGGGAGACGGGGAAAAATCAGCTTAGAATTATGTACCCTGCAAGATTACGACTCTCAGTTGTGAATGTGTCTGGTGGTGAAAGTCCGATGCTGTAAAGAACAATACTGCACAGGAACCTGGAATGTTAGGTCCATGAGTCAAGGTTAATTGGATGTGGGCAAGCAGGAAATGTAAGAGTGAAGACCAACGTCTTAGGAATCTGTGAACTAAAATGGATGGGAATGAGCAAATTTAATTCAGATGACCATTATATCCATGACTGTGGGCAAGACTCCCTTAGAAGAAATGGAGTAACCCTCGTAGTCAACAAAAGAATCTGAAATGCAGTAGTAATCCAAGTGTACGCCCCAACCACTGATGCCAAAGAAGCTAAAGTTGAACTTGTATGAAGAACTACAAGACCTTCTAGAACTAACACCAAAAAAAGATGTCCTTTCCATCATAGGGGATTGGAATGCAAAAGTAGGAAGTAAAGAGATATCTGAAGTAATAGGCAAGTTTGGCTTTGGAATACAATAATGCAGGGCAAAGGCCAAGAGTTTTGTCAAACTCTTTAGTGTGTTTTGTCAGAACACGCTGGTCATAGTAAACACCCTTTTCCAACAATACGGGAGATGACTCTACACAGGGACATCACCAGATGGTCAATACTGAACTCAGATTGATTTTATTCTTTGCAGCCAAAGATGAAGAAGCTCTATACAGTCAGCAAAAACAGGACCTGGAGTTGACTGTGGCTCAGATCATGAACTCCTTATTGCAAAATTCAGGCTTAAATTCAAGAAAGGAGGGAAAACCACTAGGCCATTCAGGTATGACTTAAATCAGTCCCTTATGATTACACAGTGGAGGTGATGAACAGATTCAAGGGATTAGATCTGGTAGACAGTGTGCCTGAAGAACTATGGAATGGGGGTTTCTAACATTGTACAGGAGGCAGTGACCAAACCATCCCAAAGAGAAAAAAATGCAAGAAGCCAAATGGTTGTCTGAGGAGGTCTTATAAATAGCTAAGAGACGTGAAAGGCAAAGGAGAAAGGGAAAGATATACCCAACTGAGTGCAGAGTTCCAAAGATCAGCAAGGAGAGGTAAGAAAGCCTTCTTAAGTGAAGAATGCGAAGAAATAGAAAAAACAATAGAATGAGAAAGACTAGAAGTCGCTTCAAGAAAATTAAAGATAGCACGGAAAGATGGACACAATAAAGAACAGAAACAGTAAGGACCTAACAGAAGCATAAGATATTAAGAGGTGGCAGGAATACACAGAAGAACTATATAAAAATGGTCTTGATGACCTGGATAATGATGTGAGTGATGGTGTGGTCACTCATCTAGAGCCAGACATCCTGAAATGTGAAGTCAAGTGGGCCTTAGGAAGCAGAACTAATGGAAGTGATGGAATTCCAGCTGAGTTATTTCAAATCCTAAAAGATGATGCTGCTAAAGTGCTGCACTCAATGTCAGCAAATTTGGAAAACTCAGCAGTGGCCACAAGACTGGAAAAAGTCAGTTTTCGTTCCATTCCCAAGGAAAGGCAATGCCAAAGAATGTTCAGACTACTGTATTAGTATGCTTATTTCACATGCTAGCAAGGTTATGCTGAAAATCCTTCAATCTAGGCTTCAGCAGTATGTGAACTGAGAACTTTCAGATGTGCAGGCTGGGTTTTGAAAAGGCAGAGGAACCAGAAATCAAATTGCCAACATTCATTGGATCATGGAGAAGGTAAGGGAATTCCAGAAAGACATCTACTTCTGCTTCATTGACTATGCTAAAGCCTTTGACTGTGTGAAAGTCACTCAGTCGTGTCCAACACTTTATGACCCCATGGACTATATAGTCCATGGAATTCTCCAGGCCAGAATACCAGAGTGGGTAGCCATTCTCTTATCCAGGGGATCTTTCCAACCCAGGGATGGAACCCAGGTCTCCCGCATTGCAGGCAGATTCTTTACAAGCTGGGCCACCAGGGAAGCCAATTTGACTACGTGGATCACAACAAACTGGAAAATTCTTAAAGAGGTGGGAATACCAGACCACCTTACCTGTCTCCTGAGAAACCACTATGCAAGTCAAGAAGCAACAGTTAGAATCAGACATGGAACAACAGACTGGTTCAAAATTGGGAAAGGAGTATAACAAGGCTGTATATTGTCACCTTTCTAACTTTATTTACATGTAAATACATCATGCAAAATGCCAGACTGGATGAATCACAAGCTGGAATCAAGATTGTCAGAAGAAACAGCTATAGCCTCGGATATGCGGATGATACCATTGCTAAAGAGCCTCTTGAATGAGGGTGAAAGAGGCGAGTGAAAAGGCTGGCTTAAAACTCAACATTCAAAAAACTAAGAACATGGCATCTGGTCCCATCACTTCATAGCAAATAGATGGGGGAAAAGTGGAAACAGTGACAGGATTTCATTTTCTTGGGCTCCAAAATCACTTTGGATGGTGAGTGCAGCCATGAAATTGAAAGATGCTTGCTTCTTGGAAGAAAAGCTATAACAAACCTAGACTAGCCTATTAAAAAGCAGAGACATCACTTTGCTGATAAAGGTCTGTATAGTCAAAGCTGTGGTTTTTCCAGTAGTCATGTACAGATGTGAGAGTTGGATCATAAAGAATGCTGAGTGCCAAAGAATTAATGTTTTCTAACAATGATGCTGGAGAAGACTCTTGAGAATCCCTTGGACAGCAAGGAGATCAAACCAGTCAATCTTAAAGGAAATCAGTCCTGAATATTCATTGGAAGAGACTGATGCTGAAGCTGAAGCTCCAGTACTTTGGCCACTGATGCCACGAGCTGACTCATTGGAAAAGACTCTGATGCTGGGAACAACTGAGGGCAAGAGGAGAAGGTGACAACAGAGGATGAGATGGTTGGAGGGTATCATTGACTCAGGACATGAGTTTGAACAAACTCAAGGAGATAGTGAAGGACAGGGAATCCTGGCGTGCTGAAGTTCATGGGGTCACAAACAGCTGGACTTGGCTTAGCAATTGAACAACAACAACAAGGACTGAATAGGTGGAGCACAGAGGATTTTTTAGGACAATGAAACACTCTCTGTTTTCACAGTGTCAGTCCCATAAGGTGTATACCACTAAGTGAACCCTAATATAACCTCAGTGGACCTTGATTATGATGTATCCATATAGATTCATGATTATAACAAATTACCATTGTTGTACAGGATGTTACAGTGTAAGAGGTGGGATGGGAGGTGAGGGGCTGTGTGGGAAATCTCTGTACCTTTCCTCTAAATTTTGCTGTGAACCCAAAATTCTTTTAAAAAATGAAGTCTTTAGAAAGTTACTTTACAAAAAGTTTGAGTATCACTGGATGATTTAAAAACAAGTTTCTCATAGAACTTCTCAGAACCTCTGTTATGCATGTGATTCTCCAAGAAGGAAATACATGCAGTTTCTCAAACTGTGAAGCTATCTGAGAAAAACTGAGAATTTGAGAAATATTCTTCCATTAAGTGGAAATCAGGACTTCTAAAATACTTGGAAAAGCAAAAGAAAAGATATAAACATCCTCCAAAAACTTGGTTATTCTCAAGAAAAATGTTCATGTGTAAGAAAATCTTTTGACAGGTTTGATAACACTCTGGGATGAGGAAATAATGATGTTACTTTTTTGTCTGGAGATTTTTTAAATCCAGATTTATCTCTCTTTTTGGAATGTTTTCTTTTTAATAAAGAAATAACAGAAAGAGTCCCTTCTGTCCCCTGATTTTAGTAGTAAATTTTAATTACAAGTTTTATTTTTTCTATGTTAGGTACAATATTTAGATCATGGATTCACTGAGAAGATTCCACAGTGTCATCTTTATCCTATTTTACTGTATCCTGATACACCCCAATTTTGTATTCCTTGTCAGCTCTATAACACCATACCTGTGAGTAAACAGTGATTTGTAGGGTGGTTAATTTTAAGTACTGCCTTTTTATTAATAATAATTTTTAGAAATTGAAATGTAAAATGAAATCCCTTTCAGTAAATAATAAAATATTTAGAAATAAGCTTACTAAGACAGCTCAAGGGCCTTTATGAAGAAAACTACAGGATTATATTAAAGGGTATAAAAACATTGAATAAATTTAAGAGATACAATTTCTTCATAGATGAGAATTTTGTTTGAGATTATTAATTTTTAGTTATTGTTTCAAGAAATTGGAAGCTGGAGCAGAGAAAGGAATGGCATATTATCTCTTGCTGCATAACAAATTAAGCTTAAAATTTAGTGATCTGAATCAACAATAAGCTTTTAAAACATTTCCTACAGTTTCTATGGTTCGGGCATTGGGAGCAGCTTAGCTGAGTGGTTTTGGCTTAGAGTCCCTGGTGACACAGCAGCAAAGATGTAAACCAGAAATGTAGATCCAAAGAACTGACATATCCAAGGATCTGCTTCCAGATGTTCACTCGCAGGACACTGGCTCTAAGCTGGGGCTTCTCATGGGCTTTTGGCAGGAAGCCCCAGTTCTGGCTATGTGAACCTCAACATAAAACATAACAGTCGCTTCCCTGCTGGCTCAGAAGTAAAGAATCTACCTGCAGTGCAGGAGATCTGGATTCGATCCCTGGAGGGAAATGGTTACCCACTTCAGTATCCTTGCCTGGAGAATCCCATGGACAGAGGAGCCTGGCGGACTACAGTCCGTGGGATCACAAAGAGCCAGACATGACTGAGCAACCAGCACCATCACTAAACATAATGCTTTTTTGAGGGGTGTAGGTTTGTATTTTTAAATCATAAAATGCTTTAAGAGAATAATATTTGAGGAGGCTGATACAAATTATTAGTTTCTTTTTTTAATTTATTTAAATTGGAGACTAATTACTTTACAATATTGTAGTGGTTTTTGCCAAACATTGACGTGAATCAGCCACAGGTGCACATGTTCCCCATCCAGAACCCCTCTCCCACCTCCCTCCCCATCCCATCCCCCAGGGTCATCGCAGTGTACCAGCCCTGAGCACCCTGTCTCATGCATTGAACCTGGACTGGCGATCTACTTCACATATGATAATATACACATTTCAATACTACCCTTTCAAATCATCCTACCCTCGCCTTCTCCCATAGAGTCCAAAAGACTGTTCTTTATATCTGTGTCTCTTTTGTTGTCTCACATACAGGGTCATCGTTACCATTTTCTAAATTCCATATATATGCGTTAGTATACTGTATTGGTGTTTTTCTTTCTGACTTACTTCACTGTATAATAGGCTCCAGTTTCATCTACCTCATTAGAACTGATTCAAATGCATTCTTTTTAATGGCTTAGTAATATTCCATTGTGTGTGTGTGTGTGTGTGTGTGTGTGTGTGTGTGTGTGTACACACCACAGCTTTCTTATCCATTTGTTTGCCAGTGGACATCTAGGTTGCTTCCAAATTATTAGTTTCTTAAGTTTTTTTTATATACCCATGGTTCTCTGCAAACTGCCTGTATATTTTGTCCTCCTCTAGTGTTATCTGTTTATGGCTACTTTTGTGTATCTTCATTTACTTTCTGCTTTTATCTTGTGAAAGAACCTGAGTTTATTAATCCCAAACAGGTTGGGAATGTCTGGCAACCAGATGCAGTAGAACTCCTTCAGGAGCTGCTTTCAAAGAGAGAGGTGGAAATTCACATTATGGTAATTTATATTTAAAGTATATATATCATTGATTTAGTTTATCTGTCATAAAGTGTTACAGGTAACATAATTTGTGAGATTTTTTTTAATGAAGAACTGTGTTCCTGTGTGATTGTAAACTACTCATTAATATAAAAGAAATTACCACTTTAGTTCCTAGGCTCACTTTAAATAAAACTAATTTTGAGAAAGTTCCTAAGAACTTCCCAGAAGCAAGAAAGTCAGTAATTTGGAAGATCCCTTATTAACAACTTATTTTGACATCGGAGGAAATGGAGCTGTTTATAAAAACACACATGGTAGTTTTCAGGATGGTGGTGTGTGTGTAGCACTCTGTTAGGTGCAGGTAACTCTCATCCTCAAAGGCCTTGTTTACTTAGTGAAACAGTGAGACACAAGACAAAAACCTGAAGACCCACAAAGAACTTGCTGGGAACTGGTGACTGGTAAAAACAGTTAAATACAATAGGAAGGTACAAATGGGAAAGTCATTGAAGTTCTCCTGACCAGGGAAATGCAGTGCTCAGGTAGGCACAGGGACAGAAATGGACGTGTCTTGAGGAGATATGTTTGCTAGAACAGTGGAAGTTTTGTGAGGAACAGTGGTGGGAATAAAGTGTATGAGAAGCAGACGTCAGTCAGGAGGCCTGTTGGAGGTTCCTGAGCAGTGAGGTAAAGAGAAGATTAACTGGGATCTTGTTTGAGGATTCCAGTAGGAAGATATAAAACCATAAAGAAGTATTTCTCTACAAAGGTGTGATGGTAGGCTGACAAAGATCTTGAAAGAGCCACAGACACAAGTAAGATGGTGGAGAAGCCTGTACAGTTGTTAACAGCCTCTGTGGGCTGTCACAGGTCCATCAGAGATGGCACTGTTGAGTTTGTGCAGGTAGGTGCATTTTAATACAGTGGTCAGGGAAGACATCCCTAAAAAGATAAAACTTGATTAAAACTTCTAAATGGTGACAAGAGACACTGTGCAGATAGCAGAACAGTGCAGAGAGCGCTAGGCCAAAGATGCCTGGGGCATTCAGGCATTCAAGAACTGGGAAGGAGTTGGAGTGGGAGAGCTGAGAGAGCTGCAGTGGATGTGATCTGACCTCATGTTGTGCTGTTTTCATTCTGAATGGTGGAAACTGGACAGGAGAGAGAGGTATAAGCAGGAAATATGCTGGAAGGCAGTACACAAACTCAGCAGAGACCTGAGTTTGGACCAAGTTGGTATCAAGTGAGGGATGGTCAGCTCATCACTCAAGTGTGTGTTAGGTACCTGATATCTGTAAATGGACCCACGAGTTTTAAAACCATTATATGATTCCTGGACTTGTTAATTCCTGCCATTTGGGGATTTTTAACTAAATTTCATTGCTTTACCCCTGAGCATACTTTTTCTTTCTCCTTCTACTTACTATAACTTACTATTACCATCTATAATAATAATAATGTATAATATATTATTTTCTGATAACTAGAAAACTCTCTACCTTACAGGCATGTAAATGTATTTTATAACAACCAAAGTAGTAGAATTATTGCTTCATTATCTACCAAAATACCAGGAAGTAAATTTTACAAAATAAGTCACTAGTCAAACAAGTAATACTGTGATTGTCAGAAGTCCAATTCCATTTTTGCTGAGTATAAAGTTTTAATCTTCAGACTGTTTTTGTAGTAATGATCTCCTTTATTGAACTTAAATAGGAACTACCAGAAAATCCATGGGAGAAATTGTCTATTCATCTCTATTTTGATGGAATGTCACTTTCTTATTTTTTGGCACACCATAAATATTGTACTTTTGAACAATCTGAGGAAATACTGAAGGAAGTAAGTAAAGTATGTTTCTATAGAAATCTATATTATAAAGGAAAATATGGTTAAAAATTGTCATATTTTGTCTCATTCCTCAAGGCTTCCATATAGTCCTACATGTCTGATTTGTTAAGAGAGCCTAGAGGATTTGTAATTCTTTATTAAGAAAGCTTTATAAATGTCCTAAAAAAAACTTTTCAGTTGGACTAAAATTAACTTAATGTTTCTGTATCTTCAAACCTAATAAGCTCTTGTTCTCCAGCATTGTTTGAATGCAGATGTGGATGATAAAATCATAATGAAATTTCACTGCCAGAAACCGACTCCCAAGATAAAATGTTTTCCCCTCATATTTGATATTATAACATTTCCCTCATTTTTCCTGCTTATAGGAACTCAGAGGCAGATTTTAAGCTTAGCTTCAGTAAACAGCCCATTCCAGTTGCCTGGTGCCTCTGTGTTTAATATCTTTAAAGAAACATTAGCCTGTTATAGATATGGTTTCATATTGCAGGCTGCCACAAGTATAGAAGTAGGGTACATACCAGAAATAATAGCATGAACATTTTATATAGCAAGATATTATTTACTTACAATTCACTTATTAGGTTTTTGAATATATATTTTATCTGTAGTACACAACCAGACAGTGGGTGTTCAGTGCAGTGAAGGAAATTACTTTTTTCTCTCAAATGGAAAACCGTTACATAACTTTGTACACAAACTCTTCATAGCCAGCTATTTCTGTTGAGCAGAGAAGTGTATGGTGTGTGTGTGCCCCTGTATGTTTGTGTAAAAATGTTTTATCTGTTAAACGGGTTTTATAAAGATTATTTAGTCTTTGCCAGATGTATGTACTCTTCACTGTGGACATTTAAAATGAAAGGTAAGAGCTCTCACTTTTACAAGCTAATTCAAGTTGTTGACATGCTTCTAGCATAATTTGAGGATTCTTCTTGTTGCAATATTAAATTACTCAGAACACTAAATTTTCCCATAGTTAAGCTAAAATGAATGCCAACAAGAACATGCACACAGTTTTTGTGGGATGAAATATGAAAGTGTCTTAATATTATACAGGTAAAGTTTTCATTGATAATACTATATTATTTCAGAACCCAACAGATTATAATAAAAAGTACGAGGAAGAGAGATGGGAAATAAGGTTTGAGGTAAGTTTCAATCTAAATATTTTGAAATTTTGAATACTTTATTAATACAAAGAATCTCATTCAAGATCAGGAAGTAAGCATTTTTTTCTATAACAGCTTTATTGAGATAATTTATATACCATAAAATTTAACTTTTTAAAGTGTACAGGTCAACAGTTTTTTAACATAGTCACAGAGATGTGAGATCATTCAGTTCAGTTCAGTCGCTCAGTCATGTCTCACTCTTTGCGACCCCATGAACCACAGCATACCAGACCTCCCTGTCCATCACAAACTCCCGGAGTCCACCCAAACCCATGTCCATCGAATCAGTGATGCCATCCAACCATCTCATCCTCTGTCGTCCCCTTCTTCTCCTGCCCTCAATCTTTCCCAGCATCACAGTCTTTTCAAATGAGTCAGCTCTTTGCATCAGGTGGCCAAAGTATTGGAGTTTCAGCTTCAACATCACTCTTGCCAGTGAACACCCAGGACTGATCTCTTTTAAGATGGACTGGTTGGATCTCCTTGCAGTCTAAGGGACTCTCAAGAGTCTACTCCAACACCACAGTTCAAAAGCATCAGTTCTTCTGCATTCAGCTTTCTTTATAGTCCAACTCTCACATCCATACCTGACCACTGGAAAAACCATAGCTTTGACTAGACACACTTTTGTAGACAAAGTAATATCTCTGCTTTTTAATATGCTGTCTAGGTTGGTCATAACTTTCCTTCCAAGGAGTAAGTGTCTTTTAATTTCATGGCTGCAGTCACCATCTGCAGTGATTTTGGAGCCCAGAAATATAAAGTCAGCCACTGTTTCCACTGTTTCCCTATCTATTTGCCATGAAGTGATGGAACTGGATGCCATGATCTTAGTTTTCTGAATGTTGAGCTTTAAGCCAACTTTTTCACTCTCCTCTTTCACTTTTATCAAGAGGCTCTTTAGTTCTTCTTCACTTTCTGCCATAAGGGTGGTGTCATCTGTATACCTGAGGTTATTGATATTTCTCCTGGCAATCTTGATTCCAGCTTGTGCTTCCTCCAGCCCAGCTGTTCTCGTGATGTACTCTGCATGTAAGTTAAATGAACAGGGTGACAATATACAGCCTTGATGTACTTCTTTTCCTATTTGGAACCAGTCTGTTGTTCCATGTCCAGTTCTAACTGTTGCTTCCTGACCTGCATACAGATTTCTCAAGAGACAGGTCAGGTGGTCTGGTAGTCCCATCTCTTTCAGAATTTTCCACAGTTGATTGTGATCCACACAGTCAAAAGCTTTGGCATAGTCAATAAAGCAGAAATAAGATGTTTTTCTGGAACTCTCTTGCTTTTTCGATGATCCATCGGACATTGGCAATTTGATCTCTGGTTCCTCTGCCTTTTCTAAAAGCAGCTTGAACATCAGAAAGTTGATGGTTCACATATTGCTGAAGCCTGGCTTGGAGAATTTTAAGCATTACATTACTAGCATGTGAGATGAGGGCAGTTGTGTGGTAGTTTGAGCACTCTTTGGCATTGCCTTTCTTTGGGATAGGAATGAAAACTGACCTTTTCCAGTCCTGTGGCCACTGCTGAGTTTTCCAAATTTGCTGGCATATTGAATGCAGCACTTTCACAGCATCATCTTTTAGGATTAGAAATAGCTCAACTGGGATTTCATCACCTCCACTAGCTTTGTTCATAGTGATGCTTCCTAAGGCCCACTTGACTTCACATCCCAAAATGTCTGGCTCTAGGTGAGTGATCACACCATTGTGATTATCTGGGTTGTGAAGATCTTTTTTGTACAGTTCTTCTGTATATTCTTGCCACCTGTTCTTAATATCTCCTGCTTCTGTTAGGTCCCTACCATTTCTGTCCTTTGTTGAGCTCATCCTTGCATGAAATGTTCCCTTGGTATCTCTAATTTTCTTGAAGAGATCTCTAGTCTTTCCCATTCTGTTGTTTTCCTCTATTTCTTTGCAATGATTGCTGAGGAAGGCTTTCTTATCTCTCCTTCCTATTCTTTGGAACTCTGCATTCAAATGGGTATATCTTTCCTTTTCTTCTTTGCTTTTCACTTCCCTTCTTTTCACAGCTATTGGTAAGGCCTCCTCAGATAGCCATTTTGCTTTTTTGCATTTCTTTTTCTTGGGGATGGTCTTGATTCCTGTCTCCTGTACAGTGTCACAAACTTTGATCCATAGTTCATCTGGCATTCTATCAGATCTAGTGTGATCATTACATCTGTCTAATTCCACAACATTTCATCTCAAAGAGAAGCCCCACCCCAGCAGCAATCACTTCCCACCTCCCTCCACTCCCCAGTTTCCTGGAAACTGTCTCTGTGGGTTTGCTTGTCCTGGACGTTTCATAGAAAGTGAATTACATAGTACATAGTCCTTTGTTACTGGCTGCTTTCCTTGACTATAATGTTTGCAAGGTTGAATCATGTTGTTTGTGTCCTTTTTATTGTTGAATAATATTCCATTATATGGATACACCACATTTTGTTTATCCATTCATCAGTTGATGGATATTTTGATTGTTTTCACCTTTACAGATAGTAAATAAAGCTACTATGAACATCTGTGTACAAATTTTTAAGTGAATGTTGATTTTTACTTCTCTTGAGTATAGACCTAGAAGTGGAATTACTAAGTCATGAGAATTACACAGTCATATGACTATGTTTACCATTTTAAGAAACTGTGAAACTTATCCAAATGACTACAATAATTTACTTTGGTACAAGGATTGTACAAAGGCTCCATTTTCTCCGTATTCTCACCAACACTTGTTATCTTGACTTGTTTCCTAGCCATCTTAGGATAGGTATGAAGATAAAGTCCCTTATCAGACATATTTCTCTCATTCTGTGAGTTGTCTTTTCACTTTCTTGATGATATCCATTGAAGCGCCAAAGTTTTAAATATTGGTTAAGTCCAGTTTATCCGTTTCTATCCTGTTTCTTATTTTGTCACTTGTGCTTTTTGCTGTGCAGAAAGTGTTTTGATAAGTAAAATTTTATGATTTACAAGTAGAATTTAATTCCTTTAGGGATTTCCTGGTGGTCCAGTGCCTAAGACTCTCCACTCCCAAATGCAGGGATGCTGGGTCAATCTGGTCAGGAAACCTAGAGCCCCACATGCTGCATCTAGGCCCGGCCCAGCGAAATAAAAAAATTTACAAAAATAATTTCTGTAATTATAAAAACAACATGCTTGTTGTAAAGTGTTTTGTAACAAATCAGTAAAATTTTAACAGTGGATAGTACTTTTTGCTGAAATCTCAGCTAAGTGGTTCAAATATATTTTGTTTTGCCACCAGTTTGGAATTGTTACATAATAAGTGAGTCTACAAATTTGAATGTGACGATTTTACTATTTGTACTGATTACCATATTCAGGATTTTTATAAGTTAATAAAAGTCACCTATATTTTTTTATATATTTGCTTTTAACAACTGTTGACTGCCGTGATCCTCTTTGGAATCTTAAAACTTTTAATGATTCTTTATCCTTTTATAGAGCTTAAGGGAGAGCACGCTTTTCTGATAAATCATCTTTTGGCATTTCATATATTATTTTAGTTTTTAATTATAAAATACATACTTTAAAAATGAATGCAATACTACAGAAATGTGAAAAGGAAATAAGTTGTCCCCATTCTATACCTCAAACACCCCAGTCCCACTGAGCAGTGTGTGTGTTAACCATTCTTCTAAAATGTTATGTGTATATGTAAATATTATTATTATAATATTAAACATTCTGGGGGGGGTTAACATCTTTTTTTTAGGCAGGAGACAAAAGCATTCTAAAGATATTTTGATTGCTTACCACATTTTGGTCCTGCTACAACAATATTGTTTGTGATAGTCTCAGCTGGCTTTTTGTTAAGAAAGTAAACTGGCATTGTAAAGAACTTTAATAATGTAGTGGCTTTCTGTAATAGTAATTCTGAAATTTTAATTTATTTGTGCTGTTTTAGGATTTGCTTTTGCCTGAAACAGAGACTCCTATTTTACCACCATATTTGTCTTCATCTCTGCCTCCCCCTGAGGAACTCTATGCTGTTCAAGTTAGGCACGTTGTCTCACCCAGTGAAGTATGTAATCTCAGTAACACTATTGGTTATGGTCTTAACTCTAGGACGGATTCTTCACATTTCTATCTTCCTGATTTATAATTGCTGACCTCTAGTTTACCTACCCTATAGTTTCTTCTTCAAACATCTGTTTATACTTGGTTTTCCCAGTAATGTATAGCTCTGTAAATCAAATGTTTAGATTTTTAAGTTTGAACTTACTGCCACCAAAGAAATCTCAGACATCTCATTCCCCTGTCCTCTTCCTACATTGAACTTAAGTACTCTTTTCCCTGCTCTGTTTTTTCGTACTATTTATCACCTTCTAACGCACCGCCACTTCCTTACTATGTCTGTCTACATCTCCCTCCTAGAATGTAATTCCATGAAGATAGGGATTTTTGTGTTTTGGGCACTGGTGTGTCCCTGAAATACCTAGAATACTGCCTGATACATAGTAGGCACTCAGTAAGTATTGACTGAGTGAATAAGCACACTTAAGAAAATTCAATTATATATGCTTGACTAACAAGAGAAAAGAAATGACACATTAAGTGGCAGAGCAGTCCTTCAGCTGTTTTTACACAGTAAACTATTCCTTCAACAAGAAAGGAGAATTTGCTCCATAGTTTTATCAGAAAACGTAGTATAACCTGTTGTTGGTTTTTATAATGATTAGTTGTTATTGTTACAGAACAAATTACCCCAAAGTTAGCAGCTTAAAACAACACACATGAAAGTTAGGAATCCAGAATCTCAAGGTTGCAGTCAAGGTGTTAGAAGAGGCGCGTGCTGCTGCAGGATCCAATTCCAGAGCTTGGTGCTGGGCTTCTGCCCTGTGGGCCTCTCCTGGGCCTGCTAACATGCATGTGCTTGCCCCCTGGCGGACCAAGCACCACCAAAGCAGAGGCCACATCTTTTAGTCTGAGTTCAGTAGTCACATACCATCATGCTATGGCATTTTTCAGTCACAGAGAGCAAGTCTAGTTTGATATGAGGACTTAACTCTATAAGGACCATGGGGCCATTATTGGAGGCTTTCCTTCAGTACTTTTGCGTATATTGTGAATACTGAAAGTTACAGAATTTGAATGTTTTTCCCTTCCCTTCCCCCAACTCAGGTATATATTTGCCTTGATTCTGTCGAAAGTTGTAGTTTGTTTAACCAGCACAGTGACACAGAAGACAGTGGAGTTGGCTGGGAATCTGAGTCGGAGAGCCTCGAGGAGGCATTGCGGAGGTTCAATAAGAATGTGGAGACATTCCGTCCTCTGACAGACTTCAGAACAGGTACTAGTCTTTCAAGAAAGTGGGATTCCTAATGAAGTAATTGTTTTGTTTCAGTGCTAATGAAATTGACTTGTTTCTAAGGTTAACTGGTATTTTTATTGCCCTCACTTTATACACTTGGCCTCATGCCTTAAGGCACTTTGACTGTCCAAAGCTCAGGCCGCCTGTGAACACTTGACTGCATGAAGATGGCTTTTCTGAGCTTGAGGTTTTGCCAGTAGTTCAAAATTGTGAGTTGTTATTTAGACCTGAATGGCACTTAATTATATTACAAGCCACCTAAATAGAGAATTTTGCTGTGAGGGCAGGGGAATTCATATTGTGTCCTGTGCTGTCAGAATGGACGAAATTCTGCTTTTTCCCTTTCTAATATATATTATCATCCTTTATTAAATACATGGGATTCTCCTACGAGGAAAATGCATTTCATTACCTGTGTTGACAATTCCTGAAATACTGAGTGGTGTCTGTACATTTTATCCATGTCATATACAGAGGCGCATTCATCCTTGTAGTTTGTACTTTACCAGAGGATACTTTAGCAAAGGAAAGCTAGAGCCTAATTTCTATCAGCTACTTAATAAGATTTTAATCACTTGTGACCCATGTTTGGCCAATAAACAACACTTGCCCCTTTCCCTGCCTGGAAAGTTCTGGAATGTATAGCAGGACCTCTGCTCTACTTTCCCCTACTGCAGTTCCTCTTCCCTGGTGCTCTTCCTCCCCCCACCCCCAGCCTCCCTCCCCTGCCCTGCCCTTCTCCACCACCTCCTCTCCCTTGCCTCCTCTCCTAGGAAGGGGCACTGTGAGCAGGAACACTTTTGAGGAAGGCAACTTGCACAAGTAGGTGCTTGTAAACATTTGTTGATTGAGTAAAAGAATAAACTCATTATCATTTTTTCTTTTTGTAAACTAATTTATAGTCTAGAAGAAATGATTCCTTCCTCGTGTTCTTCTCTCAAGGGAAGTTACACAGCCTGTGCATGATATGGTAATTCATGGAGCTGTCTATACATATATTGTCTGTGCATTTCTCTATAGTTATTCTTGAATTAAAGTTAAGTATGCATACGTAAAAGTTGATTATAGGCAAGTGCCTATTAAATACATATGGAATCTATATTAAAGGAGTTGAATAAGGAATCTGTTTGGGTAACACGTTGAGGATATATGATCAGAGTGGGTTGGGAGTGTATGGTTCAAACCTTGTAAATTGCAGCCTAAGAACTTGGTACTGCACAGTTAAGATGCCATTGAAAAATGTTAAACTAGAGAGCAATAGAATTGCATTGGAGGAGGGGAAAATTAAAAGTAGGAATCATAGAAACCATTTCACTATCCTTTGCAGAAGACAGCTGCCCAAAAGAAAAAAATCGGGGGCATATATAACAAGTGGGAGAAGTGGGAGGATGGTCTAAGCCATGGGAGGTAGAACTAGGAACTCTTGAGAATGGGATAAATGTCTTTCTTCAAACATTTTCCTAATTTAGGAATTAGGAAAAACAGGGTATATAAACAGAAAAAAGAGCACAAGCCAACATATGGCTGTTGAGTGTTTAATTCTGAATAACGGGTATATGGGGATTATATCTTCTTTGTACCTTACAAACATATATTTAAGAAAATAAAAGGCAATGTAATTTTCCCCTTTTTCTGTCTTTTCAGAAATGCCTTGCCTTGCAGAATATGATGATGGCTTATGGTATAGAGCAAAGATTGTTTCCATTAAAGAATTTAATCCTCTAGTTGTCCTGGTGCAATTTGTTGATTATGGATCAACTGAAAAGCTGACAGTAAACAGGTTAAAAAACAAAAAAGTAAACTTAGTTGAATTAGGATTCTTGGTTCTGTTTTTTTAATAATTAAAAAGATTTTACTTCAAAAAGCTATTTTAGAGCTACTATTGGGAGTTTGTTTTTACTCTAAAAGTTATTCTTTATTGTGGTAAAATGTACATAACATAAAACTTACTGTGTTAAAAAAATTACCGTCATCCATTTTTAAGTATACAATTAATTGACATTAAATACATTCACAGTGTTGTGCAACCACTACTATTGTCCATTTTCACAACTTTTTCATAATCCCAAACAAAAACTTTGGACCCCTTAGTAACATTCTGTTCCCTTTCCCTCAGCTCCCAGTGAGTCCTCTTCTACTCTCTGCATGAATTTACTTAAGTTCTTCATATAAATGTAATCATATAGTATTTGCCTTTTTATGCCTGGCTTATTTTACTTATTGTTCTAACGTTTTCAGAGTTCATCCAGTTGTAGCATGTCAGAATTTCCTTACTTTTACAATTAAGTAACATTCCATTGTATGTATACACCACATTTTGTTTATTCATCTGTTGATGGACACTTGGTCTGTGAATAATACTGTGGTGAACACTGACATAAAAAGATCCATCTAAATTCCAGCTTTCAACTGTTTTAGGGTATGTACCTTGAAATGGAATTGCAGGATCACATGGTAATTTCATGTTTAACCTTTTGAGGAAGTGCCAAAGTTTTCCATATCAGCTATACTATTTAACATTTTTACCAGCAACACATAGGAGTTCCATTTTCTCCACATCCTTGCCAACACTATTATTTTTCCAAGTTTTGTTATTTTTAATTATTTAATGACGATATAATACATATATAAAATCTATCATCTTAACCCTTTTAAATGTATAGTTAAGTAGTATTAACCCAATTTACATGGTTACTGCAACCAATCTCTAGACCTCTCTTCATTTTCAAAACTGAAACTAACTGTGTACCCATTAAATCATTCCTCATTGTCCCTTCATCCAGCCCATCAGCCACCATTCTGCTTTCCACCTCTATGAATTGGATTATTGTAGGTATATCTCACATCTTTTTATAACTGGCTTATTTCACGTAGCATAATGTCAAGGATCAACCATATTATAGGATGTGTTAGAATTTTCTTCCTTTTTAAGGCTGAATAACATTCCATCATATGTATTTTAACACATTTTATTGATCCACACATCCATCAGTGGATACTTGACTGTTGTGAATGATGTTATGAAAATGGACATACAAGTATCTCTTTACTACCCTGCTTTCAGTATACTGAGAAGTGGAGTCACTAGATAATATGCTTATTCTTAGTATTTGGAGGAACCACCAAACTTCCCCAGCAGCATTTTACATTCCCACCAAATGTCCAAAGGTTTCAGTTTCTCGCTATATCCTCACCAACACTTGTTATCTTCTGGGTGATATTTTGTTTTTTTTTTAATAGTAGCCATGCTAATGGGTATGAGGTGACATCATATCATATGGCTTTCATTGACATTTCCCTGATGATCAGTTATGTTGAGCATCTTTTCATGTGCTTGTTGGCCATTTAGTTTTTTGTAGAAATGTCATTTTTAAGGCGAACATATTTTCTCTAATTCTGCAGGGTGCCTTTTCACTCTATTGATCGTGCCTTTTGCATAGTTAAGTTTTGATATAGTTGAATCTTTTTCTTCTGTTGCCTGTGTTCTTGGTCTCATATCAAAGAAATCACTGCCAATTCCAGCATCATCAAGTTTTCCCCTAATTGGGACATTCTTAACCTTTTTTTAAATAATAGGGGTTTGTTTATTCTTTAAAAAATTTTTTTAATTTTAGAATTTCTTTTGTGACAGACTGCGTCAAATCCCTCTTCATCTTATGCAGTATCCAGCCCGAGCTATAAAGGTTCTCTTGGCAGGGTTTAAACCACCCTTGAGAGATGTAGGAAAGACAAGAATACCATATTGTCCGAAGTGGAGCATGGAAGCATTGTGGGCCATGATAGACTGTCTACAAGGAAAACAACTTTATGCTTCTTCCATGGTAAGTATCTGTCTTAACTGACCAAGATTCTTTCGAAGCTATTTCAAGGATCCCTAGTATTTTCTAAAGTGCTTTACATGTAAAATGCTTTAAAGTTTATAATGCTGTAAATACTATAGGATTAATTTTAAAGCTTGTTCAAATGATGTCTTAGTTTATACTTAACAAACTTTTGATTAGCCCTGCAATGATATATATCAGGGATGTAATAACTAAGATAAAAAATGATCCAGATGAATATTCTATAATTAAAGAACTGGTAAGTCAGTGAGGGGAATGTGTAAACCACTAATAGAAGTAGAATGAATTAAGTGTTATCAAACAAGTACAGATATTTGGGGGTGAGACATAGGGAGAAGCAGGAATGATTTCTATCTGGAGAGATTGGGATATGGTATTTGAACCCCTGCCTAGTAGAAAACCAAGTGCTTGTGGAGTAAGTACAACAGGGGAGAAGTGACATTTAAACTGCATCCTAAAAGTTGGAAAAATTAGAATAGAACTGTGGTCAAAATTAGAGAAAGTGGTTTTCATGGTACTCCTAATTATACTAAGTTTGAATTGTTTAAGGTAGTAGAACTGTATGAAAAGGTTCAAATAAGAAAATTCAAGTCATGCTCTGTATTAATATGCTTTCTACTTTGGAGGCTTAGACACAAAAGGGAGACCCACAGACTCTGCTCTGTACTCATGTTTAATAACCCAGCTGTTTTAAAACTGGAAAATTATATACCAAAACTGCTGTTTCTAAGTGTCATAAAATCTAGTATTTATATATTTTATGAAGTATTACAAAATCTCATATTTTATATACTTAAATATTATAAAATCTTCTGGAATGACAACATAAGTGGTATAGCAGCTGTCCCTTTAGATGGAAACATGTTCTCAGTTCACCTTCATTCTCACCACTGTTGTTTCAGCCCAATTTGCCCTGATTTGGGGACCTGAGATTTGGGGATTTCTGATATATTGGCTGTGGCAAAAATGAGCTCTTAATGAAGCAGTGCTGTTACTAGAAAATGCTTTTTGAAAACCTCTGTATGTATCACACTCCTGTGTGTGCAGTAAAGAGCTTATGCAAGGTTTTTTTCAAGAAGCCAGTGAAAATACTAGGAGACCAAGTAAGTGTTCTTACAAATACATGTGTATCCACCTCATGAACAACAATCAGAATGTGGTGTGTGCATAAAGGTATGCTTTATGTGTACAGTGCAAATGAATTTTAACAAGGAAGGTACTATGAGAGCCCACTGGCTCAATCCAGGAAAACTTTGGGGATGAGTTAGATTTCAAAAAAAGTAGAAGACGGAAAGAAAGGGATTTAGCAAGAAACCATACAGATGCCTTTGAAAGTACATCGTACAAATTTATAAACAAACTTAGAGAATGCCTTGTCTCTCTTGCCAGCTGTAGGAGGAACAGGCAGCAAAGACATGATGGTATTTTCTTGACAAAGATCTTTTCATTTTAGGCTCAGGTACCAGAACAAATGGTGACTTTATATGAAGATAAACAGTATCCAATTCATATGTCATTAGTAGAAATGGGGCTTGCGGACCGAGATGAATGATGTAAGTACCATGACTTCTCGTTCATCTTTACGGTCAGCTTCAGGCACAGGACTGACACAGCAAAGGTTCACACTGTTACTCAAAGGAATGACAACCAAGCTCAACAAGAATCTCTCTTCTAGACCTCTCCTTAACAGGCCTTTCTAAACTACCGAGTGCCAGTATCAGAAAGGTTCCATAGTTGTGAAAATGCTGGGACTGAACAGCTGTCCTGATTGTTCATGGTACCAGATAGTTAGGGGGTGTAAGGAGGAGAGCAGCACTGAAAATAATTCAAGCTCCTAACTCTTACCTCTGCATATGGTACTACTGGACAACCAGTGTCCTAATCACAAAAGATTATTAGGGTTAATTGGTAAACAGCTCACACTATCCATTCACATAAGTGTAACACACGATTTGGTAACTAGATTTGAACATTAAGCAGAGGTTTAAAATAACACATTCTGTTTTTCAGGTATACAGTACAGAGCATCTGTAGCAGCCCAGAAGAAAGTTTTCTGTTACGTGTAGAACATTTCAGACTGCTTTCCTTCACTTGTTCTGCAGTAGTGCTGGCCTTTTTTTTTTTCTTTACATGTTGAACTGTTAACTGTTTGAAAAAAGTTAATAAATATTTGCTTTCAAGTATCTACTTATTTTAATTTTTAAATATTTTAGCCACGTTAGGTAAAAAAATTTCCTATATATTCAGTTAAAGAAATAAGACACTGTCCGCACAGGTGTAGGTGACTATAGGTGCCTGTTTTACCCTTCCCCAATCATTCTCTTACCTACAAAGGAGGTGAATACTGTGAATTTGGTGTTTATTGTGCTTATATACCTTGGAGAAGGGCATGGCAACCCACTTCAGTATTCTTGCCTGGAGAATCCCATGGACAGAGGAGCTTGGTGGGCTACAGTCCATGGGGTCGCAAAGAGTAGGACACGACTGAAGCAACTTAGCATGTGCTTATATAGGTCTTTATAATTTTACTGTATATGTAAGCACTCATAAACAATATACAGTTCTGTATATTTTTAAGTGTGTGCAGTATCACACAGTTGCCTTTCCCCCTACTTTATTTAGTCTTTTATCCATACTCATATGCATAGCTCTTTTGTTCACTTGCATTGTTACATCCCTCTGTGCATATAATTTATTCTGTTAGATCTTTAGGTTGTTACCAGTTTTTTTCTCAGTTATTCTACAGTAGGACCCTCTCTGTACCTTTGAGTGGTTTTCTAGTGAATATACTTACTAATGGAATTTATTTCCTGAGGTAATTGTTTTTCAAACTAACTCTACCATTAGTAGTCTTGAGTTCCTTGCTAACATGCATTGTGGCCAGACCATTATTTGCCAGTTTATGATACTGCTATAAAAAGATATTTCATTTTTATAATATGCATTCACTGGTTTAGTTGCTTGTTTATTGCTCATACATATCTTTTGTAATTTTAACTAGTAAGGCTTCTTAATGTATTTGGGTTATTAATCCTTTGTCAGATATGAGTATCTTTTCCTAGTCTGTGACTTTTCTTTTTGGGGTCTCTTTGGACAAACTTTTGACTCATTAACCTTTAAAGTCTGTGCTGTGTCTCATTTAAAAGTCTTTTTCAAGGGTGGACCTTGTGATCTAGGGGTTAGAATTTGGCACGTTCACTGCTGTGACCTGAGTTCATTCCCGGGTTGGGGAACCGAGATCCCAGAAGCTGTACAGCGTGGGCCCCCAACCAAAAACAAAAATGGCTTTCTATCCTGAGGTTGCATAAATATAATTCCTTATTTTCTCTGAAAACTCTTAACAGTGCCTGGTTGTTTCTCAGGCCCCGCCTTTCTCACACGTCCTGTTTTGACCAGATATCACCCTCCTTACAGCTGCTTTCTCTTCCCATGAGCTCTGCACTCACAGAATGAACTCTCTTACCTGTTTGACTGATTGACTTACTTTTATATTCCCTCACTGTTTTAACTTCCCATTCCACACATACCTTGGTGGTATACACAATGCTTTAATTTCAGCACTGATTGAGTATAGTAAGAGTGAGTGGAGAAATGATTCCTCCTTCAGTGATGTTTCTGAGCATGACCTTGATAGGGCTGACAGGCAGTGGGAAAATCTGTGTGATAAAAATTATGTGATACTGTATTTCTTGTACTTCCTGGTTTTCATAGCCATCACCAACCATAGAAAGCATCCTCTTATTAAAGTCTATGCTGGTTATGACCATAGAAGACAAGGGAGGTGAATTAAAAATGAAAGCTGCCCTGTTCCTTTCAAACATAATATGCAGGAAGTTTTATACTCCAAAGTCTTTTCTGTTTATTTATATACACACAGATGCACACACACAGAGTATATAAATTAAACCACAGAATCCACAAGAAATGTACATTTCCTTTTAACAAGAAAATCAAGTTAGTGTCACTTCATGATGAGTCACACAAGTTTCATGATAGTTTTGTGTCCATGAGAACATTACCGTCCTTGTCTTTCATTCTTACTCGACCAGACGTGTACTTGGTCTCCTGATGCCCGTTTGTGTACACAGTTTTCACAGTGCCATCTGGATACTCCCGTCTCTTGAACTGGGCTGTATGCAGTTCTCTTTGGCCATTATTAAACTCTATGATTTTGTTGCCATCTCTGTTAATTTTAAATAGAATTTAATTCCTTTATTAAAAAAATGAAGATTATAGCAGGAGAAATCTGGCAGTTACTCCTTCTCCAAGAGCATCCCTGGTCCTTATTTTAAGGATAATATCCTATTATAAAACAAAGCTAGGGCTCTAAAGTTGAGAAGTTGTCAACTTCTCAACACAGAATGTTTTTTCTATTTTGGTTATTTCTCAAATTTCGTATGAACACATATGTGGTGCTCTGCCACATAGAAAGGTTAGAGAGCCACTGCTGTAGTAAGTGTGGCCCTGTGGTGTCTGCATCCCTCAAGAGCTCACTAGAAATGCAAATTATTTGAGTGGGGCCCAGCAACAAGCCCTTGAAGAGTCCCTCCAGATTCAGATGCACCCTGAAGTTTGAGAACCACTGCTGTAAGTGAAAAACAGCACAATTATCCTGAATGAATTGCACATTCAAAAGCTGCTAAGAGAATAAAAGTTTTTATCACAAGAAAAACATGTAATTATGTGCAATGATGGATGTTAACTAGACTTTTGTGATCATTCTGCAATATATACAAATATATTTAATATATTTTAATATATTTAATTACTAGATATTTAATATCTAGTAAATTTTTGTGGTATACCTGAAACTAATGTCATATGTCAGTTACACCTCAATTTAAAAATGATAATCCTGAATGAACTAATACATGGGATGTGTCTGAGTATAGACGAAGAAAGACTGGCCATGAGATTAAATATAGATGGCTCTAGGGAACTTTTTGTAAGAGTCAAAATTGAGAAGTTTTTGAAATCTATACTGTACACACAAGATTTTCCTCAAATTGCCTTTAGTTGAGCACTAGATAAAGACCACCAGATTTCAGGCCACAATAAGGGAAAAACAGTCATGACCATAAGGAGTTCCTACATTATTGCCAAGTTTATATCACATAATTCAAGTTAATAGGTATTTAATTGCTACACTCCAGGGAAGGAGGGTGAAACTAAAAACAGAACTGGATCTGACAAACCTCTATTATGGTTTTAATTATAATGGCACCTATAAGATGCTCTTTGCTGTGGATTAAAGAAATCATCTCTGACTTCAAGAAATTTAACATTCAGAAGGATAAAGAAAGAAACTGTTAATTTGGAATTGGCTTAGAGAGACCAGAAGAGTAAAGTGCTTAGGCTGGGACAGGGAGACCCAGAAAATCAAAATTCAGAGTCCAGTTATTCTTAAAATTTGACAGGGAAGCTTCCCTTCTGTGTCTCACTCACTGTTTTCAAACTTTACCAAACTTATTTCTAAATAACTATCTGCCATCCTCCTTTCTTGAAGTGCTCTTTAGATATCCTTTAGATCTCTAGGCTAAAGACTAAGCAAACGTTAGAATCCATTGGTCTCAAACTTGTCTTAAATTCTATAAAGTGCTGCAAACACATCTTACCTGCTCTCAGATTCTGAACTCACTAAAATGTTGAATGACTTATTAAATTGTAAGATTTTAAACTTCATTACTGATTGAAAGTTGAAAACTAGAAACCAGCTTAACACGTAACATACCGTTGTACTCTGACAACTGTACCATCTGGGAAAATGCTCTCTTCTTGTCCATCAGCAAACAAGTTTTTGACAGTCTGGTCAGGAAATGTGATTTCTTTTCTTCCATCTGGGAAATGTTTTTCTGTAAGAAAGGGGGTTATTATAAATATTTTATTTTTAAAGGAAGGAAGAATTTAATAAAACTGAGAGGGCAGAGCAGGTTCTCACCTATCTGGCCACTAGAGAAATGTAGAACTTCCAGCCCTTCTGGGAATGTGGTGTGGGCAGTCTGCGTGGCTGCATAGTAGTAGATCTGTAAAGACACGGAGTCAGCGCTGCCGCTCCTTCAGGGTGTTTATGCTACAGAGAAAACACACCTGTGGAAACCTACCACTCTCCCGTCTGGCATGACCTGCTTGATGTCACCATTGAAGAAAGTGACAGTGACGGTCTCCCCATCTGCACTCACTTCCTTTCGCGTTCCATTTGGAAACAACACAACATGGCACCCGTTCTTATAAACCTTCTCTATCTACAAAAAAGAAAACCAAACTAGCAAAAATTTCCTGAGACCCCCATGACAAAAACGTCCCTAATTCTTATAAATTGCCTACTTTGATAGTTTTCATAATAAAAATTTAAACATTTCTCAGAAAAGTTCCAATTTAAAAAAATGATCAACTTCACCTATTAGCACATCATCATGTCCATTCTTAAGTTACCTATTCCCCTCAAACTTTTCAGTTGTTTTTTTTTTTAGGCAAACGTCAGATTATCACTTCAGCTATAAACACTTTAACAAATCTCTTTACTGGAACAATCTGTAACATAACCAAACCATTATTATCCCTAACAAACTGTAATTCCCTCATTACATCATAACCTTCACACTGTTATTCATAAATTCGCCAAAAAAAAGGCTTTGTATGGTTTACTTGAATATGGATGAAAACAAAGTTCACACACACTTGGGTCTCTCCAATCTCAATTTTTAATGGTCCCTTCATTTCCCCATTTTAATGCCAATTGTTGAAGGAACTGAGTCACCGAACATGTAATAATGACCACATTCTGGATCTGGCCAATTGCTTTTCCATTTCTGTGCCAGTTAACATGTTCTCACTTCCCGTTTTTCCTTAAAAAACCCAGTAGTTATTCTCAGGGCTTGATTACATTCCAGGTGAATTATTCTGATGAGTGCCTTTTAGGTACAGCAGTGGACTCTGTATGACAGTGTGTCCAAAAATTCAGTAAGTAAGTGGCTGCCTCACGACCTCAGCACTGACTGGGTGGCATCATGAGACCCGCCAACCTTTCATCTGAGGTTTCAGCAGCCACTGATGACTGCTGCCCAAGACCCTTCCTTTCATTAGACCTTGTACACTGGTGATACCCTAATTTTCTCATTCCTCTGCTAAAAAAGAAAACTCTCATCAACAATTTGTTACCCTAAAGTAGAGTCTGTACAGGAAAACTATACTTTAGGATAGAGGTAACAACTTCCTTCTGATTGCTGGTCTTTGTCCTTCACTCATTCCTCACGATTCACAGTGAACTTCAACCTTCTCATTTCTGTTAAAGTGGATCAAAGAACCTAGAAAAGTACATGTTCTAGAAACCTAAGGAGAAATCCCCTCATCACAACCTCAGTAACAAACCCTGTTTATGTCCCTTCCCTTGTCCTTCATTCTTTTTCTGGAGCACCCAGCCAGGCTGTTCCCACTCAGGACCTTTCCCAAGCACAGGAGTAATACTGTTGGGCTGGGGCAGAGAAGCAGCTAATCCAGGAAATATTTAAGGAAGGGTAGGGCATAGAACTGAGGCTTTTACAAGTACTAGGGATCACCAAGGCTTTCAGCCATATCTGGGGAAAGAACAAGAAGTTTAAACAATGGGACTGTACTCCTCCTCTTGTTGCATCTCTAAGTTAGAAATGGCAACTAAACGCATTTTCATTTATCAAGCGTTTTCAGAGAAGTCCAAAGGTTCAGGCTGAGGACATGTGCCAAAGCATTGAAGACCTTAAGCCCCAACAAGTCTCAAAAGTCAATGATTTTAGAATCTGTTTCAACTATATTTTAACCCATGTCTATTTTTTATAGAATTAAAAAAAAAAAAGTAACCTTTCCATCAGGATGGCTGATTTCTCCCTGAATTTCCTCTTTTTCATCCTCCTCTTTATAGTCAGGATCTGGAAAGTTCACTGGTTCAGGCAGCTCCCTGGGTGAGGCTGTCTATAAAGACAGGATGCTCTTAGTCTGTGCTATGTGACATGTAATAAAAATCTCAAGCAGCTAAAACTTAACACTTATGTCCAAAAGCCAGATTTCACTATTATAGGATTCTATGACTAGTGTTTGGTGTTGTATAGAAAACCTTTACGATGTTAAGTAAAAAGCTTCCTTTACAAATGGTTTAAAAACTTAAACCAGTTCACTAATCAACCGTAAGCCTAAGAAATATGTCTGAATATATAAAAACAAAGATTTACCTGTCCCTTCTCCGAGCTGCCTAAATCACAAGGCTCAGACTTGGATCTTTGAGATGGATTACCTGTTAGAATATTATTGCCATTGTTAGTTTGATTATTTAATTGAAAGATTTAAGTCTACTCGATACTATGGTCAAAACATTTCCTTAGTTCACTCTTCTTTACCCATTATTTAAGAAAGTTTTAGTATTTTTCTTTACTAATTCCTAGTTCTTCATTATATAAATTCAAATGCTTATTCAAATACTTAAGTCCTGATGACCAAGAAAGACAAAGACAGTATCTGTTTTCTGAAAGTTTACAACCTCTTTCTGGAGAAAGAGACAAGTGCTCAACCCATCTAACAGATGAACCTGAAGGTGTTCTGGAGACAGTCACCAAGACCTTTAGTTAAGAGGGCAGAAATGGAGAACAAAGAGTGGAAGCATCCAGAAAGAGATCGAGAATCTGGCTTGAAAAAGAAACTGGAGAGACCTAATGGCTATAGTCTAAACTTTTTAGATCATGACCAATACACCTGGTTATACTGTGTATTAGAAATACACACATTATAAAATAAGCACGCATGCGTGCACGCACACACACATAGACACCACCCCACCACAGCAACAACAAACTGAAGTTAGGTTAAAAAGGCACTAAAGTTCTAATATTGTCTTCCCATATGCCAATGGATAGTGGTCCTAAATTTGAAGGGTTTCAAGCTCAAGTGCCAGGACCTGTCCTATATGTAAAAAACCAGAATGGATCCTGAATGCTCCAAGAATGGAAAAGAGCAGAGGTAGAGGGTCCACTAAGCAGGCTGTGGGCATCTGTGGAGATGGCAGTGTGTGTGCTGTATCAAATAACAGACCCAAGGATCCCAGGCTACCAGGTACTAGCAATTTCATACGGTTCAACCTACTTAATCGATTGAGAAAACATCAACATCAGAGGATTAGTTTAAGGACAGATGGGAAAGCGGGGGGCTGGGGAGTAAAGATGAAAGGAATCAAGGAGCACACACAGGTTTTGGCTAACTGACCAACTTCCTCCATGTCACAGGCACAAAAACCACACTGCAGTCTGAGCTCTGTGTTAACATCACCTCTGAATCCCATAACCACCCTCCACAGAAGAAATTAAAATCCTCATTTTATAGGCAACTGGACTACCCATAAAGAAGTGAAATTCAACTACATTAAAGAAAGAAATTGGGGAGCTTGTAAGATGACATCAGCATCATGGCAGCTAAGCCATTCCTCTTTCCCCTTAATGACTAACTTGACATTTATAACTGAACAAGAGTGCCCCAGTGCCTTACACCCAGTAATCTGGAGGGATTCTTGCCCACCTGTGCATCTGAAGATAGACCAGACTTCAGTAGGAGCTATGGACCCAAGGGACTCAGCCAACCCGCCCCATCCCCACTCACCACGGGAGGAAAAACCTGGAGAGAGTGGACCTGAAGACATCCAGGGTAGATGAGCAGGCTACCAAGGCAGGACAGAGATGAGTTTGTACGCAGAGCAGAGGGGAACCTGACAGAGCTGCCCTCAGCCCAGGGGACAGTGCACGGACCTGAGCTGTGTGGTGGTGGCAGAAAACTTCTCCCGAGGAGGACACAGAAAATGTGAGGGGGAGCAGCTGCTCAGCCACCTGCCACGTGGCTCAGAAGCCACTTTCTCTCCAGGAGCACCTGAACTTCTGAGGAAGGACCAGACCTCCATGACTGGGGGCAGTCAGGAAAGAGGAGGGGAGCCGGTAAGAACATCATGGGCATGGAGGGACGCAGTTCCTGCTGTCCACTGCAGGACCTCCACCAGAGGCCCACCCATTCTACTCAAGGATTGCCCCCTGGACACACAGGTTACCTCAGAACCCTGAATCCACACCCCCCACTGCTGCCAGCTACTTGTGTGTCTGCATGGAGTGCTCAGAAAAGAGGCCACAGTCAGTCTGTGGACAGGGAAGGAAGCACAAACTCCAGCAATGGCCCTACCTCCTGGAAAACAAAAGAAAGGTTTCTAGCAGCCAGCATGGTGAATTGAAGGAACCGATGAAGTCATAAAAGCTTTGTTAAGGAAGTATCTGCTACTTCAAATTCTGGAGGTGGAGAATTCGATGACACATGAAGAATGCAACAGAGAGCATCTACTGCAGAGCAGACCAGATGGAAAGAACAAGTGACTTGGAAAACACGAATTCAAGAATAATACAGCTAGAAAAGGAGATGAAACTAAGAAAGCCGACAAGAGCTATTGGATTCCCACTAGAAGGGCAGATACTTGATTAACTATTGTTCCAGAAGAGGAGTAGTAGAAAGGGGCACAGAGTTTAAAGATATCAGAGCGTTTCTTACTTAAAGAAGTAATAGGTGAGAACTTCCCAAATCAATGATAAAAAACCTTCAAGGCAGCCAGGGGAAACAAAGAAGTAACCTATAAAGGCACAGTCTTAGGCTCTCAGTGGATTTCTCAGCAGAAACCCCAGAGGCCAAGAGAGGAAAACGACATATCCAAAAGTATGAAACAAAAACTGCCCACCTAGACTACTTTACCTGGCAAAGTTATCGTTCAGATATGAAAGGGAAATAAAGGCTTTTCCAGACAAAAACTGAGATAGTTCATCACCACCTGACCTAGAAGACACTGCAAGAAATACTGAAAGGAGATCTTCAGGTAGAAACAAAAAGATGCTAACCAGCAACAAGACAACGTGAAAGTACACAACACAACATGTTGGTAAATGTGAACATGTACAGTCAGATAAAAAAAAGAAAAAACCTAATTCACTTAATTATAGAATAATGTTTAAAGGAAAAGAATATTTTTAAAAACTCCAGCTATGGAATTCCCTGAAAGCCCAGTGGTGAGGACTCTGCACTTCCACTGTAGGAGGTAAAGGGTCCCTGATGGAGGAACTAAGATCCCGCACACTGTGCGGTGCTGTGAAAAAAACAAGAACTCCAGCTACTGTAATGTTACTGAAATCAGAGCATAAAAAAGGCAAACTGTGACATCAAAACGTAAAAGGGTGGTGAAGCTTTTATAATGATAAGGTGCTAACAGCATACAGCGGATTGTTTTATCTATGAGATGTGTTATGTAGGCCACATGGTGACCGCAAGCAAAAATCTAGAGCTGATCCACAAATACAACAAAACAAGAGATGAAGCACACCACCATGAGAAAAAAAGTTTACAGAGGTAGGCAGAAATGGGGAAAAAGAAACAATGTAAATAGAAAACCAAAAGAAAGCAATCATAAGTCCTTACATATCAATAATCAACTAATGTAAATGCCCATAGAACAGAATAGAAAACAGAACAGATTGTATATAATAGAATATACAACCAGTTAATACTCAACAAGGGAGTCAAGAACACCCAATGAGGAGGGAATGCACAATCTCTTTATAAAGCAGTGCAAAAACTGAACACATGCAGAAAAATGGAATTGGATCTCTCTCACACCACTCACAAAATGAACTCAAAATGGATCAGTCTCAAACATAAGACCTGATACTGTAAAAGTTCTAGAGCAAAACATAAGAAAGAAGGTCCTTAACAACAGTCTCGGCAATGATTTCTTGGATATAACATCAAAAGCACAAACACCAAAAGCAAAAAGCATCAAGCTTAAAAGTTTCTGCCCAGCAAAAGAAACAATCAACAAATAACCTACAGAATGAGAGAAATTTTTTATAAACCATTTATCAAATTAAGAGTTAATATACAAAACATATAAAGAACTCACGTGTGCACTTCAGTCGTGTCCGACTCTGCGACCCTATGGACTGTAGCCCACCAGGCTCCTCTGTCCAAGGGATTCTCCAGGCAATCACACTGGAGTGTTGCCCCATGCCCTTCTCCAGGGCATCTTCCCGACCGAGGGATCAAACCCATGTCTCTTAGGTCTCCTGCACTGGCAGGCAGGTTCTTTACCACTAGCATCACCTGGGAGGCCCAAAGAACTCTTACAACTCAATAATTAAAAAACAAAGCACAAAAAAAATACAATTTAAAAATGGGTTGAGGGCTTTCTGTGCTGATAGCACTCTTGCAAACATGGTAAATGTTCCTAAAAGCTGCTGAATTAAGTATGGCAAACACCAACCCCACAAAGTGACCCAGTACAAGAAAAGCAAGGATTCTCTGCATCCCCAAGGAAAGTAGCGTTATGACAGGAAGCAGAGGGGCTATGGTGGGCAGACTAAGCCGATTTTCCAGAAAAAGGCTAAAGCTACAAAGACTGTACTGAAGCTTGAATGCATTGAGCCCAACTGCAGATCTAAGAGAATGCTCGTTAAGAGATGCAAGTATTTTGGGCTGAGAGGAGATAAGAGAAAGGGCCAAGTGATCCAGTTGAGCTTCATGTTTTATTAAGAAGACAAAATTTGAGGTTGTTTATGTGCCTGCTTCAGCAGCACATATACTAAAAATTTGAGATTGTTTTAATAAAATAAAAATGGGCAGAGGATATAACTAGGCAGTTTTTTTAAACATGGCATCCAAATGTCCAAGAGGTACATGAAAAGATGCTCAACATCTCTAATCATGAGGGAAATGCATATCAATGGATATTAAAAAAAGAAAAAGCCCAGACAAGCGATAACAAATGTTATCCTGTTCGATAACAAGGATGTGGAGAAAAGGAAACCCTTGTACAATGGTGGTGGGAATACAAATTGGTACAGCCCCGAGGGAACAGTATGCACATTCCTCAAAAAATTAAGAACAGAATTACCATACAACTCAGCAATTCTACTTCTGAGTATATATATACACAGAGGAAATGGAAACAGGATATTGAAGAGATACATGCATTCCCATGTTTACTGCAGTATTATTCACAATAGTCAAGAAATGGAAATAACCTATAGTGCCCTTCCATGAATGAATGAAGAAAATGTGGTACATACATACCAGGGAATATTGCTGTATGGTATAACTTATATGTGGAATTTCAAAAACCCACACATTAAAACAGAGAATAAAATGGTGGTTACTACGGGCTAGGAGGTAGAAGTTAGGGTATACCAACTTGCAGTGAGCTGTAAAGAAATCCTAGAGACACAAAGCACAGTGTAGTGAACACAGACAACAGTACTATGCTATCATCATCAAACTTGCTAAGAAGACTAGATCTTAATTATTCCAACCACTAAAAAAGAAATCATAACTGTGACTTAATAGAGGTGCTAGGTACAGCCACACTGACAGTCACATTACAATATCTAAATGTATCAAATGTACACCTCAGATTTACACAATGTATATTTCAATTTAAAAAGATACTTTTTATATCTTTAACATATAAAGAGTAAAAAGACAAGCTATACACTGGGAGAAGATACCTGCAATACACGAAACTGTTACAGGATTATGGAGATGTGGGGACCCTCCCACAAACAATAGGAAGGCAACTCCACAAAACAGAGATCTCATCAGTTTCTTCTCAAAAGATGAATTCTGAACAGCTAATAAACACAGGCAAACGTGTTCAACATATTTAGTAATGATGATGCAAATTAAAACTATGAGATACAGATACACTCCTAACAGACTGGCATGAATTTAATTCTGAAAATCAAGTAATAACAAGATGTGGAGCAAAGCAAGCACTTACATTACTGGTGAGAGAGTAAAATCACTTTGGAAAATATTTTGGTAATATCTGTTAAAGATATTCCTACAAATTACTCAGTAACTCTAGCCCTAGGTATACGTCTTAGAGAAATGAATATGTACCAGAAAAGTGTAGGAAAGTTCACAGCATCATTGTTTAACATCCCAAAACTTAAGAAAAACTTAACCATCAACAGAAAAATAGCAAACTGTAATATATCCGTAAATGGAATACTAATACTACTTTCCAGTGAAAATTAGTGAACTAATTAGATCAACAAGACTGAATCTCAAAAACATGTAGTGAGAGAAGACAATGGAATACATAGAGCATGACTGACTCTTCAGAAAGCTCAAAACAAGTAAAACATTTTTTTAGGACGATACCTATGAAAGTAGAAACTATTTTCAAGGAAAAGCAATGTAATATGATCACAGAGGTGGCAGTTCTGAGGTGTTGCTAATTCCTATTGTAGGCAGTGGTTACTCATATTTCCTTAATAATTTTCAAACCATATATGTTCTATCCACTTCTATAAATTTAATTTACAGAAATACTTTCTAAAACTTCCAGGCAGATTAAAGACCCAGCTATGAAAACAAAAGTTCATAGAAGAAAATAGTGTATGTGTGACCTAATATTTGAGAAGGATTTCCTAGTCACAAAAAGCAAAAACCATTTTTTTTAAAAAATTGATTAAATTCAATATTAAAAGGAAAAATACATGTATAAAGAAACACAAACCAAAAAGCTAAATATAGATGGGGAGAAGATACTGGCAGTGCTTATAATTAACTTTAATAAGCAAAACCTTACAAGCACACACAAAGTTTTAAACAGGCAAAAGAGATGAACAGGCAATTCACAAAGGAAACTCAAATGTCCACTAAATATCAAAAGATGCTCACATCACCTCATCAGTAATCAGGGAAATGCATATTAAAATGACAGGGACTCATCATTTCATACCCATCTCACTGGCCAAATTAAAGTCTAAGCAGATCAAGTGCTGGCAAGCACAAAGAGTATGTTCTGTTGACAACAACAACAAAAAAAACTGCAAAGGGAAGTGAAGTCGCTCAGTTGGGTCCGACTCTCTGTGACCCCAAGGACTGTACAGTCCATGGATTTCTCTAGCCAGAATACTGGAGTGGGTAGCTGTTCCCTTCTCCAGGGGATCTTCCCAACGCAGGAATCAAACCCAAACATCTCAGCTGAGACAAACCTGATGTGACCCAATATCCTACCCCTGACATTCATCTTGAGAGAAACTCACATGACCAAGACTTGTCCTATACATTCTGTGACAGACACGGAAAACCTGAATGCCCATCAACAAGATAGCTTAACTGTGGCAAATATACATGGAATATGTATAGCTGGAGTTTATATGTATTACTGAAGGTAGGTCTTAAAATACTGAGAGAAAGCAAATGGCAGAGGGATGGAGTATGACACAATGTTGACTTATGGACACAATGTACTAAAAGAATGAAAAATAAGAAAGGGAATGTGGTCGGGGTGCAAATTAACTGGAAGTAGGATACACAGGGGCTTCAATTATATTTACAATATCTTATTTCTATTAAGTTGATGTAAATTCGCCACTCTTTAAATTTCTAAAATATTTTATAAAAAGATCATGCAACTATCTTACCTTGTGTTGGCAAATAATTTTTTTTGTACTTTTCTACCTGGGTTCCTGAAGAAATCTGACTCTTTTGAAATCGAACTGATGAATTCTATAGTATGAGAAAATGTTGAATATAAAATTAGTTTAGTCTATACATTAGTCCAAGGAAAGAAAGTAACAGAACTCAGCTTGCAAAGGGAATATTTTAAGCATGTTCAATTTATGCTGTTTTCATTTATAATGAGTGAACAGGCCAGAGTGAACCAGCTGCTACTAGGAATGGACTACACACATACTCACACGCCACCTCCAGAAATACATTCACTCCTCAAGTGAGGCACAGCAGACAGTGTGAAACAACAGTTTTTGTGACATTACCAGAGCAGTCAGAGGAGAGGGCTGGAACTCATGGTCAGACACCAGGAGACTGCATACACTGTCCTCCCACCCTCTGGGGTTAGAGGTCAAGGGAGATGTCCGTCCTCCTTGTTCCTATCTCCCCTCCAGCCAGATCTCCTTCTCTCCTGCGCAGTCAGTCTCGTCCACGTACCCCGCTTGTCAGATGATGCCATAGCTGCCACCCCTAGACCACTCTCTCCCACCTCAGCTAAGTACTCCAATGGACAAAGGAGAACTAGTCGTTATCAATATCTGCAATTATTAAGAGCTGCGAAAGTATCAACTTCAGAGCAACCTACAAAATAATCATTCAAAAAGCCAGTGCCATTTAATAAAGTGCCAAAGTATTTAGGGGTAAGATGCCACAATTTCTGCCATTACCTTCAAATGGTTCAGCAAAACACTTTACATTGAAATGCAGCAAAATGTGAACAATGATTGGATCTAGGTGAGTGTTCAGATATTCATCCTACTATTCTTTCAAATTTGTTTGGCTCAGCTTTCATAATAACATGGTTGGGAGTGGGAAATCTCACCCTCTGACTCCACGTCCTGTCCTCCCAGCTCACCCCACTGACACCCTCCCTCCTCCAAGGCTTACAGCCTGCAGGGTCCCACGATCCACTGATCGTGTTCCCTGCATCCCCCCACACTTATGCCCTTCTTGAGCAGCCTGAAATCATGGCTCACTGCAGTTGCTCTTGCTGTATATACTGTCAACTTATACATCCTGCTCACTCTGGTATTCACCAGGCTGACATACCTCTGCTAACTGTCCACCATTTACACTCGAAAAGCTGAATAATAAAAAATAACAAACAATTCCTACTTGAAACATACCATCTCTAACCTCTATGGAGTCAGACCACATTTTCCCCTCGCTTTCCGCTCTTGCAGTCCCCAATTTCCCCTCTCTCCCTCCCCTCAAAGCTCCCAGAGCCTCCTCCATCCTCCCTCTCAGCAGAGAGTCAAGCTTCCCACTTCTCTGAGAAAAGGTAAAGGGTTGGGGGGACTTCCCACCAAGGGCTCCCCCACGTCCAGCTGTGGGTCCACACCTGAGCTGCCCCATCACCAGGCACAGATGTCCAAGCCAATGCCTCCATCCCTCAAACCCCAGCTCCTCTCCGTGTGCACACGGATTCAACAACCCTCCCGTTGTCTCCTGCATCAAGGTTTTCCTCTTCGGGTACTCAGTCCTACCAATACACAAACACTTGATAATTTTCCCATCTTAAAACAAAACAAAAATAAAAAACTTCCCCTACAGCTACTACCCCATTTCCTTGTATTTACTACACGACTTCTGCACAAGGCTTTACACTGTCTGAAGCTTCTCACTCTCTCACCCAGTCAGGCTTTCCTTTGGCAAATCCGAGGATCCACTTTCAGCCCTCACCTTACTCAGCAGCAGCCTCATAGGCACAGGCCTCTCTGCCCACTGTATTTGGCCCTCAGGACACCACACTAACCTCCTCACTTCAGCTCTGGTTCTTTCTCCTCACCATCTATACCTTCAGCCCTAGTGGTCTCTCCCACACATTCTGAGGGCCCCAAACTTCTAGCCCAGATCTGACCTCCTCTGGATACACACCCAACTCTGCCCCATGTCCACCTGATGTCCAGCAGGCAATTCAAATTCACCTGACCTAACCTCAGCTCCTAACATCCACACCCCCGGAAACATGTACTCTCTTTTGAGGGGACTTGTGATAAATGGCCAAAAAAAACCCGACACTCAACTTGGAAGCCACTCCTGCCCGCTTTCCTGCTGTCACACCCCACACCCAGTTTATCACTAAATCCCGCCCACATCTCCACCCTCCCCAATCGCTCTGCAGCCTTAGCCACCAGTCTATAAGGCCGCAGTCACCCATTGCGCCTGATGGTGCCCACAGCCCGCCCCAGTCCACTCTCACATCTGCAGCAGGCGGGCCGCCCCTCTCATGCATCCTTCCAAGAGTTCTAGAGATTTCACTGAGAAGAAAAGGCAGCACTCTGGGAAGTGATTCAGGCCTAAGAAAAGCTGCACCGGCCACTCTCAGCCCATCTCCAATTTCACACCCTGCTTTGCTCCCCAGGATCGACTCTGCTCCACACCAGCCACAGGGCTCCTCTGGCCTCGGGACTCCCAAACCGTCTTATCCTGGCTCACTGCGCCCTCTCCTGGCCGTTGTTCAAACCTCGCTTTCTCAGGAGGGCTTTCCCCAGATGCTGGATAGAAAACTGCAACATCCTCCCCCAATAGGGATCCCGCCTCCTTGCTTTTTCTTGGTCCTCATCAGGACCTCACACACCATGTCCAACACTCACCTTTCTCCCACCACTGGAATACAAGTTCAAGCAGTCTGTTTTGTTCACTGCTTGATCCCCAGTGCCTCAGTGTCTCCACATCACAGCCGTGAATATAGATGAGTAAACAAACAGTTGATTCAAAAGGATCATATGCAGACAGAAAAGAGGATCTCCGCAGAAAATTCACTTGCCCTGTTTTAACTAAGATTACCTGCCTATTGTGTTATAATTCCTCTATAAGAATTATCAAAATGAGGGACTTCCCTGATGGCCCAGTGGTTAAGAATCCATGTGCCAATGCAATGGAAAACAGGTTCAACCTCTGGCCTGGGGAAGACTTCACACGCCACAGAGCAATTGAGCCCATGAGCCACAGCCACTGAGCCCTAAGGCTGCAGCTGCTGGGCCCGCGTGCCCTGAGCCCGTGCCCCAGAAGAGAAGCCGCTGCAGTCAGCCCACACAACTAGAGGAGCCCCACTCGCTGCAACTGGAGAAAGCCCGTGCACAGCAACAGAGACCCCCACAGCCATAAATAAATCAACAAAAAGTTTTTTAAAAAAAGATTAAAAGTGGGACTTCCTTCATGGTACAGTGTTTTAAAAGAATCATAAAAACAAGTTTGAAATCTCTACAATGCACAAAAGAAGAATTTAACTGTGGTGAAATAAACACAGAACTACCATCTCAACCTTCTCAAGGCAGTTCAGTGTTTAACTACGCTCACACTGCTGTGCAGTCGCACCATCTCCAGAGCTCTTACCTCACAAAACTGAGTCTGTACTCAGGAAACAGCAGCTCCTCCCCTCCCCTGCCCCGGCCCTGGCACGCATCTTTCTATGCATCCAACTCCCCAAATATTCAGCATCTCCCCAGGGTGACAGAGACTTCCCTGGTGGCTCAGTGGGAAGGAATCTGCCTGTAACACAGGAGACACAGTTCGATCCCTGAGTCAGGAAGATCCCCTGAAGGAGGAAATGGCCACCCACTCCAGTATTCTTGCCCAGAGAATCCCACGGACAGAGGAGCCTGGCGGGCTACAGTCCATGGGGTCGCACAGAGTCGGACACAACTGAGAGGCTAAACGACAACAGGGTCAAGGTGACAAAACCTACCAAGAACCCATCTTTCTTTGAGGCGGTCACACACTGACCCATCCTGGCGCTGCTCTCTATGGCTTCTGCTTTCTTCCAGGCATCCAGTCGGAACCTTTCCATCACTTTTATTTCCTCCCGGAGGTCTGTGTTCTCTCTGACCAACATTTCTATCTGGCTTCTAAGACGGCCATGTGTACTGGACCACTTTGCCTCCTTTCTTTTCAGATCTTCCTGTAAATCAGATACCTGCCGCTTCAAAGCCTTTCCAAAAAAAAAAAAAACACAAAACACCATTACTAGTATTAAAACAACCCAACGGAAAAGATAACACATCAACAAACCACGATCGCTAGCCCGGCACAAAGAGTGAGAAGGGAAGACTTAGCGAATCACATTTCAGAAACATTGAGTTCCTCAGGAAAAGGAATGTGGTTCAGGCTGGAGTCTCACCTCATACTATCAACAAAATTCCAGGAGTCGGGGTGGGGAGGGTGGTCAGACACCACATAGGAGCCATGAGGTAATCAAAGTCTAAACTAAGATATTAACTGAAATAGAAAGAGACAAGTGGGGTTATCTGGTGAAGAAAACAGTAGCAGGAATCCATGACTAGCTGAAGGAAGAGCAGTGGCAAAGGGAATAAATGAAGTCAGAACTCCCAGCCCTGAAACTGGGTCTCTCTGAAATTCCTGAGACTGAAACTGGGTCTGAGAAAATGACTTGTTTCAGATGCACTGAATGACTAAGTGAAGAAACTCCTGGAGACTTCTGAGGAAGCTACTTGCAACTTTACAAACAGAAATCAGCCACCTGCACCCATGTGGATACAAATTACAGGGAGTAACTGAGAGAGGAGGGAAGCTTAGAATCAAGAAAGCATTGCCACCACCCACAAGCTCACTCCGAGGCGTGAGTGAGGAGGCCCACCACCTCGTGAACACGTGTGGGCCTGCCTGGACATCCACCCGCCCTCTCACAGTCTCACAGCAGTCAACAGAGCAGCACAGGCAACAGGGGGAGGAACAGGGCTCAGGGGCCCTTCCTGGGTGTGACTCCAGAGAGAGACGGAGGCTGGACCCAGGTGAGGTCAAGGCCCTTCCCAGGGTTCGACGTCAGAGAGACAGACTCAGGGCCTGGGTGAGGTCAAGGTTAGTATCCCAGTTCTGTGCCATGAAAATACATGAAGCAAGGTCATTACCTCCCCGAACTTCCTATTTATAAAATGGTGGGGTGCAACCAACAAGTGGTAGCCACTGTTATCATGTGGGAAAATAAACTATTCTACTAAAATGGCAACTCATAAATCTATATAATTTAAGAATTCTAAGCCAAATATAGACAAATACTATTGGAGAAGGCACCGGCAACCCACTCCAGTACTCTTGCCTGGAAAATCCCATGGCCAGAGGAGCCTGGTAGGCTGCAATCCATGGGGTTGCTAAGAGTCGGACATGACTGAGTGACTTCACTTTCACTTTTCACTTTCATGCACTGGAGAAGGAAATGGCAACCCACTCCATTGTTCTTGCCTGGAGAATCCCAGGGACGGGGGAGCCTGATGGGCTGCCGTCTATGGGGTCGCACAGAGTCGGACATGACTGACGCAACTTAGAAGCAGCAGACAAATACTATATGGTATCACTTACATATAGAATTTTAGGGGAGAAAAAGCTGACTTCCAAGAGCAGAATGCTGGTTTCCAGGAGCTGGAGGGAGGGGAAATGGAGCAAGGGAGGTCAAAGGACATGAACTTTGAGCTATAAGAAGAGTGTAAGTTCTGAGGGGCTTCGATACAGCTCAGTGACTGGTCAACAGGGTTGCACTGTGCACCAGACAGTTGCTCAGAGCAGATCTTCGGCATTCTCCACACCCACTCACTCAGAGATAACTTGACCTTGGTAATTATTCCACAATGTATGTGCATCAAGTCATCACACAGTATACTTTTAAACACATAACTATATATTTCAATTATTCCTCAGCAAAACTGAATTTGAAATCAACGTTTTGAATTTATCCATGTCATTATCTTAGTTTTTTCTGGGGAAGTCTTTAGTAAGAAAAGAACTGACGTATTTTACTCTTCACAAGTCAAGAGTACAGGACTTCTCTGGAGGTCCAGTGGTTAAGATGGAGGTGGAGAGAGTTCGATCCCTGGTTGGGGAACTAAGATCCCCATGGCATAGCCAGAGAATAAAAAATTTAATAAAAATTTAAAATGAAAAGCTGTGACTACAGAAGGTATTCCTGGTATCTCAGATTATCTGCAGAGTCAACAGATGATTAATACATTGATACCCAATTTCTCGTTGACACAAATAATTCTAAAATTCTTACAAGACTGCCATGTTTACTAACTTATGAAAATAATATAAATAACTGACATACTTGTATTTCTTCACGTTCCTTTTTATCTGGGAAAGTTCTTGCAACTGTAGAATACTTTTCAAAAACTTTGCGTTCCTTTTGTAACTTCCTCATTTCTTCCTTTTTAAACTCCTCTATTCGAGCCAATTCTTTTGCTTTCTGTTGTTCAAAGTCTGCAATTTCTTTCCTAAAATGACCAAACCACATTATCATCTAAGGAGACCACCTCGATATTGTAACCCACACATGGCACAAAATGAAGTCCCAGTGACAGCCTGGAATGGAGGAGCTGCTGGTTTTGGTGACTCCACCTTCAATCAACAGTAGTAAAATAACAATCAACTCAGTAAAGCCCCTCTCAGCAAGCATTTTCTGGGAACCTACTATGACTCAGGCACTATGCTAGGAACTGGAGAAACCACAGTGAAAAAAATAAAATCCTTAGTCCTACAGTTTCTTACATTCTAGTGGGAGCAACAGAGGACAATAAAGACAAACAAGTACAATATATAGAACACTGGAAATGTTAAGAATAAAGCAAGGAAGGAGGTTAGAAAATATGGAGGTCAGGGGACTGAAATTATGGATGGAATCATCTTGCTGAGATAGTATGTGAAGTGAAATCTGAGGGACTGGAAAAGATTGGTCATGAAGATATCTGGACAGAGTATTCCAGGAAGAGAAAAGCCCCAGGATACAAACATGACTTGTGTTCGTTCAAAGAACAGCCAGGAGGCCAGAGTGGCTAAAGAGACAGAACAGTAGGAGAGAATGTCAAAAACATGGTGGGGCTGGGGGGACTAATTAATAAAGGTCATGGTCTCTGGGACCACGGTGAGGACTCTGGTGTTGAGCACAGCAGCACACTGGTCTAGGGTTGTGTGGGTCTTTCTAGATGCTGTGCTGAGAGCACACGGGGCGACAATAGCAGGATTGTGGAATAAGGGGTCCCGGCTCACATGCTCCCACACAAACGACAGTCTGACCACCATCCCACTATAGACAAAAGTGGGAACTCAAGGACCCTGGGAGGGAACTGAGAAACCCTGGTGAAGGCTGAGATCAAGGACAGCACTTAGAGAAGGCAGGTCCATGCAGATCTACCAAGTGGTGACCTGACTGCACTGCACACAGCCCCACTGCCAAAGGAGGCAGGAGGAGCCATGCCCTGGAAGCAGACCCACAGACCCTGGTCCTACCTACAGATCCTGACACAACCTGTGACCCAGCTCCAGCCCTGCTCTGGGTACAGAGGCAGTCCTGCCAGACCAGGGGCCCAGTGGGAAGATGCTCAGGAACCTGGCAGGAGCCACGCCTGTGCTGACCTCTGGAAACACACCTCCCGTTACAGACCCAGCAGTGGTCCAGGAGGCAGCCCATGGCGTAACTTCAGCCCTGCCTGACTGCGGTCCAAAAGCAGTTCTGCCACTGGGGATCTGGCAGGAACCACAGCCGACTGCAACCCTGGCGACAGGCCTATCAAATGGTGAACCCCTTCACTGTGGATCCAGCACAATGAGGCAGCTACAATCCCACCATGATCCTGGAGGCACCCATCAGTTCAGGAGTCCAGCAGGACAAGGTCTTTACCTGCCAGAAACAGCCTCTAGAGACAGGAGCAGGTGTTTGTCCCTTCAAATACAAAGACATCCACACAAGTTTACACAGATCAAGAAGAATCAGGCAAACATGAGACTATCAAAGGAAACTGTTAATAAAGCTTCAGTAACCAGCCCAAAGAAATGGAGATCTACAAACCACCTGACAAAGAACACAAAGTAATTGTTTTATGAAGCTCAGCAAGCTACAAGAGAGCACAGATAAATGACTCAATGAAATCAGGGAAACAACATGTGAGACAAAACAAGAACAAACAGAAATTATTAAAAAGAAAGAAAGAAATTCTAGAGCTGAAGAATAAAAGAAATGAAGCGACAAATGCAACAGAGAACTTCAACAGCAGACTCAAGCAGAAGAAAATAATCTGTGAGCGCACAGGCTGGTGACTTGAAGATACCCAGTCAGAGGGGGAAAAGGGGAAAAGAATGAAAAGGAGTGAAGAAAGCCTATAAGACTTATGTGATGTAACTAAATGAACGACACACACATTAGGGGAGACACACCCCTAGACAGACTAAGAAAAAAAGAGAAATACAGGCCTTACCAGATACCTCAGAAATAAAAGGACCACATGTGAACAATTATATTCCAAAACACTGGATAACTCAGAAGAAATTGACAAATTCCTAGAAACATACAACCTACCAAAACTGGTCCCAGAAGGAAGAGAAAGCCTGAACAGACCAATAACAAATAAGAGGACTGAATCAGTCATCAAAAACTTCCCACAAAAGGAAAGCCCAGGACAGGTGGCTTCACAGGTTGAGTCCCACCAAATACTCAAAGGATTAATACCAATCTTTAAAAAGAAGGGACACTTCCAAACTTATTCTGTGAAGCTAGTTTTCACTCTCATACCGAAGGCAGACAAAAACACAAGGAAAGAAAACTATAGGCTAATGTCCCTGATGAATAAGGGTGTAAAACTCAAAAAAAAAAAAAAAACTAGCAAACCAAATTCAATAGCACAGTAAATCGGTATTAACACATCATGACTGATCCCAAGGATGCAGAGCTGGTTCGGCTGGCTCGTGCAGATGAACACGACGTAACTGGCACAGCCACTGTGGAACAGTGTGGTGGCTCCTCAGCACTATTCTCAATAACCCAGAGGCCAAAACAACCCCATGTTCAGCTGCAGCCCAAGGAAGGCCAAGGATCACTAGAAACCAAAAGACAGAAGAGAAAGCACAGCTCTGCTGACGCCCGACTTCAGGCTTTCAGTCTCTAGAAATGTGAGAAAATAAATTTGTGTTGTTTTATGCACATTATGTCAGTTTGTGCGCATTATGTCACAGGAGCCCTAGAATGTAATACACTGGCCAAGGTGGCACTTGAATTCACAGCTCCAAACTGCTTGTCAAACTTCAGTTTATGACCTCATCACTAAGAGAATTCCCCTTTTAACACATCTTTGACCACAATAGGTCATTTTATCTAAATTTATTAAATTCTTCTGTGGTATGTATTTCACTGTACACTACCCCTCACTTACCTGACTTTTTCCAAGGCATTTTCTCGTTCAATGCGAAGTTTAGCTAAAGATGCATTCTCAGCTTTAAATTTTTCTATTTCTGTTTCCAATTCAATAATTTTCTCTCTCAAAACTTGAGATCGAGCATTGCCACCTAGAAGATAAGCCACAAATACTGAACTTCACAAAAAGCTTTCAGTAGCAAAACACTAGCTAGCTATTACACTAAAAGCCAAAAATATTCTCAATACCTGTATTATTAAAAAGCATTAGGAACAATACTTCTAAAAGACAAAAAAATTTACAATGGCCTAACTTTGCAGATGGGGCAATCTAAACTTGAAGAATCAAATCATTCTACCTCAAAAAACAATCTGATGACAAATTAACATTATATATTTTAAAAGTCATTCAGATAAATTTTTTAACAAATATACATAAACAGCTTAAGAACATGAATAAGCATTCACAAGAGATCTAAAGCACTCATCAACACCAAAATCAAAGTTTATCCCCCACCAATAAAAGAAATACAAATTAAGACCTTTTCCACATCAAATTTGCTGCTTAACAGAATAGCCTATACTTTTGTCCCTCAACCACCCATTTAGAAAATAATCTTGATTTATATCACAAGATATATGTATCTCCCCTCTGACCCACTTATAAAAATCTAGTTAAAGAATGAACTTATAAAATCATACAAGTCATTCTACACAAAAATGTGCATTGCAGTATTATTTCTAATAGTGAAAAACAACTGAAATGTTCAACATGAAACTACTAAATAAAATTATGCTACATTAATATAATTCTCTGCAACCATTTTTAAAGTACACAAACAGTTTTAATGACATGGCCAAAGCACTGCACACATCCAGGTCAAAAAGGATAAGGTCAATTATATATCTCTACTGTATTAAAAATACATAGGAAAAATGAATGTAAAGAAATACATCACAGTTACCTTAGGATAGTTATAAACACTTTTGCTTCTATACTTTAAGCTTCTAACCTTCCTGCAAAAAATACTATTTTTAAAAAATTACTTATATTTTAAAGCACCCATGCTTTGCTAGACATTCAAGTTTATAATATACATAAAAGAATGGAAAACTGTTTTCAATGTAAGTTTAGAAAGTCCATCCCATCAACTAAATACTTTACAGCCATGAAATGGAATGAGACAAATGTGTATCAGCACAATCTTCAAAATGTATTACAAGCAAGGAGCAGAGCAGTATATACAAAGTGTGTTTACATTTCTGTAGAAAGGCAAATTATATACACATTCACATATACACTTTCATATGCATGGAATCTTGGCAGAATACACAAATGAAATGGGAAAGCTGGTGTCTCTAGGAGCTCAGGTCTGGGAAAGAGAGGAAACCTGAATTTTACTCTATTTCTTCACCATATTTAGCAAGCTAATGCATGAGACCATTAAAAAAACTGATTTAAAATAGTGTGCACAAGTGGAGGTAACACAGTAACACCAACCACAAGTTGGGTATTCCTTGGTTGTTGGTAGTCATTTAGTCACTAAGTCGTGTCTGACTCTTTCGACCCCATGGACTGTAGCCTGCTAGGCTCCTCTGTCCATGGGATTTTCCAGGCAAGAATACTGGAGTGGATTGCCATTTCCTTCGCCAGGGGATCTTCCCGACCCAGGAATTGAACCCCCATCTCCTGCATTGCAGGCAGATTCTTTACTGACTAAGCTATGAGGGAAGCCCAATAGCCCTTGGCTATTAAAGAAACTTAAATGTTATCTCACCTTACAGTAATTAATTTTAAAGCCTTGGCAATAAGACACAAGTTAAAATTTGAAAAAATCTGCAATCACAATTCTTCCAAATCTTATACTAGTGTGTGCGTGTGCATGTGTGTGTGTGTGATTATTACATTATTTAGACTCACAAAAGAAATCAAACCTTAACAAACACCTACTAGGTATCTACTGAGCAACTAGAAAGATTAAGATTTTAAGAAACATTCTGACAACATACTAATAAAATAAATTTAAACTTACAACATTTCATTACAATACTCTGACATACCAGGTGTGTGATCTTGACTTATGTTTAACTTGGGATCATTTCCCGAGCGTGAGTGTGAGTGTGACTTTGACTTCGATTTCAGAGAAGGAAAGAATTCCATCATCAGATCTGAGGTAGGAGGAGGACTTGGGCCCCTACTGGATTTGCCCAAGTCTTCTCCCTTCTTGACTGGCACAACCTTCCTTTTTATCGTTTTGTCCAGTACACACATTTCACTCTTGTTCGGGCAGGTTGTCTGGGGAGTCCCATAAATGGCTTCATTCCCAAGAACACCATCATGTTTAAATGAATTATCTTCAAGGTCAGTCCAAGTTCTTTCATCATCAAAGTCAATTTTATTCACACTTACAGAGGAGTGTCTTCTGGAGGAATCAGAAACTTTATTTTTCAAACTTTCTGTTATGAGAGAATCATCACTGCTATAATCCTTATCAGACAAATCTAAATCAACATCTCTCCTTTTCTCTTCCTCTTGAGTCGTGGTGTCCTGACAAGGTCCCTTACCATCACAGACTTGTGGACTATCTTCTCTGCTGCTGGAATTCCTTTCCTTACCCTCACATGACGGCTTTATAGTGACATCAAGCTGTTCCTCCAAATCGGTGCTATGATCACTGTCTCTAACCCCTTCACCATCGCCTGCACTCCACCTCGTCTGCCTTTCAGGAGGGTTCGTTTGGAACACTCTCCTCCTGACTTCACAGGATGGCGCCCACAATCCTCCTGGTGAGAACACTGAATCAAGCTGTCTGGGAGCAACCTCGCACTCAGCCTTGCTTCCACACTGGGCACGGTCCAGACCCTCATTTTGGTTATGCTGACTAACAGAACCTGGTGTTGCTGTCTTCTCTTCCCGCACACCTTTGACAGGGGTAGAAGAGAGTCGGCGACCTCTGCAGTTCTGCTGGTCCCTCTCTAAGATCTTCAGTACAAATGAGGAGTTACTAGAAAATGATATTTCATCAGCAGCTTGTTCTAAAAACAAAAATTCATCTAATTCCAAATTTTCCTTTTCCTTTTCTCGTTCCCAATTCTCTAACTTTTTCTGAAGAGAAACATCAAGAGAAGATTCTGACCCTTTCAAAGTCTCATTTGCTGGACTCTGAGAAGCCATACAGCTGATGAGTCCTGTGGAAATGGGAAGTCCATCTTTACTGCGTGCCTTATTCCAGACTGGGCAACCAACATTGCAAGGTTTTGTACACTCAGGTACATTTTCTTTATTATTAGATTCCATTTTTTTTCCTAAACTGATCTGCTCTCTGAATTGCCCATCACATTTCTTCCCGGCTGGCATTTTCAGTCCTGATGGAGAGAGACTTTTCCTACTATTACTCTTAAGCACTTTTGGCTTCTGACTGAGTGTGAGAGAACCACACTTGGTTCTGACTTTACTGTTCTTTTTAACAGGAAGGTTCTCTGTACAGAATTCTTTATTTATAAGAGCAGTTTTCCTCTGGAATTGTTTTTCTGATTTAAACACAGGCTGGTCCTCTGAAATGCTCTGAGTGGTGACTAGGTTACTTTCTCTCCCCTTCTGAACCTTAGATTTAGCATTAGTAAATCTGGCTAAACCTTCTCCTCGTTTTAAGAATGGTTGTTTTGGTTTTGCTTTGAGAAGCAAAGATCCTTCTGCTTCCTAAAGATAAAAAAATATTTGAATTAATGCTGGTATATCTAAGTAATCTCAAAGCTAATTTTAACCAAATTATAAACAAATCTCTAAAGCCTTAGATAATTGGATCAAAATAGTAGAAATGCTAACCTTTAGCTGTTTTTGTTGCAGTTCTTGTTCTTCCAACCGAATCTGTTCCTCTAAGTAGTCTTCAAAAGTTTGCTTCCTTTCTCTAATAGCAGCTTTAATAGGCCTATAAAAATAAAGTTATGTAACATGCAAACCATGATGTGGTAAATACTTTACACTTACTGTGGCTGATAGACACCTCTGATTGAGAACTAACCTTTTCCAACATCACAAATTCCACTTGAGAATCTATTAAAAGCTACAATTTCATTCCATCTCTCAAAATACAGAAATACACGTCTCTACATGTGATTTGAAAAAGCCACTCTGAAGTCCACCTACTGACCTCAGATTAACTTTTAAAGTAACATATTCATTATATAACTAATATATGTTTCCAAGAATAGTTCACTAAATAAATATTCTTTAAGATCCTTAATAATATTCACAAGTCATTTAGCATTCCTTAACATATAGTAAAATATTTAAGAAAATAATAAATAACCTCACTATTGATATTTTATCTTCGATATAAAATTAAATTTTAAATTCTATAACCACACTCAATTATTATTTATAAGTGATACCATATGTGAAACTCCAATATATGATCTTTCTCGTCTCCAAAACAGGATTTACCTATTTGAGAGAATATTAGTTTTATCAGGTATTTCCTTTAGGTGAAAAAAACTGCTAGATTCTCCCAATACAATGTCAAGTCTACTTTAATTGATTATCTTCCCAACCTCTTACTGTTGCTGACAATATGGAATAAGCTGGATCTTCAACCCTATGCTTAAAAGCACGTCCAAGCAAAACAAGAAAATTATGGATCTTTCAAACACAAAAAGTACCAATAATAATGACTCATATTAAATTTCTTTCAATGTGAATGATACCTTTCTTCAATATTAACCACTTCTGAGGAATCAGCAATTTTTTTTAAGTTCGTATCGTTCCCTTCCTGAATCTGTTCTGTCATTTTCTCCAAACATGGTAAAATACATTCTCCTAGAATAAAAATTAGGAGCAATTTAGTTCAATAAAAAAAGCAGATTAAAGTCTTAAAATGTGAGAATTTTACAAGTTACTATGCTAAAAAAAAAAAATTAATGTATACTAAAGATTTTAAAACACTCAAGGACTTCTTTAATATGATAAAGAAAACCAAAACTCCCTAATCATAACACAACATCCTTCAAAAAGCTAATGTTAAGGGGGAGAAATTTTCTAAGTTATAAAAGACTCAAAGAACTGTAGCAACTGAATGTAATATAATAACTTGACTGGATCCTAATTTTAAAAAACACCTTAATGAGGCAATTTTGGATCACAGGGAGCATTCTAAATTGCATTTCCATAGTTAAGGTCCCTCGATACAAACATATTAACAGTATTGTGGTTATATAGAAGAATGTCCTAATTTTTTCCAGATATTTGAAATTATATAAAATAATGTCTCCATATAATATGAGATGAAATGACTGAGCCAACTATCAATATGGGCAGATATAAACATAAATTTAAGCATAGATACAGATATATATAACATACAAATATAGGTAGACAAAGTAAATATGGAAAAATATCAATTGCTGCATCTAGGTAGTGGGTATACTGGTAATCACTGCAGCGGTCTTTCAACTTTTCTGGATGTTTGAAATTTGCCAAAATAAAAGGTTAATGGGACTTCCCTGGTAGTCCAGTGGTTAAGACTCCATGCTTCCACTGCAAGGGGCAAGAGTTTGATCCCTGGTTAGGGAAGTTTCACATGCTGCACAGTGCCACCGAATAAAGATGAAAAGCTTAAGGGAATGTACTGTATAAAAAATAAGGAAAAAGCATTTGACCTTTTTATGCCAAGAAATTACTCTAAACTAGGAATAAGATATTATCCACAAAAGGTACCCAATAGTAAGTACTGAGTAAAAACATTTTGTTGCATCATTTGTGTTTTTCTATATCTGACTCTAAAGAACATATACATAAAAACACCATTAAAGTTGAAAAGCAGATTAAAATTAAAAATACTGGAAATGACTCAGTCCTACTATAAAGAACATGAAATAAAGACATATTTGATGATCTGCATAATGATAACATTAAAATTATGGTTATGAAGGCTACAGCAAGTACCATGAGCACTCTCCATATTGAGTGGGAAAAGAACATAATTTATTACACAATATTCACTGTATGATTACAAAATATGGAAAGAAAAAAAAGGCCAGGGAGTGAACACAGAAACAGGACTTTACACCAGAAATGCCTTGAGCGCTCAGTGAGTTTGGAACGAGCAGACACTAAGAGCCAGTGCTCTGGTAGGAGTGTGCCAGGTGCTGGGAACACAGAGGTACAGTAAGGGTGTCGGGGTTGGAGGGATTCTCTTGCAAGAAGTAAGTCCCATCACTAATCTACTATTTACATGTCACATCTTCTATCCTATTCCCCACCACCAACACACACTTTTTAAATCAATTTCAAACTTTTCCTAAGCTCTCCAGAAAAATGATCAACGCAGAAATGACTGCCTCCCTTTCTGAAGACCTGATGCTACCACAATAAGGTCTGAAGTCAGCAAGAGTCATCCTGCAACTTGTTCCTGGAAAGTCACAAATTCTATGTCCAAAACAGGCTCAGTGGCTGTACAAAAGTTAGGATCTCTCATTTAAAGACGTAGCATGGACTTCCCTGGTGGTCTGCTGGCTAAGACGCTGCACTCACAATGCAGGGGTCCAGGTTCAAACCTATCATGGAATTAGATCCCACATGCTACAACTAAGTGTTTGCATGCTGCAACTAAGACCCAGTGCAGCTAAATAAATAAATACACAAATATTTAGGAGGACAAAAAAAGACACAAATAGGAGAAAAAAAATGCAGGACTTTCCTTGTCTTACAACAACTAGGTGACACTGTTCATTAACTATAGAAGAGAGAAAAATAAGTAACTCACCTTTAGAATAGTTATCGTTTTCTTCCTTCAAATCATTTTTTTTCACAAGTGCTTCCTGACACTGTGCCTCATAAAACACACTGGGAGAAGCACCACTTCTTGAAGTTAAAACAAAATCCTGATGAGTAGTTCTACAGAAGTCATTTTGTTCACTGGATAAAATGTTAGAAGGGTGTATTTTTTCTTGGCTTTGATTCTGGTAGATATATGATGGCAATAAGGGCGTGGTTTTCTCTACAGTGGTTGAATTTCCTGGAGGTCTGTACTTTTTCTGGCTCTGGTCATCAGGCAGTGGAGTTAAACCTTACAATTAAGAAAATCAACAGAACTGATGACTTTCTATTCTGTTCTACCTGTCAGTGGCACCTATGTTTGACAAAATCAACTATGTTTGACAAAATCATGAAGTTTTAAGAGTCCAAAGTGACTTTTGCATGCTTCTGATTGAAAGTGCATTTACACCACGACTCATGTGCAGTGTTCACACGCCAGAGCTGCAGCCTGCCTAACTGTGGAAAGCACCGTTCACCCTCCATCCATGAGTACTCCCTGGAGCTGTCAACTCTAAGCCCTGTGACAAACAGTTAAATGCAGAGCACCAGTGCAGGCAGTTACAAATAATCTGAACTGTTGCTTCACAACCAATAACTGCTCTGCCTTACAACACATGAAAGCATTTTTCCTTTATGTTCCCATTAAGATGCTGGGGACCTCAAGTGGTGGAATGATGGGTGACTTTGTTTTGTATTTTTCTGTAGTCCCTAAATTTCCTGTAATACTTGTTACCTGTTCTGTTTCTTAGGTCTCTGCTTTTGAAATCACCCAATAAACACAAGATTCCCTTTCCATGTATCTCAAAGATACAATTCTTAAGAGAATAAATGGCAATACTAGCCATCCTGCCTGCTGTACCAGCCCCTTGAAATCTACTACTCCTGTTTCCCCAGATTGTTCCAGTTAAACTTAGAATTAAAGACACAATGGGGGGGACCTCCCTGATAGTTCAGCGGTTATGACTCTGTGTTTCCACTGCAGGAAGTGCAGGTTCAATCGCTGGTCCAGGAACTAAGACCCACCAGCCGTGGGGCATGGCCAAAAAAATAAGACACAGTGGGAAGCACTGCATAAAAGAGGCATGCCACCTATGTCTTATACCCTCTGCTTCACCCCTAGCCCACAAATAAAACTGGAAGTCAGGTAGGTCCTCACTGAATATTAGATTCAACCTGCCTTCTATAATAACAATACTCTCCCATCTAAGTATTTTTGACTGATGGTCATCCCACGTCAGCCTGACATCTCTGACAGAAGAGCAAAATCCCAAAGCAGCAGTCCTCAAAGTGTGTTCTCTACACTCCCAGTCTTCAGGACTGTCAGGGCATCCACCAACGTCCAAGCTATCTTCAGAACTACTGAGACAGTATCTGCCTTTTCACTGTGCTGACGTGTACCCTGATCACATGCACTATCGGGGAGCTTCCTGGGGACCTCACTCAAAAGCAGGACAGCAGTACCCACTGTGCTCACCACCACACTTTCAGCTTGAAAACTAACAACAGCTTTACAGAAGAATGTCCCGGACAAAACAAGCAGGAAAATTATTAATTTTTTAGTTAAATTTTAACTCTTGAGTTCATGTCTTCTGAATATTTTATAGGACAAAATGAGAAGTATGCATAAATCACTTCTGCTGTAAACTAAGCCATGGGCTGTGAAATTTTTTCACCCATAAGCTCAACTAACTGGTCTTTCAGGGATTATTTCTACTTGAAAGAATGACGAACTATGATGATTTAAACCATAGTACTTGGCAGAACATTTTCTCAAAAATGAAACAACTGAGCCAGATATTTCAAGGAAACTGACAGTATTTGCTGCCAATGATAAAGTATGAACTTTCAAGTATAAATCAGAATGTTGGAAAAAATGCCCATCACCATCAGCTTGAAAGCTTTATATTTGAAGATTTTTATGACGAGATCTGTGGTAGCATTAATACATATAAATTTTTATACTTTATAATGAAATATATCAATATTTTTAGAACCTACCTAACTCAGAGAGCTATTATTTTCCAAATAACCAATGCATGATTTTACCAAAGCATGGATGATGAAAAGTCCATTCAAAATGTCAAGATACTTTAACGTATTTTAATGTAATAGATCAGAGAAAATTCATTAATATGATTGATTCCATACTGTGAATAACAGCTAAGAAATACCACTTGTTAAGTTTGGTGGAATATCAGAGAAATAACCACGTTATTTGAAAAAGCTTTCTCCTTTTTCCAATCACATGTCTTTGTGAGGCTGGATTTTCTTTCACATACATCAACCAAAACAACATAAATGAAGAGATGGGAGGCGAAAGTAGATATGAGAATCAGCTGAGTTCTATAAGCCAAAAGTTAAGAGATTTTCAAAAACACTGAACAATGCCACTCTTCTCAATTATTTTTTTGAAAAAAATTTTTGTTAAAAAGTGTTATTTATAGCACATAATTATTTCAAAGAAATTATTTTTTAAATTTCTTTGTTTTAATCTCTAACACAGTAAATATCAATAGCTATAGCCCATATAATACAAACTCTTTGGAGTCCTCAATAATTTAAGAGTGTTATGGGGTCCTGAAACCAAAAACGTTGAGAACTGCCCTAAAACAACTGTTACATAACTCCATGGACGTAGTTCTTACATTAGTAACTTTAAAATCTGTTTCCCTATTGCTCTACCATATGCTATTTCTACCCAGGAAACTATCACAGGCTACTATATAAGTGATCGTGATTATTATTTTTCTGTCCTCCATAAAAGAACCCTGAACCACTCAGTTATTTCCAGATACACACCATATTCTCTACATTCTCTAAGATAAATATCCAAATTCCCTGAGCCATTCTTCATTTGCTGCCTTCCTTGTCATCAGCACTACCACCATGCCCAAGGTACCATCCAGCCACATCTGCATGCACACCTACCAAGATCTTTCTTCTTTGTAATCTCTATATCCAGGACAGCCTCTCAACAGAACAGGTGCTCCACTCAATCAGTAAAGTGTGTCTCTTAAAAGGCACCACCAAGAAGCAAGCACAATACCCCTGAACACAGTTTTTCAAACCATGGGATACAATCCATTTTGAAATGTCCTTGCTACCTGCCAGGCATCTGAATAAGAACTGATTCATGAAATTTCTTTGAAATTATGAGTCATGATTTTAAATGTTTTTGTTACTATGCAACCTGGTCAAAAAACTTTCAAAACTATTGCTCCAGATCACCTTTCAACTGTTTGCTCATCCCCATAAGTACATCATGCTTTCTATTAACTGATCTACCATTCAACTGAAAAACTACCCCAGAAAGTATTTCTGGTATGCCTCATTAGCGGAGCAGAATGGCTTCTACACACACACACACACACACTTTTATGACCCTGACCAGTTTTTCATTCATCAGGCAGGGACTGTACCTCAGTTGCCCTAGGTCAAATTCAGCTCCGCATCTTTTATTCTGTTGGTCTTTTTAAAATTTTATTTTATAAATAAATGTGAATGCCTGTAAATAGGGCACACATGCTCCAGAATGGCACAGATCCCTCATCTGTATTATATGACACCACTACCATTCCACAGTCGTCTGTCTGGCTTGAAACTGGAGTTGGCAACATGACAGAGAAATGGTAGAAATAACCCGTCAAACAACTAAAGACAGGAAATGTGTATAACTGCCTACCACTGTACTGACCAAGGGCCTCACAGTAAATAATACCTGGGAGTGTCTGCTGCCCAGACACCAAGGCGAGTAGCTCCTCCTGCTCACCCATGAGCCTCTGCAGCTGCTCGAGCTGCCGCCTCTTCAGCTGCTCCTGCTTCTTCTGTTGCTCTTCTTTCAGCTTTTTAGACATAAAATTAATTTGATTAAAATTACTATTTCTTTATGGACCTCTGCTCCTTACATTAACCTTAATCCCTCCCAGCTCCCTTCTCATATCTTCTCTAATAAAGAGTTCCAAAGAGGGATCCCTAAGTAACTTACTCTGCTCCCAAAACTCTAAACTCTCAACTAACAAAAAGAAAAAAAAAAAAAAATTATCATGAATCCTTTGTTCCTTGAAGCAGGATGGGTATCAGTCCATTTATAATCAACTAACATCTGATCAGTCATTTCTAAATTAGTTTTTACAAACTGAGGTAGGAAGATACTGTTATTTTAAGTGCTATATTTGTATCTTACATATTAATCTTGTTTTAATGTTTCACCTCAAACAAAAGACAAAGTATGATATTATGACTAAAAGATAAACAAATACCTGGAACAGATAACTTTTCATTGTAAACAGAAACCTGCAATAACTGTGCGATCATACACATACACATGAGGTCAAACCCCATTTTACCTGTTCAAGCTTTCTAACAAGTGGGTCTTTATAGGGCACTTCTTTGAATTCACTCAAAAGATCTGCAATAAACTCATTTTTGCTATCTTCCCATTGTCCAGGAGCATCCTGATGTGCCACTATCTGTGGCCCCTCTTTAGTTAAAGGGAAGGCTCTCTGTGGTTCAGGTTTATCTGACGGTAACGTGTACGGGCTGTTAGGCTCCAATTTCTGTTCTTCATGAAGTGAATCTTCTTCCCTTATAAAGCTGAAACTGTTTGAAAATTTTGTGGCTTTAATAGGAAAGCTGGTAGAAAAGTTCACATTTGTTGGCTTCTCTTCCTCTGCTTCTAAAATAGGAAATCCACGATTTAATATGACCCCAGCCCGAGAAGGATTCGCCATCCACTGGGTTAAGAAGTTCTGCCCACTGTTTAACTCTGAAGAGGCTGGCATCAGAAACATTTTGGTCCAATAACAGTACTGTATTTAAATAATGTAAAAGATGTAATAGTTATTAATTTTCAACACCTGCAGAAAGAAGACAGAAAACAAATAAGCTATTCTACCCAAACCTCAACCTAGCACAAAAATCTACTGAGTATTTCTTATATAAAAGACTTTAGCAAAGCAATCAAAGAATTAGTTACATATTTTTTAAATGTCCTTAAAAAATCCACACTGAGGGGATTAAAAATCGAAGTTCCCTCTGATTCAATCAGTTATGGATCAATTTACACAAGTGATAAGACCTAAAAATAAGGGAGCAGGATTCCCTGGTGGCGCAGTGGTAAAGAATCTGCCTTTGCAAGAGATTTGGGTTCAATCCCTGGAAGATCCCCTGGAGGAGGAAATGGCAACCCACTCCAGTATTTGCCTGGGAAATTCCACGGACAGAGAAGCCAGAGTCCATGGAGCCACAAAGAGTCAGACATGAATAAGCACAACACAACAACAACAAAAAACCTAAGGGAGCTAAAGCTCATCTAAGTTATTTGATTACCAAAAGAAAAACAAGTCACGATCTATATCCACTACTACCCACTTTAACCACTTTCAATGCTTCTGACTGTAGTCCAATACTGCTTCTTTGCTCAACCAGGGAAGCAGTGTTCCTCCTAGTTCCAGAACAAGTCACCACCATCCCAAGGCTTTATTTGCCACCGTCTCATGTTGTCCCTTCCTCCTCATCCTAGAACTCCCTTCTCACCCATGGGGCAGTCTCTTATCTGTATCCCTAGAGGTCTCTGACATCACTATTTTGGCATTACTCTCATTATTAGTGGCATTTTGTTCTTGTGTTCATAATCTACCTAGTGAACCGTCCTACATTGTTGGTGGCAATGTAAATTGCTGCAGCAGCTATGGAGAACAGAATGGAGGTTCCTTAAAGAAACTAACAACAGCGTTACCATATGATCCAGCAATCCCACTCCTGGGCATATAGTCAGAGAAAACTCTAATTTGAAAAGATTCAAGCACCCCAATGCTCACAGTAGCACCATTCACAACAGCCAAGATATGAAAGCAACTTAAATGTCCATTGACAGATGAATGGATACAGATGTGGTCTATATATACAATTGAATATTACTCAGTCATAAAAAAAAGACTGGAATAATGCCATTTGCAGCAACATAGATGGATCCAGAGATTAAATGATATCATTTATATGTGGAATATTAAAAAATTATACAAATGAACTTATTTACAAAACAGAAACAGACAGACATAGAAAACACTTATGATTACCAAAGCAGATGGAAGGCAAATAAATTAGAAGTTTAGGATTAACAGAACTAAAGAGCCTCTTGATGAAAGTGAAAGAGGAGAGTGAAAAAGTTGGCTTAAAACTCAACATTCAGAAAACTAAGATCATGGCATCTGATCCCATCACTTCATGGCAAATAGATGGGGAAACAGTGGAAACAGTGACAGACTTTATTTTCTTTGGCTCCAAAAACACTGCAAATGGTGACTGCAGCCATGAAATTGAAAGACGTCTGTTCCTTGGAAGAAAAGTTATGAGCAACCTAGACAGCATATTAAAAAGCAGAGACATTACTTTGCCAGCAAAGTTCCATCTAGTCAAAGCCACAGTTTTTCCAGTAGTCACGTATGGATGTGAGAGCTGGACTATAAAGAAAGCTGAGCGCCAAAGAAATGATGTTTCTGAACCATGGTGTTGGAGAAGACTCTTGAGAGTTCCTTGGACTGCAAGGAGATCCAACCAGTCCGGCCTAAAGGAAATCAGTCCTGAATATTCATTGGAAGGACTGGTGCTGAAGCTGAAACTCCAATACTTTGGCCACTTGATGCAAAGAACTGACTCATCTGAAAAGACCTTGATGCTGGGAAAGACTGAAGGTGGGAAGAGAAGGGGACAACAGAGGATGAGATGGTTGATGGCCTCACTGACTCAACGGACATGAGTCTGAGTGTACTCTGGGAGTTGGTGATGGACAGGGAGGCCTGGTGTGCTGCAGTCAGACTCGACTGAGCTCATTATTAACAGATACACATGACTACATATAAAACAGGTAAACAAGGATCTACAGTATAGCACAAGGAACTATACTATCTTGTAATAACCTAGAAAGGAAAACAACCTGAAAAAGAACATGTATGTATATATAACTGAATCACTTTTCTATTCACTTGAAACACAACACTGTAAATTAACTATACTCAAATTTTATTTAAAAAAAAAAACTAGAAAATTTTCCTCCCAGACTGACAAGTGCATTTTCCCTCTGACACTTGTCTAGATGCACTGACAAGGGGCATCACCATTGTGATGCAGCACTCAGTCTGTATCTGAAACAGAACAGGGCCCTGTGGTCCTTGCCCCCGTGGTCCTCAGCCTGCCTTTTGTCTGTGGAAAAACTTCAGCCAAAGAATAAGTTCAATCAGAGAAGTGAGGAAAAGCAGAAGCAAAGAAAAGCAAACAGGACAAAACAGTGACAGCTTAAGCCATTAACCAAAATCAAGGCCCTGTAGTTCCTTGCCATGGGTTAGTGATAATATTGCTAGCCATTTGGGGGTGAGTTGTCTTGGACAGACTAAAACTCCCACCAGGTGGGAGAAGTTAACCAGACACTAGCCATGACACAGCTGCTGCAATTCTGAGACCTGGCCTTGAGAAAACGTAAACAAACAGACTCTGAAACTGAAGATTAACTGTACTTAAAACAATCAAGATGACTCCAATCAGAGGGGCGTCATGACGGATTTCAAGATGATTGTCAGAGCTGATTGTGCTGTTTCTCCATGTAGGTGCCTCCCTCCACCTAATGGAGGGGGGTTGGGGAAGGTCCTGTCTTCCTTTCACAAAATTTGCCTCTTTATTGGCTTTTGAGCAGTGAGCAAGTGGACCCTGCTTTGGGTAATTCATCTTTCCTCTACCTATAAAAGAAACCTCCACTGCTTCATTTTATTACTAGGATCCTGAAAGTATATTTACTGTCAGCATGATGCACAGAAATTCTGTTTTTTCACCATAACCTGTTATTTATTATTGATACTAAGGCCTTGGTAAAGGGAGCATACTCAGCAAAATGCCTAGAAGGACTATCAGCATGTGAACTCAGATTTTCCCAGTATCAAAATGTTTGCAACAAACGGACAGCCTTAAGACCTCCAAAAACTGCCACACAAGCATTCTTGAAAGCACCGGGGGAGGAGTTAGTTAAATTCTCTGCAACGCGAGGCCGAGAACGTAGATGTAAACAATTCAAACCCACCCTCAGGTCTTGAAAATCAATTGGTTGCTTAGGGAGGTGAATTTCCGGTCTCCAAAAGAACAAGTCATTGAAACCCACCGACCCACAACAAATCTTTCAAGTCCGCAGCTTTGAATAACCGCGGAACCGGACACCCCGCGCCGCCCCTTCCGCGCCCCCACGGGCCAAGCCGGTTCCTCCGCGCACCGCCGGCCCGCTGAGATTCAGGACGGCAAACTAACCAGCTCCTGAACTCCCTCCCCACAAGAAGTCCCGCTTCGAGGCGGGAGCCCCCGCAGGCCTCTCAAACCAGAGCCGGAGAGGGTGCCGCTGCACTTACAAACCACCCGCCACTGCCGCCGCCGCTCCGCCCGCGGACCCAAAGGCTCCTGGAAAGTGTAGTTCCTCCGGCCCCTCTGCGCTTGCGCCAGCACGCCGTCGGACACACGCAAACTACAACTCCCAGAGAATCCCGGAAGACACCCTTTAGTGGGGACTCGCGGCCGGGCACCTTCCGCCCGGGCGTGGGTTGGGGGCGGGAGTAGTGGGCGGCTAAGCAGCGAGGAGATGGCTGCCGCAGAGCATTTCCGGGTCCGATCGACCCTCTCCCTTGGCCTTTGAAAGCTTCGCTGGCGCTCTCGCGAGAAGTGAGCCTCCTCGTCCCCGGAAATATGCGGCTGCGGGTGCTTTGATCGGTGGAGGACGGCGTTTTGCCAGCGGTAGATCTAGCACGAGATTTCTTTGGTTTTTTTGTTGTCTTTGCCAGGCGGAACCGAATAAAGGAAGGAAGGGCAGTTGGCCACGCTATTTCATGGCAAAGACAGCCTTGTGATGAATTCACTGCTTACTTGTCTTTATCGCTTGTCTTTGCTGCCTTAATGCGTAATTGGTCGTGTGCGCGGTATTGAAACTATGTATTTTGAATACTGGCGTGCAAAGCTCGAAAACTGTTTTCTTAATTGCCATCGCAGAGTACTGCGTAGAAGCGGACTCAACAATGCAAGGTAGCGTTGTGTACACAACTTGGGCTTTGTGCCTGTTTATAAATAAAGAAATCAAACGAAGTGCCATTTTTTGGTAACAGCCGGTATAAGAAACAAACTAGCGCCTACTGCTGACCCTGCACGACAGGACAGGGCAGTAATGGAGAGACAGTTGTTGGGGCAAGGAATGATATTTTTATTCCAAAAGCCAGAAAACAGAGAAAATGGTGTACTTGGGTCCCTAAAGAACCATCTTGGTAGAGTTAGACTTCCGACTTCTTTTGCACTAAAAGCCTCCAGAGGCAGGGCAGGGCGGTAAAGTCACCTACTCCTGGTTCTCCTCAGCTTCTGGAGGAGATGTGTTAATTTCTTCCTTCCTGCAGTCATTCAGGGGTGGGCCTGGTCAGGATATTTCTAGTCAGGGAGGTTGAAATGGGGGAAAATGAATATTTTGGTACGAGTTCTACAAAAACAAAGGGACTTTAGTTAAAGGTTTTTTAACTTAATACCAATTACCTGGAAGGCAGTGTTCCCAGAGATGAATTATTATGTATAATTTAAGCTGGTAAGCAAAGGAATCAGAGATCAAATTGCCAACAACTGTTGGATAATAGAAAAAGCAAGAGAGTTCCAGAAAAACATCTTCTGCTTCGTTGACTACACCAAAGCCTTTGACTGTGTGGATCACAGCAAACTGGAAAATTCTTCAAGAGATGGGAATACTAGACCAACCACCTTACCTGCCTCCTGAGAAACTGCTATGCAGGTCAAGAAGCAACAGAAGGTGACATGGAACAATGAACTAGTTCCAGATTAGGAAGGGAGTACATCAAGGCTGTATGCAGAGTACATCATGCCAAATGCTGGGCTGGATGAAGCACAAGCTGGAATCAAGATCGCTGGTAGAAATACCAATAACATCAGATGAGCAGATGCTAGATAATAGCCTTATGGCAGAAAGCAAAGCGGAACTGAAGAACCTCTTGATGAAAGTGAAAGAGAGTGAAAAAACTGGTTTGAAACTCAATGTTCAAAAAACAAAGATCCAGCCCCATCACTTCATGGCAAATTGATGGGGAAATAATGGAAACAGTGACAGATTTCATTTTCTTGGGCTCCAAAATCACTGCAGATGGTGACGGCAGTCATGAAATTAAAAGATGCTTGCTCCTTTCGAGAGAAGACATGACCAACATAGACAGCATACTAAAAAGCAGAGATACTACTTTGCCAACAAAGGTACATCTAGTCAGAGCTATGGTTTTCGCCAGTAGTCATGTATGGATGTGAGAGTTGTAGCATAAAGAAAGCTGAGCACCAAAGAATTGATGCTTATGAACTGTGGTATTGGAGAAGACTCTTGATAGTCCCTTGGATTGCAAAGAGATCTAACCAGTCCATCCTAAAAGAAATCAGTCCTGAATATTCATTGGAAGGACTGGTGCTGAAGATGAAACTCCAGTACTTTGGCCAAGTGATGTGAAGAACTGACTCATTGGAAAAGACCCTGATGCTGGGAAAGATAAAAAGGTAGGAGAAGGGGACGACAGAGGATGAGATGGTTGGATGGCTTCCCTGACTTGATGAACATGAGTTGGAGCAAGCTCCAGGAGTTGGTGATGGACAGGGAAGCCTGGCGTGCTGCAGTCCTTGGGGTTGCTCGGAGTCAGGCACAACTGAGTGAACTGACTGAAGCTGGTAGACAACATCTTTTTAGTGATTAACTTGTAATAGAGTATGAAAAGGTTCATTCCTATTATACTACCACTGAGTTAAAGATAATTTTAAAAAACAGGGGCTTCCCTGGTGATCTGATGGCTAAAACTCCATGCTCCTAACTGTAGGGAGCCCAAATCAATCCCTGGTCAGGGAACTAGGTCCCACATGCCACAAGTAAAAGAATCCTCGTGCTGCAACCAAGACCTAGTGCAGCTAAATAAATAAATACATATATTTTCTAAAATATTACTTTAAAGACACTTTCGTAAAAATTCAGTTCAGTCACTCAGTCGTGTCCAACTCTTTGTGACCCCAAGAATCACAGCATGCCAGGCCTCCCTGTCCATCACCAACTCCTGTAGTTTACCCAAACTTCTGTTCATAGAGTTGGTGGTGCCATCCAGCCATCTCATCCTCTGTCGACCCCTTCCCCTCCTGCCCCCAATCCTTCCCAGCATCAGGGTCTTTTACAATGAGTCAACTCTTTGCATGAGGTAGCAAAGTATTGGAGTTTCAGCTTCAACATCACCCTTTCCAATGAACACCCAGGCCTGATCTCCTTTAGGATGGACTGGCTGGATCTCCTTGCAGTCCAAGGGACTCTCAAGAGTCTTCTCCAACACCACAGTTCTAAGGAATCAATTCTAGGGCACTCAGCTTTCTTCACAGTCCAACTCTCACATCCATACATGACTATTGGAAAAACCATAGCCTTGACTAGTCGGACCTTTGTTGGCAAAGTAACGTCTCTGCTTTTTAATATGCTATCTAGGTTGGTCATAACTTTCCTTCCAAAGAGTAAGCGTCTTTTAATTTCATGGCTGCAGTCACCATCTGCAGTGATTTTGGAGCCCCCCAAAATAAAGTCTGACACTGTTTCCACTGTTTCCCCATCTATTTGCCATGAAGTGATGAGACCAGATGCCATGATCTTAGTTTTCTGAATACTGAACTTGAAGCCAACTTTTTCACTCTCCATTTTCACTTTCATCAAGAGACTTTTTAGTTCCTCTTTCTGCCATAAGGGTGGTGTCATCTGCATATCTGAGGTTATTGATATTTCTCCCAACAATCTTGATTCCAGCTTGTGCTTCTTCCAACCCAGAGTTTCTCACGATGTGCTCTGCATATAAGTTGAATAAGCAGGGTGACAATATACCGCCTTGATGTACCCCTTTTCCTATTTGGAACCAGTCTGTTGTTCCATGTCCAGTTCTAACTGTTGCTTCCTGACCTGCATACAGGTTTCTCAAGAGGCAGATCAGGTGGTCTGGTATGCCCATCTCTCAGAATTTTCCACAGTTTATTGTGATCCACACAGTCAAAGGCTTTGGCATAGTCAATAAAGCAGAAATAGATGTTTTTCTGCAACTCTTGCTTTTTCCATGATCCATCGGACATTGGCAGTTGATCTCTGGTTCCTCTGCCTTTTCTAAAAGCAGCTTGAACATCTGGAATTTCACCGTTCATGTATTGCTGAAGCCTGGCTTGGAGAATTTTGAGCATTACTTTACTAGCGTGTGAGATGAGTGCAATTGTGGAATAGTTTGAGCATTCTTTGGCATTGCCTTTCTTTGGGATAGGAATGAAAACTGACCTTTTCCAGTCCTTTGGCCACTGCTGAGTTTTCCAAATTTGCTGGCATAATGAGTGCAGCACTTTCACAGCCTCATCTTTTAGAATTTGAAATGGCTCAACTGGAATTCCATCATCTCCAGTAGCTTTGTAGTGATGCTTTCTAAGGCCCACTTGACTTCACATACCAGGATGTCTGGCTCTAGGTGAGTAATCACACCATCATGATTATCTGGGTTGTGAAGATCTTTTTTGTACAGTTCTTCTGTGTATTCTTGCCACCTCTTCTTAATATCTTCTGCTTCTGTTAGGTCCCTACCATTTCTGTCCTTTATCAAGCCCATCTTTGCATGAAATGTTCCCTTGGTATCTCCAATTTTCTTGAAGAGATCTCGATAGTCTTCCCCATTCTGTTGTTTTCCTCTATTTCTTTGCATTGATCACTGAGGAAGGCTTTCTTATCTCTCCTTGCTATTCTTGCACTTCCCAAAAGTGTTTTGCTAGCTACTTCAAAAATAGTCCTTTTTCCCGAAATCATGGTTTTCATTTTTTTTCTTTTTTTAATTATGGATGAAGAAATCAAAGCCCAAGACTTCCAAAGTCACACCGCTAGATGCCACATGGGAACCAAATGCTCATCCTCATTTATTATAGTCCTTTGGCTTGAAAGCTTGCCCAAAAGTCTTATTTTTTTTCAAGTGTGTATCTTTTTAAAATAGCCACAATATTTCCTACATTTTTGCCTATATTTTATTCCTCTATTTTTATTCTAATTCAGTCTAAGAATCACATTGGTTATTGGTTGAATAAATGAGTCTTTTACTACATTCAAGTCAACTGACTTTTAAATCAATGTTATATAAATGTTCACCTGTCAGGTAATTCTCAAAACTGCCCACTAAGCTTAAAGGTTCTTAAAATCCATTACAAGGTGGAAGGGGGAAAGGGGAGGAACTGCCAGACAATGAAAAATATTGCATCTTCAAGTCTTGCTGTAGAGAAAAGTCAGACTAGGAGCTCCCACGGGATTTTAGCCACACATTATCCATTCTGATACAATCTTTTATGTCATCACTGGGGGCAGGAGGGCACTGTAATATAATGGCTAATGGCCCATGCTTTGGAGTCAGGCAGCCTGGGATCAAAGGAGTTCTGTTCTCAGAAACTGTTCTCATCTGCAAAATGGGGATGATAATCACACACTTGGCCCTCCCAACTGTGGTTCCACGTCTTTAGGTTCAACTCGACAGAGGTTGGAAAAACAGTAGGGAAAAAATTACATGAATTTCCAAAGAGCAAAACTTGAATTTGTTGTGTACCCACAATTATTTCCTACATGGGCAGAAGAGCCTGGCGGGCTACAGTCCATGAGGTAACAAAGAGTCAGACAACTGAGCAACTAACAGTAGGTCTGAACATTACAATTATTTACATAGCATTTACTCGTATTAGGTATTATAAGTAATCTAGAGGTAATTTCTAGTATAGGGAGGATCTAAGTAGGTTACATACAAACACTATACATTATAAAATGTATAAATGTATAAAATGAGGGACTTGAGCATTCAGGGATTCTGGTATCCGTGGGGGTCTTGGAACCAGTCCCCCATGCAAACTGGGACACAACTGTATCTGCTTCATAAAATTATCAAAAATGTTATATCAAAAGAATATGTCTAGGGACTTCCCTAGTGTTCCAGTGGTTGATTAAGAATTCGCCTTCTAATGCAGGGGATGTGGGCTCAATCCCTGTTTCCCTGTCAGGAAACTAAGATCTCACATACATAAGCCCCTAGGGCCTTAACTAGAGAGAAGCCTGTGTGCCAAGGAAGAGCCCTGTATGCCACAGCTATGATTTGACACAGCTGTACATAAGTAGTAAAAAATACATAGATATATGTAAAAGTATGATGCTTACCATGTGGTAAAAATTTAGAAAGTTTTTTCACTTTTAAAAACCACCATACTGAAGTATGACTGACATACAAAAAGCTATATATAATACATATATCTTGATGAGTCTAGAAATAAGTCCTCACCCAAGAAGCCATCATCACATCTATACCATAAACAAATCCATCAAGGCGCTTTCAATTTTATGACTTCCAACTGCTGATGAACTCAGTTTGTCTGACAAAGTCCAGCTCCACAGGTCATGTCAGATGGTTCTGCAAGATACAAAAATAATATGTAATTCTCAAGTCATTTGGTAAGAATACTATTTTAATTGGGCATGAAAAATCTTCCAAGAGTTGAGGACTTTTCTTTGCTATGATAGGAGTAACTGCTCTGTCCAGAAAGGACAGAATTTCAGGCCTGGCTGTGGGAGGCTTCCCATGCTGATGCTGTCCAGGCTAGAACTGGTGACCCCAGCAGGGGATGGAGGGACCTAAGAGATCCAAGTACTCAGCCTCTAAGCAAAGGCAAGAAAAGCCACAGCCCACTTTACCCGTGGGAAGTAGAGTTCCTTACTAAGGTCCTAAGGCTCAGATTTCCAGAATGTTACCTCAGTAAGAAAATTTCTAATGGATGCAGAAAGACATCTTTAAAAAAAAAAAAAAACTTGTCATTTTAATATGAATAGAACTAGTGCTGGTGGGTTGGGCTTGCAGCAAAAGGTCAAGGAAACCTGTGAGTCTAAACAATGAAGGGATTATCACATGCACTACATTCTAGAATGTCCAAGCAATAATGCAGAGTAGATAATAAAGAGAATTCTAGCCTGAATCTGCTAGGATCACAGCAGAGCAATACAATGATTGTTAAGACTTTACTGTAATTATTGTCTGATGGTTCTTGACACATTCTATGGGTTTTTATGCTTCAGATCAACTTGCAGCATTCTATGGGTTTTAAATGTTTTATTACACATTTTTAAAGCTGCACATTACCCTTCAGAAATAAGATTACTGATTCCAAGGAGAGGAGATCAATATGGCAAAGTAAGAGGACACAAAGTTTGCCTACCCTTACAAACACAACAAAAATACATCTACATGTGGAGCAATCCTCACTGAAGACAAATTGGAGACAGACAGCCTTGTAAAATCAAGCCTGTAAGAAAGATCCACACAGAATCAAGTAGGAAGGGAAGAGAAGTAATTGGCTCAGGACCTGTGCTCTGGAAGGGGACACAGAAGAGGAAAGAGATGACACAGGCCTGAAGACCCTTCCTGGGGAGGGGGCGGTTTTAGTCACCTATTGAGCACCGTGGTCCTGGTGTCTGACACTGGGAAGACATACCCCCCTTAGGTGGCGTGAAAACCAGTGGAACTAACAGGAAGGCTGTAAGAACCCTAGACTCCACTCCTGAGGGACACGCACAAGCCTGCTTACTCCAGAAACAAGGGGAAGCAGACGGATGCTGCCTGGGTTCTGGCTGGTTTCCTGGGACTGCCCCAGCACACAGCCCAGCACACACCCACAGCTCCATGTTAGGGTAAAAGTGCAACACCTAAGGGGACTGCAAGACTGGGAGGCACAGAACAGGCTCAGACTCCTAAACAGGGTAGGGGAGGCATCGGTGCACTTGCTGAGGAGCCACATCAGAGGCAGTGCAGCTCTGACTGGTGCTGCGGCCCCTGCCAGCCACCTGCTCTAATCCCACCTGCTCCAGCCCTGTGCTCTTGATGTGGTGTGTAAACAAAACAGCTTCCGTGACAGGCTGCTGGGAGGTACAGCAGGCCCTAGTTCCAGCGACCTCCCCCACCCTCACCTCATACCTCCCCCCACAAGCCAGGAAAGTCCCGCGTGCGTGCCAAGAGATAGACCATCCAGGGCAGATGCGCAATTTAAACTGACCAAACATTGACTGCCAGCTATACCAATGCTGTAACAAAGAACTGCCTGTATAAAAGCAACTGTGATCCAGAGCGCGGGGCTCTTGTCGGATTCCACTGCGTGGATGAGACTTGCACCCCTTTATGCTTTTGCATTGCTGTGTGGACTTGGTCTCTTCAGGGGCTTGGGACCCGGAGTTTGGACTTAACATTTGGGGGCTCGTCCGGGATCCCATCAACTGAGGAGAACAACATCCTACTAGCAGAAGGGGTAAGCAGTTAAGCACCGGTGTCAGGTCAGGTCCAGGGCGACTAGGTCGCTCTAGCCGACATAAGACAGAGGCCCAGCATCCGTTGCTGGAAGGCAGCTGGCTTTGTAAGCACGCTGGAGGGTAAGGTACCTCTGGTAAGAAAAAGGGACAGAGGGGCTGGAGAGAACCCCTCTGGTGTGTTTTCGGCCAACGTCTGGTGTTCATCTGTCTGCTGTGTCTTTGTGTGTGCCGGCATTGTCAGCATCTTGTGTACCTGGTTTCTGTTCCAATATTGCCTCCAGACTCCTGGAGGACTGTTTCTTCTGTCTCTCTGTCTGTCCATGTGGCTATACTGTGAGCCACGCAGCTGAGCAGTTCTCCTGGGTGCCCCTCCCAGTGGAGTCTCTTGGTTTGTCAGCACATGTGTCTCCTTGGACAATTCATTTCCAAGTGTTAGACAAAAATTCAGCTTCGGGCCCTGGAAGGGGTCCCCCTCTTCTTCGCTGAGACTGACGTCTTGACCACTCGGGGTACTCAGGGGCTGGCTTGCCTGCCAATGGACTGGACCCAGCGGCCGCAACTGGGACCCTTTTGTCCCTGGTCTCCTCCTGATGCGGACAGCTAGCCAGAATGCCCCGACCGGTAAGAAACAAAGAGACTTTATTGACTCTAAACTCAGAAAATGAAGCTAGATCTTGCATTGTGTCTGTCTAAATGTGTTTTGGTATGTCTTTGTCTCTGCATAATGATTTTTGGGGTTGATTTGTGGACGAGCTCTGTTTAATTGGCTTGAGGAAAGGTAAGCACTTGCAAGTCAGATAATTCTAAGTTAAACAGTGAATTCCAGGTTCATGTGAACTGGGAAATATTCAGTATCGGATACCTGATTGATGTTTGTTGATCTATCTAATATAGACATGTCTTAAAAATTAACATCAAGTAAAACATTTTCATTGTACCTAGGTTTAATATAAGTTAAATATTATATCTGTAATTACCTCGAGTTAAAAGCGAGAGAAAAAAAAACTTCTAAAAATGTAAATGAGATATGAGCTTTTATATGATTATTCTTTAAGAATATCTATCTAAAATAGTCTCTAGATTGACATAACTTAAATTTTTAAGGGTTATGCTAAGTGTGCTAAGTGTTGGAAGTCTATTAAGTAGTTAAGTTCATTTCCTTTTACAGAGAAACTAAAGAGACTTAAGACTGTAAGTGAATAATGTTTTGTGCCATCCTAAAATGTTCTAAGAAAACAAGGGTTTTAAAAATTATCACTGGTATTTATGCTTGCCAATCTATAAAATGCTAACATAAAAGTTAGTTCTTGGTTGCTAAAGAAAAGTAAGATGTGTGTTTTCAGTAAAGAAGGTATATGGAGTGAAATTACATTTTATGAAGGGAAAAAGAAATAAGTCTGACTTACATGTGGCTGTTTCAGGATGGGAGAACAAAGGAATGGGTACAGAAAGTGACACAAATGTTTTATGAAAAGTGGACCCCAAGAGAAGAGTTTTGTGCATAAATATGAGTTTTCTTGAGATGTTGAACTACCTTTGATAATAGATTTTAAGTTTCTTTATCTCTGAAGTGATCTGTTCTATGTTTACCTTTGAAATCTTTTGTTAATTTTGGCTTAGTGAATAACTGTTGTTTCACAGTGACTTATATGATCCTATCTGACTGTTATAAACCCATTTGATATTTATTGAAAATACTTCCTAAATTAAATTCTTTTGAGGTTTCTTTGACCTCTGGCTAACTTTGGGGTGCTTCAGAGGGCCCCTGAAACATCCCAAAGATAGATATTAAACTAATTGTGTTTATTTGGTGGGTTAAATTACATAAAAATATTATCAAATGAGTAATAAATCCATTCATGTTATAATGTATGGTAAAATTACTAATACAGATATTCTAGAAGTTATATGGAGTTCTCAACATTCTGATATGTCCTGGTACTCTAATGGAAAACCAGATGACTTCACAAAACGTTAAAAGGACTAAATGAACTTTTATGGTTTCTAGCTGAAAAATTACAGGTTAAAATCTTGTGTTTTCCAGGAGTAGGGAAAACCTTCCTCTCAAACTAATTATAAAAATAACTTGGTAAAATTATATGTTATAAACAATACAATTATATTTTCTATCTAACTTCTTCAGAAATTTGAAATTCTTAGGTTTCCAGTAAGCTTATCAAATGAGCTAAGAAGGTTATCTCACTAACAGGCACAAAAATCCCAGGAATTTTGAGACCTTTAAGGGAAGAATTCACCCAGATGTGTTGAGCAAAGTCTGTGTTGGGCCTTTGGTGTGAGTTTCCCAGCCTTGTTTTATTTTAAAAGTTCAGTCTGAGACTCTATAAATGTTTCAACAAAATAGGAAGTTTGTGATCAATTGTGGGTATATGAATCAGACCAAGGTTAATGAGAACAGACCTGTTTTACAAACAAACTAGCCTTGATTTGGTTATATTTGATAAAAGTGAGGATAATTTTAGGGACAAAATGATGTTTCAGTAAATGTTAAATCCCATTTTGTTAATGGAGGTCTATCAATGGAGGTAGTGAGACTCAGTTCTTGGAAAGTTCTTTGCTGTTATGTGATATTAATGTGAAATTTGATTAAATTCTTAAAAAACACCCTAGGTTTGTTTCTGAAGCTTATCTCAGTAATCTATCTTTGGATGAAGATCAGATGCCTCTTGTTCTGCAACCAGGACTGGAAAAAGACATAATTTAAGGGGCTGTCTCCAACCTGGATAAAAGACTTTTTATCAGGAGAAACTACACTACACCAGGATGAGAAGATGACGACATCACAGACAGCTTGCCTAAGATGCTGGACCTGATTTGTATGATCCTTTATAATGTTTTCTTGACTTCTTAGACTTTTGCATATAAATCAAATGCTTTTCTGTTATAGGCCTGATTCTATACTAGTTTTAGAAATCAATCCAATTGTTGGGTTTGTGGCAAATCACCTGAGTCTAGTTCTGGGTTACCTTGGTAAATTTCTCTACTACAAGACTCTAACTGGTTGGTCCCGAGAAAATTTACTTAAAAAAAAAATTAAAAATTATAGTCATATTCAGGTCACTGTGATATTACTAGATGGGATCCCCTCTCCGGGCCAATTAATAATGCCTGCTCTGACTCTGGCCATAAATTTGAGCTTTTTTCTATTACTCAAGCTCAGTCAGAACAACAAGAAAAGTTTCAACAAAGGAGGAAAAATCTCCCACGATTATGGGATAGATTTGTATAGATAACACCAGGTTATGGTAATTTGGGTTTAAAGTCTCCTCTGTGTTAAACATAATAAAATCATACTAAAGATGATTAGTCTAGTAGCACTAGAGGGCTGGACTATGTGCCTTATAGACAGTGGTGCCAATATACAGTTTCCCTAGAAGATAAAGATTCTGCAGAGTGGGCCGGATGACCTGATGTATATGGGGCTGCATTTAATGGAAGCTCGTGACCTAAGTCTTACTTGTGACTTTACTAATACTGCTGGCTATGTTGTTTGTATTTCACCTGTTTTACAAGATTGCCCTTTCTTGCACTGCCAAGTGTATGCCTGAGGCTTCTAATAAAATAGTATATAGTCCCATATGAGATCGATGATGGTAACAGTGTAACTCTAGATATGAGAAAAAGCAACAAGAGGAAATATTTTCCTGGACCAAGAGGCTAGTAAGACAGGTGGTCCAGAGAATTCTGGATATTGTATTATGGCCTAGTCCAGTAGCAGCACAGTGAGTGGCCTGTCAACGGAATCTTTGCCAAACCTGAGAATGGACATTCTCAGCGCCATGAGATAAAATGGTCATGAAATGCCCCCCTCAAAATCATGGTCAAGTTTTTGAGCAAAAAGGGGCTCTGCCAACGAAAGACTGACACTTGTCATCTACATCTACAACGATTAAATCATGGCCACTGCAACTGCTGACTTTCAACGCCCCTGAGAGGAGTTCAGGGTGAAAATCAGGAATGGGGCACTCTGTGCTCTGGGAAAAACTGGCAAAACAGGCCTTCAGATAGTTAGATCCTTTTAGGAAAAGATTTTATGAGTTCCAATTCTTGTATCTTCCCATATCTAGAAAAACACTGACATCATTAATGGTGACATCTGCTTTGGCTATTATGAAAAATTTTACAAGTAAAAGTCAAATAGGGTAGCTATGGTTCAGACATCCTGAAAAATAACTGGGTGATACTACAGGTGTAATTTCAGATTGGACGTTGTATTGCTGAACACTTGAGTTTTCTGAGTCAAGGCTTGGATGCTACCATTTTCAAAACAATGTCTGCTGAAAGCTAGTGGAAAAAAAACCACACTGATTAAAACCACCCATCATGGCCAGACATCATGGTAACCATTTTCATGAGTTGTTTTATGACAGGAGATCCTGATAAGAAATACAGAACTGATGAGCCACCACCAACCGGAAGAATTTGGACAAAGTCTAAAAGAGACACCGCGTGTCGGTCCACTTCCCAGAATCCTCGCTAACATCCATCTTGGCTGAGCAATGACATAAAGCTCATTAAAGGCCCATGATTGGGCTTCTTTTGGAACTAGAGACAGGGGGGAATGTGGTGTATAAACAAAACAGCTTCCGTGACAGGCTGCTGGGAGATACAGCAGGCCCTAGCTGCGGAGACCTCCCCCATCCTCACACCTCCCCGTACCTTACTCTGTGACAGGCTGCTGGGAGATACAGCAGGCCCTAGTTCCAGCGACCTCCCCCACCCTCACCTCATACCTCCCCCCACAAGCCAGGAAAGTCTCGCGTGCGCGCCAAGAGATAGACCATCCAAGGCAGATGCGCAATTTAAACTGACCAAACATTGACTGCCAGCTATACCAATGCTGTAACAAAGAACTGCCTGTATAAAAGCAACTGTGATCCAGAGTGCGGGGCTCTTGTCGGATTCCACTGTGTGGATGAGACTTGCACCCTAGCCCGGCTAGCAATAAACCCCTTTATGCTTTTGCATTGCTGTGTGGACTTGGTCTCTTCAGGCGCTTGGGACCCAGAGTTTGGACTTAACGTTGAGAGCAAAAGAAGGGCCCTGTGCAGGATCCTTGCGAGGGTGGGCAGACCACCGAAGTTAAGCCTCCCTTGGATCAGTTCCTATCCTCACCCTATTTAAAGAACCAGGTCCCCCAGCTCATGGAGCCTGGGCACCTGATGTTTGTTTTCACGTCCTCATCAATTTCTACCAATAAGGAATCCAAGGGGACTTCCCTGGTCATACAGTGGCTAGGAATCCACTTGCCAATGCAAGGAACACTGGTTCCCTCTCTGGTCCCGGAAGATCCCACATGCCTCGTAGCAACTAAGCCCATGCTCCACCACCAGAGAAACCACCACAATGAGGAGCCTGTGCACCACAACAAAGAGTAGCCCCCCTCGCCGCAACTACAGAAAAACCCACACAGTAGCAAAGACCTAGTGCAGCCAAAGATAAAAGTAATATAAACAAACATTTTTAAGAGAGTCCAAGGACCCCAGTCTATAACAGTTATACATCTGCTTGTTTGATGTAAACCTTTGACTATCTTCTAGGCTCTGGTAAGGTAGTTTCTGACAGCTTTTGACAAGTTTTAAAAGATGTTTCGAAAATTTTAAGAAACTGTTTTGGGACTTCCCTGGTGGTCCAGTGATTAAAACTCCAAGGTTCCACTACAGGGGGATAAGTGTTTGATCCCTGGTTAGGGAACTAAACTCCCACGTGTTGCCCTACACAGTCCCCCAAAATTGTTTTAGGGTAGGGATGGACCTTGTACCATTTTTGCTGATGTCAACTAAATTGAATCTCACACAATCCTGTAAGGTAGGGGCCCCCAACCTCTGGGATCTAACACCTGATGATCTGAGGTGGAGATGATGTACTAATAGAAATAAAGTGAACAATAAATGTAATGCACTTGAATCATCCCACCCCTTCTGTGGAAAAACTATCTTCCATGAAACTGGTTGTTGGTGCCAAAAATGTTGGGGACCACTGCTGTAAGGTAGCTTGTCCATAATTGCCTGGGAATTAAGTAGTAAAGTCAGGATTCAAATCCATATTCTTTCTACATCTTTTTTATTTCCATTTTATTCACTATTTGGAGAATTTTATTATTTCTCATTAGGTCTGTCTAGTCAAAGCTATGGTTTTTTCCAGGAGTCATGTATGGATGTGAGAGTTGGACTATAAAGAAAGCTGAGTGCCGAAGAATTGATGCTTTTGAAATGTTGCAGAAGACTCGAGAATCCCCTGGACTGCAAGGAGAACCAACCAGTCCATCCTATAGGAAATCAGTTCTGAATATTCATTGGAAGGACTGATGCTGAAGATGAAACTCCAATATTTTGGCCACCTGATGCAGAGATCTAACTCATTGGAAAAGACCCTGACGCTGGGAAAGATTGAAGGCAGAAGGAGAAGGGGACGACAGAGGATAGGATGGTTGAATGGCATCACCGACGCCATGGACATGAGTTTGGGTAAACTCTGGGAGTTGGTGATGGACAGGGAAGCCTGGCGTTCTGCAGTCCATGGGGTCACAGAGTCGGACACGACTAAATGACTGAACTGATCGCCCCTCTAATCAGCCAGCCCCTCCTCTCTGCAATGGCAGATTGTTGTTGCCTTGTTTAGTCCGTAAGTCCTGTCTCGACTCAGAGCAGTCCTGTCCTCTCCCCCGCCAACACACACACACACACACACCCTGCCCCCTGGACTACAGCCCTCCAGGCTCCTTTGTCCATGGGATTCTCCAGGCAAGATTAACTGGAGTGGATTACCATGCCCTCCTCCTCCAGGGGTTCTTCCCGACCCAGGGATTGAACCCGGGTCTCCAGAATTGATAGTCCGATTCTTTACCGTCTGAGCTACCAAGGAAAATATATATTTCTAATTACTCAGTAACACTATCAAGAACTGCAAACTCTGAGAATCCTGCACTAAAATTAGCCTCGTGTTTCCCCAATCTCAAATCCTCTCGAAACTGTTCCTTTCCCACTCCGGAAAACTGCCCTCTTCCCTCAGGCAGCACCACCACCGCTTTCCGCAAACTCCGAAGTCTCCAAAGCCTGGAGTTCTTCTCATAGCCCAAATACCGCCTGAAAGATAAAGCTGAGCCCAGACGCCGGAAGAGCCGCGCGCAGTCCTGTCGCCGTCCGCGGCTCTATCCGGGTCCGCCTTGCGCGCCGCGGCCAGTCCAGGGCGGTGCCGGAACCTCGGAACCCGGAATCCGGAACCGCCCGGACCTGGGAGTCCCGAGTCCTGAAGCCCCGGGAGTCGGAAGCCGAAAACTCGGGGCCGCCAGCGCTAGAGCGGGCCGGAGCCTCAGGCAGGTGCGTGGGCGCCGCTACGGCGGACCGGTCGGGCCGGGCAGTCAGCTGAAGGTCCGGAGGGGAGGCCAGGAGGGACCGCGCCGACCGTCCAGGGAGACCCGGGCCCCGCGCCGCGGCGACCGCCGCGGGCCGGGAGACGCCCCAGCTATCCGCGCGCTCCTGCGGGGACGCGGGCGCGTGTCCGGGCGCAGCGCCGGCCCAGGGGACACAGGGCCGGGCGGGCCGCCCGGGTTCCTCGGCGCGTCTCCAGCTGGCAAAAGCAGATGGAGATAGAACTGATGGGTGGAGCTCACATATAACAGAGTAGTCTCCAGTGACGATGTGAGATTAACTTCATGTAGAGAAAGTTTGAGAAGAAGGAGAGACGGGTGGTTTGTGTGTCAGGAAGCTGCTCGCAGAAGAGGCAGGTGTTTGAGGGAGACCCCAGACAGAACCTGCAGGAAGACAAGAGTCAAAGCCAGACTTGGAAGTTTCACAAAACAGTGTCAGTCTCCCTCCTGCCCATGGACCAGAGGAGGCTCACTGCCACCCAATCTGACATTTTTTACAGCTGGCATTTCCTCCCCTGGCTTCCCTGGTGGCTCTGACAGTAAACAATCTGCCTGCAATGCAGGAGACCAGGATTCAAACCCTGGGTAGGGAAGATCCCCTGAAGAAGGAAACGGCAACGGTCTCCAGTATTCTTGCCTGGAGAATTCCATGGACAGAGATTTATTAATATGTTTAAAATCTTTATATTCTGGTTTCACAATGTAGATGTACTTAATGTAAATGTACTTGATGATACTGAGCTGTATGCTTAAAAATGATTATTGTTGTTCAGTCGTTCAGTCAGACACGATTCTTTGTGACCCCATGAACTGCTTCCCTGTCCTTCTCCATCTCCCAGAGTTTGCTCAAACTCAGTTTCATTGAGTCGGTGATGGCATCTAACCCTCTCCTCCTGTCTTCAATCTTCCCCAGCCTTTAGGGTCTTTTCCAATGAGTCTGCTCTTTGCATCAGGTGGCCAAAGTATTGAAGCGTTAGCTTCAGCACCAGTCCTTCCAATCAATATTCAGGGTTGATTTCTTTTAAAAATGATTAAAATGGTAAATTTTATGTTATGTATACTTTGTTGTTGCTTAGTTACTAGTAATGTCCAACTCTTTTGCAACCCCATGGACTGTAGCCAGCCAGGCTCCTCTGTCCATGGAATTTTCCAGGCAAGAATACTGGAGTGGATTGCCATTTCCTTCTCCAGGGGATCTTCCTGACCCAGGAATCAAACCCACCTCTCCTGCATTGCAGGTGGATTCCTTACTGCTGAGCCACCAGGAAAGCCCATGTATACTTTACCACACAGGAAAAAAAATGTATAATGAGCAGTTTTAGATAACCAAATACCTGATGACAGGGTAGGAGTTAAATAACAGAAAGCTTACAAATTCTTTCAAAGAACATTTAGTGCCATAGGAAAATTCTCATGAAAAGTTAGAGAAACTGTCCATGAACTTAAATAAACAATATGAATAAGTAACATTTTATAAGAATACTGTACAAAATATTAATGATATGGGAAAAAATAATACAAAAAAGAAATATCGCAGTATCAACAGTTGGGGTTGTTTCTGGATGGAGGGATCACAGGTGCTTTTTCTTTAGTACATGTGTACTGCATACACGTGTGCAGAGTTGGTGGGATAGTCGTGAGCATAGCTGCCTTCCAAGCAGTTAACCCAGGTTCAATTCCTGGCCAACACAGCATTCTCAGTGTTGGAGACTGAGAGCAAGGTAGATGAACCTGAATAGCGTAGACTCATATCTTTCACAGTGTCTATCAGCATTCTTGTCTATGCACAGTGCTAATTATGAATCCGTCTGCATATGAAAGACAGTCAACTCCTGTGAAGTTATGGAGTTGGTAAACATTAACGCTGCAGAAAGGCAGAGTTAAATCCAGGCACTTCTGTTTAACCAGATCTTAGGATCTTAGACCATGTAAGAAACAAGAAATGTGAAGCCCTAGTTTGTTGATTGTTGGGCAGACACCACTAGGTCCTGGGTGGGATACACCAGTGTGAGTGGTGGCCGTGGGAGGATCCTGGGGAGAGGAACAGCTATGTGAAGGCCCTCAGGGTTTGCCAACCTGAAGAAAAGCCACTTGGGCCAGGATGAGGCTGTGGGGAGGCCATGCCTTGAACCCTGACAGGAAAATTGAATTTCATTTGAAGCATAATTTTCAAAATAAGAAAATGGTTGTTCACACTTCGGTGTGGTGAAGGGATGAGAGGTACAGAGGAGCGAAGGTAGGGAAACAGTCAGGTTCCACTTTGGGGGGTGGGGAGGGCTGTAGGAGTGGGAGGGAGCCTGGCTCCAGGGATACAGGGAACAGTTGCCTATGGCCGGTGCCCCCATGGCAGGTGGGGGCCTTGACCTAGGGCCGCACCCCGGTGGGGGCTGGCCAGGAGGAAATTGGGCATGTCAGGGGCCCGCACTGAGACACAATAGACCTTCTGTGCTAAACCGAGGGTCATCGGCACACAGGTACATTCTGGGTCTCCTGTGGGCACTACCGCCCAGCAGAGGGCCTAGGGTGGGGCTCCAGCCAGGGGAACCCAGCAGTCAAGGGCAGGTGCAGCAGAGGAGGCCATCCTGAGAGGGACACCTACTCACTGACCATCTTCAACCCAGTGGGACCCAAAGTCTTCCAGAAAGTACCAGGTCACTGTGGACAAGCTATCAGAGAAGACTCCAGGTTCAAAGCCTGACAAATAGCTACTATCTGTTAAACCCAGTATCTCACCATTCATTAGTTTATTATTAAATACACATAAAAGTTCTTTCAGTTCAAAATATGCTTATTTTTCTTAGAAGTAATTCTTTTTTTCTATGTTATGTCTAAACATAACAGTATTTTTATTATTAATGGCTCAAATTTTTTTCCCCAGACTGGTTTTACAGAAACTTAGGTAACTAATACGTCTCTTTGAGTTTAGAGAAGAATTACATACAAAAATTCATGGCTTCACTGTCACATAATCTTACTTTTTAACTTAAAAATAAATGCTTCTATGGTCTTAAAATAGGCTTCCCTCATAGCTCAGTTGACAAAGAATCCGCCTGCAATGCAGGAGACCCTCATTCGATTCCTGGGTTGGGAAGATCCGCTGGAAAAGGGATAGGCTACCCACTCCAGTATTCTTGGGCTTTCCTTGTGGCTCAGCTGGTAAAGAATCCACCTGCAGTGCCGGAGACCTGGGTTCTATCCCTAGGTTGGGAAGATCCCCTTGAGAAGAGAATGGCTACCCACTCCAGTATTCTGGCCTGGAGAATTCCATGGACTATATAGTCCATGGGGTTGCAAAGAGTCAGACACGACTGGGCGACTTTGACTTTCATGGTCTTAAAACATACCCATTTATAACCAAAGTCTGCTACATTTTCATTAAGATGAATATCATGAGTCTATGCAAAAGGATCTGGGGGTGTTACAGCATTAGCCACAAAAATTAGAAACCAACATACAGTTTACAAACTTGGATAATGTTCAGATTTTGTGATTATAACATGATTGCAATATCTTCTTTTAAAAAAAAAGTCCAACTGCCCCACAGTTTTCCTGTAGAACAATTCTAAATTCACTGTTGATTATATTCACTGGAAAGAGAATCCTTAAATCTCTGACTTGAATTACTTTTTTTCCAACAGGATGACTGTGGGAATCTTTGCAAACTGTAACTTCTGTTTGAAAATCAAGCACTTACCTCGTCAACAGAAGAGAAAACTACAAACTGATATTAAGGAAAATGGTGGAAATTTTTCCTTTTTATTAAATGCTCAGGTATTTTCAAATTTTATGAGAACTGTATGCTAAACATTGTGCATTACCTGAGGGCAAGTCATGGTTCGTAGGGCAAGCAGAGGAAATCGGCAGCAGGAGAAAGCCAGAAAAGGCAGGAGAAAGAGTGCAGTTGTTTCCAGTTTTCACTGTTGTGGACAGTGGTGTGCTGGATGTCTTCTTGTCCCATCCTCTTACATTTCTTTAGTTACTTCCTTAACAGTAAAATGAGTGGTTCAAAGGCGTTAATTATTTATTTATTTTAATATGTTGATTTATAATTTTATCAATTTACTTTTGAGTAAATATGAAGTATCTACATATTGTAGGATATCTAAAAAGTAAAATAATAATAAGTTAACTTATTTCCCACCATGGTTCCCAATTCTGGAGCTGCTCTCTGCACACACAAGGACACATGAGCGCACACGAGCACACAGCTCTGTTTCAGCCCAGAGTCAGAAAACATACATTCTGCATTTACTTCTCCACTTCACAATTTGAGAGATCATTCCTCACTGTCATGTATTGAACTACTTCATTATAGTACCTGGTGTGCACATTTCAGATGTTTATATATATTGGAAAATAATGTCCAAAAAGATTGCAAAATTTCTAAAATTAGAGACCATGTTGGCATTCTCTACCCAGAAAATGGACTGAGAATAGGCAAGCATTATTCATCCATCCACAGAGCTGGTGAAATAGGTTAAGTCGTGTGATTCTGCCTAAACTGGTGGCAAATTGGGACATTTCATTTCTGACATTCACAGGCAAAGTATTAAATGCCAGAGAAGCACCCAGTACCTCCTGGCTGGAGTAGAACATGCCTCATAGAACAATCAGGCTCCCTGTGGGCTGTGGTCCAGGAAGGGGCAGGTGGAGTCAGTCCCCACAATGACCTAGAGGGAAGCGCAGCCTAGGGGGCAGGCCCTGCATTTCAGGCCTGAGGTCTAACAACTGGACTTCAGGTTTTACTTTTTATGATGAGGTGGTTAGTTGGTTAATCAGTTAAGGTACACTCATATCCATACTCTGTTGATTTTTTAAAACTTTTATGTAACTAGAGATTGTCATTCATAAGCGTTTTAGAAATCTGAGATATATTAGTACCAGTAGGGTGAAAAACAGGTACAAATAATTTATTTAATTTTTGTTTTTACTAATGCATAATTACTTGTTTTTTTCTCAGTGCACACATGTAATCTTAGACAGTGCTGATGTTCTGAGCCAGTATCAGCTGAAGTCTATTCAGAAGAACCATATTCTTATTGCAAACCCAGATTTTGTATGGGAATCTATCAAAGAAAGGAGACTGCTGGATACAAAAATTTATGATCCCAGTGAGCCACTGGACATCACACCAGCTTCCAATGAAGAATGGAGCAGCTCTAGTAAGTATTTCATGTCAAGTGCGTAATGTATTGGGGCTTCCCAGGTGTCGATAGTGGTTAAGAACCCACCTGGAAATGCAGGAGATGTGGGTTTGATCCCTGGGTCAGGAAGATCTCCTGGAGAAGGAAATGGCAACCCAATCCAGTAGTCTTGCCTGGAAAATTCTATGGACGGAGAAGCCTGGTGGGCTGTAGTCCATGGGGTCACAAAGAGTCATATACAACTTAGCGACTGAGCACACACGCTTAATGTATTAGAGTTTCTACAGTAAATATTTTGGTTTATCAAAGATATTATTGACAAAAGATTGTCCAAATACTATGAAACTAAGCAGGCTTCTTATCATCCCAGAAAAGGGTCAGCAAACTAGTGAAGGGCAGAAGACTACTTTAGCAATAGAAATAGATTTCTCAGTATTCTGTCTGGTAGACTCAGATTCAAAATGACTACAAAAATGCTGATAATCTCAGAAAGCTTGATGTGTAACTTTTTTTAATGTATTCAAAATTTTATTGTGGTCAAACAAAGGCTACATTAGGTTAAATACTATGAGGCAATTTTACATTTATTAAACTATTGTTCAAAGCATAAATTTACACATTGTATATATACTGAACATATCTGCTGAAGTCAATACTGGTCTTCCATTGACACTTGATACATCTTAGTGAAAGATGCTGATTTTATAAGACTTTTTAATGTGAATCCTTAATATGAAAACTTGTACTACTTGTATGTAAATTGCTTAACGGGGAACCATGTGAGTAGGCTTCCATCACCACCACGTCCTCCATTTTGTTGCATATTTAATTTTAAATGCATATAAGATAGGGCAAAGTGTCAAGTTTAAATCTGAACACATTAACTAAATCTCCCAATTACCCGCAGTGAATTATAGATGAAAGCTGATTTGATCTGATCCCAAACATCTAATACTAATGGTTTTTGTTGTCAAGAGAATTAACAGAATAAAACTGTTCACATTGTTCCACACTGGAATGTAGACTAGACAAACTTCACCTGCTACTTCAGATCTTTCTAAAGAAAGTGCTGATGCCTGTTGAAGCGTCAGTGGAGAAGCTGTCTTGGAGGCTTGGCTGAGTGGGTGAAGGGACAAAGAAGAGCTTTCATCATTGTGTCTGAAGTGATTGCAGCATCCTCCCCTCTTGCCAGTCACTGAATGACATCCTGTGATAAACAGCTGGCTCTGAAAAAGCATTCAAGGCACATGGTCTGTGGAAAGAATCTGCTTCCAGGCTATCAGAGAAAAGCCAGCCTCGCATATTCAAGAAGAGAGTTTTCCACAGTTTGATCAAGCTCATCACAGGATGGACCCCATGGGCTGCTTGTAAACTTAATCCTTGTATTTCTTGTGAATCTTCGGGATGGTATTTAAGCCCTTAGATAGTTTTCTTGCAAAAGAACCATGAACCCCATCATTTGGATAATACACAAAGTCTGGCTCATCACTTCTGGTATTTTCTATTCCAGAGAAAAATATATCACTTTCAACAGCATTCTTTTCAATGATGTTACTAGCAAATGTAAAGGCAGAAGACACATAGTATCTTCTAGGTTCTGCAATTGTCTTAACACTAGATCCTTCCGGAAATTGGAACATCCATCATGGGACTGGCAACCTGTGAACCTCTTTCAGCTGAAGTTTAGTTCCTGTGACCGTCCATCCCCCTCCCCCATCCACAACGTCTAGCATGTTCATTGTGAGGCTGAGTTCTGCAGCCACGTCTCACACACTGGGCATCTGATAGAGCATGGGTGTTTACTTGAGAGTCTTTGCAGGCCCTTGAAACATGAAATTTGGCCCCAGTAATTTAGACACCAAGTTCCTTAGCACGTTTCAAAAGACCACCTGTTGTTCTTCAAGGTAGTGCCGCCCTCAGTGTTACCTTCTGCTATAGTAGGCAGTGAGACCTCAGAGAAGGGGAGATGGGACAGAGCTGGACCACGCCCACAGCAGCACACGTCAGGCCTGCAGACAAGCTGTCAGCACCTCCAGACCCAGGATAGGAGAACCAAGTGAGCCTCACAAAGTAGCCTTGGCATTTGGGTGATGGCAGTATGATTCCTCTATAAGCAAAACATGAAGCAAACGTGTTAGGCCTCACTATTGCGCCTTGATCCCCTCCTAGCTGGAGCCTCCCCAGTTCCTTCGTTGAAGACACGATGACACTCAGGAGCTCATTCAAATCCATGGCACATAAGAAACACGTTCGTAGCCATGCTAACCGTAATCTCCAGGGCAGGAACATGCCACCTGAAATTGCATACCTGTTACTTAGCACTTCTCACTTGCCCAATAAATAGAATTAGAATAATTTGTTTTTACCAACTTTTAATCTGTCTTCTTCTTCTCCTCTTGTATTGTCCTTAGATTACTAGTCTTTTATGTCTCCTGCATTGGCAGGCAGGTTCTTTACCACTAGTGCCACCTGGGAAGCCCATAGCTAATTTAAAGTGAAAGTGAAAGTCACTCAGTCGTATCTGACTTTGCAACCCCATGGACTACACAGTCCATGGAATTCTCCAGGCCAGAATACTGGAGTGATAGCCATTCCCTTCTCCAGGGGATCTTCCCAAGCCAGGAATCAAACCCATGTCTCCCACATTGCAGTCGGATTCTTGACCAGCTGAGCCATAAGAGAAGCCCATAGCTAATTTAAGGACACCTAAGAAAACATAACAGCATAGCAAGATTTATTGTTAACTAATTTTAGTATATATTTGAGTAGTAAACATGCTTTGTTTGTTTTAATTCTAGAAGTGGAAGCGAAGTATTCTTCATTCCTGGACAGTTCCACAGAGAAGGAGAGCACTGTTGAACTCACTAAGTAGTCTACTAATGATCTTTAAGCCTTGACATAGTTTGTGAAATGTTTTGTAAACCTCAGTATTAAAATACTATTAGTATATCAATATTTTTATAGTATTTTAATTTATCTTGCTTATCTAATTCTTTATTAAGTTTTTAGTTAGTTGTTCACTTACTATAATGATAATTATTTTTATCTTGTCAGTATTATATGAGGCTAGATGTAATTGTTAGATTGACTTTAAAAAAGAAAAAATACTGAAGATGAGATTTGAACAGTCTGCTCTTCCTGACACCTTCCTGAACAGCATTAAGAGTAAAGACTATTAGTCTCTACCTGATACTTTAAAAGACCCTGATACTGGGAAAGATTGAAGGCAGGAGGAGAAGGGGACGACAGAGGATGAGATGCTTGGATGGCATCACCAACTCGATGGACATGAGTTTGAGCAGGCTCTAGGATTTGGTGATGGACAGGGAAGCCTGACGTGCTGAATTGAAGTCTGTGGGGTCACAGAGTCAGACATGACTGAGCAGCTGAACTGAACTGATTTTAAGTAAATAAATAGAGATAGAAATAACACAGCCTTCCCAAATGAAGTATATGAGTCTAAAGTTTTATATGGCTTCTTAAAGTACATACCCTCAGCTGCAGTGTCATTTAAACATCACAGTTGATCCCACTTTATTTGTTAATCTTCATGTTGCAAGAGAGAACAAATATCAAAAATAAAAGTACAGATTATGAGAAATCTGACGCCCTTAATTAGTTACTTTGTTAACTAGCTAATTTATTTTAAAGAAGACTTAACTGTAGACTGGAGAGGAATGGGTCCCTCTGGAGTGACCAGCTTCTAAGGGCCAGAGTCCAGGGTGAACACTGGTCCCCCTGTCCCCATTTCCATGACACATGTCACCCCCCTCCCAGCCCTGCTGCAGATTCACAGCACTCAGAGCTCTAGAATTGTGTATGGGAGGGATCAATCCATTCTCTCCACAGGACCTTGTTGCCATCTTTAGAATATCTAAGGAAGTGTTAAGAATTTATAATATATTTTAAATGGAATTAGGAGAGCTACAAGAAAAATTTTATGAAAAGTCTATTTAGTCTAAAGCTTCATTTTAATACTAAAATTGTGTTATACAAATTTCAGGTTTTATGCAGAGGATGTTGAAATTCCTCGTTTTCCTCAAGATTTTGAAGTTGCAAAATATAACATCTTGGAAAAAGTAAGAGTCTAATTTCTAATTGAGGGAACAAAGCTGTTTGAAGTCTTCTGATTATTTTTCCTGTTTGATAATTTCCCATTTTTGAAAAATTGTGCATTTCCTGAATAAATACTCTCTTAATATATGAGTTGATTTTTAATAGTAAAAAAAACTTCACATTTAAAATATACTGTTTGATTTTAGTGTTTTTATTATAAAAGAAATGCATGCTTATAATAAAATATAATAAAAATATAAACAGCAGAAAAACTTAATATGACATTAAAAAATGAAGATACTCCTCTTTATTAACAGTTTCTTGTATTTTAAGAGTAGATTTCACACCAAGTATTTACACTATGTTGAATTTCCATTATTTTTCATTAAAAAGAAAAACAAAAAACTTTTCCTTTGACATTGTATAAGTGCAGAATAACAGCATTTAAAATGATGCTCTATTTGTATTTTTAAGATATTTTAATAAAATATAACTTGAAAATAACATTTCTTCTGTGATTAAGAAAATATGAAAAATGGGATGGTTTAAACATACACAAGTATATTTATAGCAAAAATCCTGGAAGGAAATATAAAAAAAATATTAATAGTGGTTATATATCTGTAGTAGGACTCCAGATGATTTTTATTTTCTATTTACTTTCTAAATTATATTTGCAAATGACATAATTTATATCAGGTTTATAATCAACATTTTTATTTTTTAATTTTTTTAATGTCTATTATGCTTAGCTTGGTCCTTTATTTTTATTTTTTTGTTATTTTATTTATTTTCTTTACATTATCATGTTGGCTTTGCCATACATTGACATGAATCTGCCATGGGTATACATGTGATCCCCTTCCAGAACCCCCCTCCCACCTCCCTCCCAATTCCATCTCTCTGGGTCATCCCAGTCCACCAGCCCTGAGCACCCTATATCAAGCATCAAACCTGGGCTGGCAATTGATTTCACATATGATAATTTACATGTTTCAATGTCGTTCTCACATATCATCCCACCCTTGCCCTCTCCCATAGAGTCCAGACTGTTCTATACATCTACGTCTCTTTTGCTGTCTCGCGTACAGGGTTATCATTACCATCTTTCTAAATTCCATATATACGCGTTAGTATACTGTATTTTTGTTTTTCCTTCTGGCTTACTTCACTCTGTATGACAGGCTCCAGTTTCGTCCACCTCAGTAGAACTGATTCAAATGTATTTTTAATGGCTGAGTAATATTCCATTGTGTGTATGTACCACAGCTTTCTTATCCATTTGTCAGTTGATGGGCATCTAGGTTGTTTCTATGTCCTGGCTATTGTAAGCAATGCAACCATGAACATTGGGGTACACGTGTGTCTTTCAATTCTGGTTTCCTCGGTGTGTATGCCCAGCAGTGGGATTGCTGGGTCATATGGCAGGTCTATTTTCTATTTTCAGTTTTTTAAGGAACCTCCACACTGTTTTCCATAGTGGCTGTACTAGTTTGCATTCCCACCAACAGTGTAAGAGGGTTCCCTTTTCTCCACACCCTCTCCAGCATTTATTGCTTGTAGAATTTTGGATGGCAGCCATTCTGACTGTTGTAAAGTGGTACCTCATTGTGGGTTTGATTTGCATTTCTCTGATAATGAGTGATGTTGAGCATCTTTTCATGTGTTTGTTAGCCATTTGTATGTCTTCTTTGGAGAAATGTCCGTTTAGTTCTTTGGCCCCTTTTTTGATTGGATCATTTATTTTTCTGGTATTTATATCAGGTTTATAATCAACATTTTTAAATGGCATGTATGGTTTGTTATTTAGTGAATGCAGCTTATGAAAGAGCAACATGTTTTCCAGGTTGTGACAGAGGGAGATAAGGAGACGGCTGTGGTGGAGCTGCAGTGCCTCCAGGGCCCTGGGGACCGTGGCTTTCTGATATGCACACACTTCCTCCTGGCTACCGGCACCCAGGTAAGGGCTTTGTGGTGATGCCTATGTTTTTGTTGTCCACCTTGTCGATGGCAAATTTTGTAAAAACTGGTCAGTTGAACCAGCCAATCTGTTAGCTTCTCTCTTTTTAGCTAGTACCATTTTGAAAAATGGAGAGATGCTCTTTTGGGATATAGAGGTGAGGACGGCAGGCTGGGAGCCAGGAGAACATTCCCTGGGGTGTGGGCTCCTGCTCCTGCTCTGAGTTACTTACAGAAACTTTCCTAATATTTGTACCTTGGCACTGGATCCTTTCACTCACTTTGTTAAACACCTGCTCTGTACCAGGGAGTTGCCTAGAGGCCACTCCTAGTGTGAGGTGAAAAGACCACACACCCACCCTTGGAAATCGGGAGGGACAGCAAGCACATCATGGTCCCGCCCCTGCTGTGACTCAGCTGCTACTGAAATGTGTGTGAAGTGCCTGGGCTCAGGGACAGCAAATGGGGCTGCCCATGCCCACAACCTTCTCGAAGTCAATGTCAGGTCAAGGGCAGGGTTCTGACCTAAGACAGTTACAGAAAAAAAACAATCCAGAGCCTACACCTGAAGTTCCAAGTAAAGCCTGCAGCCCTGTCAGAGTCTTCTGTGAGATGCTAACTGACCAGAGGCTCAAAGGCTCCCCTTCAAGTGACCACACAGTGCTTCTCTTGGGCTCAGGACATACCCGCTTCACCTATTCCCCACAGCAGAGTCAGCTGACATCCAGGAAGGAGAGCCACATCTCCTCAGGGCCCAGACTGCTGGTGATGCCCCTGGGTTCCTAATGCCCAGCAGGGAAACAGTTACACAGTCTTGGGCCCAGGGCTCAGGCTGGCCATCTGTCTGCGTTCACTGCTAACCTCCAGTCCTGGTGTAGGACTCCATTATCCAAGCAATTCTGCCAAATATTGCAGCTGGTATCCCACACCTGTCAAGATTCCATGAAGACTTAGGAAGTCAAGTGTGTCCAAAAAGGAGAAAGACTTTGTTAACCTTTTACCCAGAAATGTAGATTGTATTTTGTGGAGAATTTAGGTGCGTGGGTGAAAAGTAAGTAAAAATCAATTTGAAAACCAGGTAGAATGTGTCAGAGCTGCTTCTGCCTTCCGAGCCTTCCTTTCCCAGCCTGGCTCTCGTGCTCCTGGGTGAGTGTGTTCCCTCGATGGGCATAACCCTCCCTGATGAGACAGATAGAGCTTCTCTGGCCTTTGTCCTTTGTTAATCCATCGTGGCAGAAATCTCCCAAAATTAGGTTAAATTTTACCTTTGTTTTGTTTTGTTTTGTTTGTAAAAATTGTTGATTTTATTAAATCTTGGCCCTTGTTCATTTTTTTTTTAATTTTACCTTATTGAATGGAGTGACATGGACGTGATGTATGTCCTGCGACCAGTGGGACAGGGTTGTTGGCCCCATGTGATTCAGCCCCCATGCACAGCCCGCAGGGTCTCCACAGCCCCACTGGGCAAGCCCTCCGTGTTCGCTGAGGTTGGGATGGGGCAGGATTTGGGGAGGACAGACACCACATCAGGATGGCGGGAATGACCACAGTGTTCGCCTCTGCCTTCGTCTGCGTGACCTGCCAGCACCCCTCCCTTTCTCCTCGGCTAGGGCAGTCCTTTCATTTCGTGCCTGTCTCTAACGATACCTCATCTCTAAGGTATTTTTCTTTCCTCCCCTCGCCTGGTTTTTCTCATTTTTGGAAGGCTAGAAGCTAGACTTCAAAGCGGGGTAGGATGGTATGTAAGATCAGATTCTGGGCTCTGAACACATGTCCTGAGGCTCTTTCATGAGTCCAGTGCTTCTTTCCTACCTGCCATGCCTCTCAAACTTTTCCCCCAACTTTCAGGTTTTAGGCTGTTTTGTCAAGAATTGAAAATTCTTAATTCCTTGAAATAGCTAGTTTCTAAGCTCCTTTACAGCAGGAAACTAGCTGAGGCACATTATCTGTGATCCTGTTTCCCCTACCCCCACCCACACCATGGTACCCAGTAGGTGTTCATTAAAGATCGATGTGCTAATAGGCTACTATATGCTCATGTCCTGACACTATGCTTCGTACTGTAATTTACAGACCAGGAGGCAGTCCTCTGTGAAGAAAACCTCTGCAGATGCAAGTGAATACTATGAGAATTATATTGAGGAGCTGAAGAAACAAGGCTTTCTACTGAGAGAACATTTTACACCCGAAGCAACCCAGTTAGCATCTGAAAAACTGCAAGCAGTAAGCTTGATTTCTACATATTCTTCTGTGTTACTGATTAAATAGATTTAACAGAAATGTTTTCTTCATGACAAGTAAAAAGCTGGCAGGAGACAAGAATAGGAGTTAAAAGAAGGAAAGAGGAGCCCACGGAGAGGCTCGAAGTCGAGTGAGGAGTGAGTCCCAGGATGAGCCACAGACCTTCCAGCTTCCCAGAGATTTCACTGGGAGCCAGGCCAGGAGTCAGGGTCCTCAACCCTTAATGCCACTTCATCTTTAATGCCACAGCAGGCCTAAAGAATTGCAGGGTGAAGAAAAAGACAGGAGGGAAAACAGCATGGGGGTAGAAGAGAAGAGGGTCGAGAGAGAACAAGGAGCAGGGATGAGTTGGGAGGGGCCCTAGGGTTAAGAGTCACCCTCTCCTGGGATGACATGGGCTGTTTCCTCTCATACCTCCGCTCATCTAAGGTTTCAAGGAGCACAATCATGAACTCTCTGTGGGTGTTTCTCTGTTTCTCTTTTGCAGTTGCTTTTGGAGGAGGTAATAAAGTCGAGTGCCCTGAGCCCTGAGGTGAGCTACTTGGTGGAGATGCTCTGGGCAGAAGCCCTCGGCCGCCTGGAGGACACGCTGCTGAGACCCGTGGGCATGATGAGCCTGAATGACGTGAGTGCCATGTCCTGGAGGCAGGTTCTGCCAGGCAAGCCTACCTCCTGCTTGTGGCTTAGAGGCCTGCACCTCGTCTGAACCAGGCTCCCGCTGTGCTGCTGCTCTTCCTTCTCTCGCTGGAGAGAGGGGCATGAGGGGCGCTGCTGGGAAGTGGGCTTCCAAGGAAACTAGAGTCCCATCTGCAGCATCAACCTCGAGAGCAGCACGGGGCAGGCCTGGGACTTGGGCGCTGTGGGTCCTCAGGGAGAGGCACAGACCCTGGTCCACTTCAGAGTAACCGTCTTAAGCCTTCGACCCTGTGGGGAAGGGCAGGTGCACCTGCAGCCATCAGGAGGCTCTTCTTGATTGTGTACGATTGAAGAAGCAGGAAAAGAAGGTGTTTCCAGGGGTAGCGTGTGTGTGGCTGCACCAGCACATTGAAGTAACTCATGGAGAAAGTAACGGGGTCAAGTCCAAAAGCACTTGTGTGATGAGAAAGGTGTTCTGATGGGCTTCATCCCTGAGTCTGATCCAGACGTCTTTCTGAGTGTCTCATGTGGAAGGAGGTCCCCAGGTGAGAACTCCTCTTTGTGGATGCAGATGTTGATGCAGACATGCTGACAGTCAGGACTCTGGTTCCCTCCTCTAGTTAAGGCCAGCCCAGTTTGGAAATGAGATGGGTTTTTAACAGCATCAGTCATGCTTTGTGACAGTGTCCAGTCGAAAGCTAATACTCAGGATGTATCTAAGAACCATTTTAGGTAATTTTATACAAGTTACTTTTTCTAAGTTATTGAGTTAAATTTTAATAATCATGTGTCATCTTATATTTAAAGGTGAGCAAGGCAGAGGGAATTCTCCTCCTGGTAAAGGAAGCGATGAGAAATGGAGAAACACAGGAGCAACTGCAAACGATGCTGACCGAGTTCTACAGATTAATCCCTCACAGAGCTGCCATGGCTGAGAAGGTCAGCCTGAGCCTGCTGGCTAAGAAAGAGGACCTATGCCAAGTAAGCCTCTGCACCTTGGGGTTCAGTTTACACTTTGTGGGGACAGGGGAAAGGGGTCTTTCACATCAGGCTGAGATAACACTGGATCACAAAATTTGGCTCTCAAGATTCCTCAAAAACAAATGGTTGAGCCGTTTGGGGGTGATTGGGGTCTTTACGGAAGTTACCTGAATCACACTCCCAAAGGAACCTGTGTTGGAAGAGCAGTGCAGAAGCAAGTATTTAGAATTGTTATTCTGGGAACTTTCCTGACGGTCCAGTGGTTAAGCATCCGCCTTCTAGTTCAGGGGATATGGGTTCAATGCTTGGCCTTGGAACTAAGATTCTACCTGGTCCCAGGCAACACGCCACATCTAGAGAAGCATGCGAGGAAGACCCAGCACAGCCCCCACACACGTACACTCACACACACACAAAAAGAATTTTCAAAATTGCTGTGCTGTGAAATGACTTTCCAGATCAGGAGATAAGTAGGATTCTTTCCTAGAAGAAACAGAAAACTGCTCCTGACTTGAACAATGAGGAAGCTTGTCACCCTGTAGGACGAGAAATCCAGCTGTGGGGTGGCCACTAGTCCAGTTCACTCAAGGCTGCCACCTCACTGGGGTCTGGTCTCTTCCCACCGCTGTGCTTCCTGCAGGGATGGCTCCCCTGCCCCTACCAACTCCCTTTCCCATCAGCTCACAGCATCCCTCCTGGAAGGTTTCTTCTTATGTCTCTTGGAGGATGCCCCCAGTACTCTCTTATTTTTCTTTTTATTATTATTTTTAAATTAAGTATAGTTCATTTATAGTATTGTGTTAGTTTCAGGTGTATAGCAAAGTGACTAGGTTTTATATACATACATAAATGTATACATATATGTTGTACACATATATATACACATGTGTACTTTTTTCAGATTCTTTTCCATGATAGGTTACTGTAAGATGTTGAATATAGCTCCATATGCTACAGTAAATCATTGATTTTTAATTTCTTTTATACGTAGGATAAAAGACTGTTTATCCCAGTCTCCTAATTTATCCCTCCCCTTTTGTAACTATAAGTTTATTTTCTATGTTTGTGAGTCTGTTTATGTTCCATAAATAAGTTCATTTGGCTTCCCTGGTGGCTCAGACGGTAAAAAAAACTACCTGAATATGGGAGACATGGACTTGATCCCTGGGTTGGGAAGATCCCTGGAAAAGGGAAGGGCTACCCACTTCACTATTCTTGCCTGGAGAAATTTCATGGACAGAGGAGCCTGGCATCCTGCAGTCCATGGAGTCACAAAGAGTTGGACATAACTTAGCAACTGAACAACAATATTGATTCCACATAAAAGTGACATCATAGATATTTGTCTTTGTCTGACTTGCTTCACTTAGTGTGATAATCTCTAGTTGTATCCATGTTGCTATAAATGGTATTATTTTAAGCATTATTTTATTCTTTTATATGAGTGAGTAGTATTCTATTGTATATATGTACTACATCTTTATCCATTCATCTGTCAGTGGGCACGGGTTGCTTCCATGTCTTGGCTATTTTTTTAGCCAGAAGCGAGTCATGTGTACATGGCTAAGCCCGTTTCTGCTGAGGAGGATAGAATTACAGAGACTGCTCAGAAGTGGGGAAAGGAGCAGGCTCAGCTCACAGAGACCAGCAGGAAGGCAGACAGGGCTCACCCTGTCCCGGGTGAGGCAGCACCCCCTCTGACTCTGAGTTGCCACATTTGAGCATGAAGGATTCGGGACAGAATCAGAGATCCATGACCTCTAGACTTCAGAGGAGTTTATAGATGTTAAATTTTGAATGTTCAGGGGAAATTACAGCTTCCTACAGATTCCCAGGTGGTGCTAGTGATAAAGGACATGATTGAAGCGACTTAGCACGCATGCACTCACAGATTCCCAGAGGAGTCTGTAATCCAAAATATGTGAGGAACCAACAAATGAGATGAGCTAGTGAATGAGATGACGAAGGACCTTCCATGTTTAAAATTCCATGACTTCCTCAACACTGAGATTAACTTCAGTTCCTGGTTTTGCTACTGAGAGGGTGTGTGTGCTGCCCACCCAAATACTGTTAACCTGGCTTCTGTATTTTCAATAGGTCACACACCCTCATGATTCAGAAGTCAAAATTATATTTAAAAGGTGTATTCTCTTGTACCCTGTACCCACCACCCCTATTCCATCTCCTCTTCCCCAACACATAACCATGCTTGTTAGTTTCCTATTTGTCTTTGCAACATTTCTTTATGCAAATAAATGTGAATGTGAACAAAATATACTTAGTCCTTCCCCCTTTTTCTATGTAAGAAGTCATATAGTCTCTTTGCTATCCTGCACCTGGTTTCTTTACCTGACATAATGTGCTCTGAGTGTGGAGACCATCCTCATTCTGGTCCATGGTGGGACATGCCCCTGGGTGGGCATCCTCCACCTGTCCCCGCCAGACACAGTGAACGACGCCTCGGTAAGTAAACGCTGTGTGTCTGGTGTCTTGTTGTTGCGCAAGGGCATCTCTGAGAGGCAGTTCCCAAGGGAAAAGTGCAGCTGGAAAGAATAAACACGTCAGTAACTGGGGTGATTTTGTCCGCTTCCCTGAGGGTTTCTCTGTGCTGCCCTCTCATGGCTGGTGAATGACAGTTTCCGTTTCCTTTCGTCTTATGAGGTGTGTCTTTGTCAAACTTCACCATGTGTATAGACTAGAAACGGCCTCTCGGTGTAGTGAGTCTGAGCACCTTTCCAGATGTTTTAAGGATGTTTGTGTTTCTTCTTCTGTGAACTGTCCATGTCCTTTGCCTTTTTCTCTCTTGGGTCTTGATGTTTTTATTCGTAGTTTTTAGGACTTTTGTAAGTTGAGGAGCTTAATCTGTGTTATGAATTGTGAATATTTAGCAGTTTTTGCAGTTTATTTGGGTTTCTTTCTTTGCTCATACTGAATTTGTTGGTGGTGAAAAAACTTATTCAACTTTTTTGAGAAATGCAGTATGATATAAATTATTTTGATATGTGGTCATTCTGACGTGTATGAATCATTTCTACTTACAGCTAATAAGAGATATGGTTAATGTCTGTGAAACTAATTTGGCCAAACCCAACCCACCGTCTATTGCCAAATACCGAGCTTTGAGATGCAAAATTGAGTATGTTGAGCCGAACACTGAAGAATTTTTGAGAGTAAGAGAAGAGGTGCTGCAGAATAATCACAGGTAGGAATAAAGGAGATAGGTGAGGGTCTGCTCTTTAACCTGCTTCAGATTCTGGTAGAGTAGATCTTCACACACCTAGAGCATTAATCCTCACTGCAGGGTAACTAATATCTGATGACAGATACTCACTTCTGTGTCTATAATAGGGTTCAGAGCTGTGTTCTGTGCTTAAACATTCCCCACTGTTCTAGTCCATTCCAAGTTCACCTACTGTTGCATAGAATTAAATTCTAAAAATTTAGATGAGAGAGTATTGGAGTTTGTTCACAAATGCAGTGTTTGAGTGCTGAAGGGTATTGCACAGGGAAATCCACTCAAATTAAGATTTTAAGATGAAGAAACATGTTTTGGATCTCTCTCTGAACCTGGCTGGCCTGCTGAGCAGCACAGAAGGTCAGCTGTGTATTACCTTCTTGACCTTGTCTCATCAGGGTATCGGCTTGGCAAGGCTGAGACTGTGTTTTCTTATTTCTGTTGCTGGTAGAGTACTTAGCACAGAGTATGTTTGTTGAATGAATACATGAATGTTGAATGAAGGAACATATTCAATTCATATATTCTGCATATTATATGTTTGATAAAATATGGTATATTTTGGATGATGTTTTATAACCTACTTTTAACACATTTTACTATAAGTTTTGTTTCACATCCTTACTTATTTTTAAGAGAGTATTTTTTAATGGCTGCATAGTATTTCCAAGAAATGTTACATTGTAAGTCATTAAATCAGTTCTCTAATAATGGACATTTGGGCAGTTTTGGGTTTTCTGCTGCTGCTGCTAACAATTTTTTATTGTGCTTTCAATTATGTAATCTCAAGGTTTTCTTCTAATTCTACAGTAAGAGTCCAGTGGACATCTTGCAGATATTTAGAGTTGGCAGAGTGAGTGAAACCACAGAGTTCCAGGGCCACCTTGGCAATGTCAGGCACTTGCTGCATGGGTCTCCTGTGCAGAGCTTCATGGGAATCCTGTCCCGGTAAGAGCGCACCATCTCTATTTTCCAGACTTTTCAGCTCACAGTTAGACTTTTTTTCTGTAGTACGTGGATCTATTCCATTAAAGTCAGCCAGCTTATTGAATTCCAGAGAAAATTGAACACTTTATAGTTAAGTATGTAATTTAAGTCATATGTTAATTATTATATATTTTAAAGTGCAGTGCATGGAAACAAATTGCTTCTTGAATAAAGGGGATTCTCTATATCCTGACTCTGCTCTGTATATCTAACTCAAAGATAGTCTAGAAATTAGAGCTCCCAGATGCCATGAATTATCTATTCAAAACATAGCTCTAATTTCTGTTAGCTTTGAATAGCACTTAATATTGGAGTTGAAACTGAAGTCACTAGGAGCAGGGGAAAGCATGGTTAAATCTGGATCTTAGTTAAATCCCCTACCAAAGACTTATAAACATACAGGCTCCACCTGGAAAAAGCTTTAATTGCTTCAGAAGAACCAAAGACAAGCTGATTTTGAAAGATACAGGTTTTCCTTGAATTGACCCATGCATTTTGTGCTATCACAATAAGAATACTAACAATACTAACAATGGACTTCCCTGGTGGCTCAGTGGTAAAGAATCTGCCTTCTAGTGCTGGAGACACGGGTTCAGTCCCTGATCTGGGAGGATTCCAGATGGTGCAGAGCCACTAAGCCCATGCACCACAGCCATTGAGCCTGTGCTCTAGAGCCCGGAAGCTGCAACTGCTGAAACCTGTCCACACCAAAGCCCATGCTCCACGACAAGAGAAGCCACCACAGTAAGAAGCCCGTGCACCACAACTAGAGAGTAGCCCATGCTCGCTGCAACTAGAGAAAGCCCATGAGCAGCAACGAAGACCCAGCACAGCCATAAATAAATAAGTAAATAAACCTACTAATGAGACTTTTTTTAAGAAAAGAAAAGCTGATTCTATAGCCCATATTTTTTTTTAATTTGAAATTACCAGGGTAATTCTGAAAAAGAAGGATAACCAGAGAGGATTAACCAGTCAGATGTTAAAAACATAAAGCTTTACTGAGTAAAACAATGAGGTGAGAAATAGATGAGGCAGCAAAATAAAAATCCACAAATAAATGCAAAAACGTAGGGGGTTTAATATATGATAAAATTAGCTTTTATCTCTATGGGAAAAGTTTTTCTTCAGTACCATATATGGATATAAATGGTTAACTGTCTGGAAAAAAAATATACAGTTGGATCCTTCATTCCTCGCAGAAACTCCACGTGGAGTGAAGATTTGAAAATTTAAAATAAAATGAAGCAATAAAAACAATCTTTGAGTAAGAAAGATTATTTTAAGTACATCGCAAAAGCCATTTTACAAAGTTAATTCTATTTCATAACACAGAACATGAACTTCAGATGTAATGAAAGGCAGGAGTCTCTCTTCTCCCACCTTCCCAGAGATAATCTGGTTTGTTTGATTGCAGAGAGTTCTAGAAAGCAGGAACCTGCAATGGGAGCACAGTCAGCCTTGCCCTCATGGCTGTTCTGCTGAGCTCTTCATGGGCCCAGCCTGAGGGTAGACAATGGCTAGCCAACCAGCCAGTTCAGATGGTGATGAGAAACGGCCTTGGCTGGGTCCATTTCAATGGCACCTGGAGTTCCTACTCTGAGGTTACTTTGAAATACATTTTTCTTTTCACTTCACACTAATTATTTATTTATTAACATTCAGTTGGTGTATGTTTTCCAGGTTTGTTGAGTTATGATTGACATAAAAATTGTATATCTTTAGGTTGTACATGATTTCTTAAAGTTGTACAGCGTGATAGTTTAAAATATTTATTATGAAAAGATCTCCATGATCAAGTTAATTAGCACATCTGTCACCTCACATGCTCATCTTTTCTTTTTCTTGTGGTGAGTACAGAAGATCTAATACTATCTTAGCAGACTTCCAGTGTACAGTATCATCACAAATAGTCACCACTCTGGGCACTGCATCTCCAGAGCATTTTCGTCTTGTAACTGGAAGTTTGTGATTTTTGACTAGCACCACTCCCTGTAGTTTCCCCCACCCCCAGCCCCTGGAAACTACAACTCTACTTTCTAGGTTTGAGTTCAACTTTTTCAGATTCCACATATGAGTGAAGTCTTGCAGTGTTTGTCTGTGTCTGGCTTGTTTCACAGAAGTCCTTAAATAGCTCCTTTCTTGGCCAGAATTATGAGGCTATAACGAAAGATCCCTTTTTTCTAGTAAATCACTATAATGTTCTTTTCCAGTGGGTTGCTTTTACCCAAAGTAGTTGAAGATCGTGGCGTGAAGAGAACAGACATTGGAAATCTTGGGAGTGGGATATATTTCAGTGATTCACTCAGGTCAGTACCTTATCTTTTTAATCACATCATACACACCTGTTACCAAGGAGACTTGACCGATACTTGCTACAAGTTTTCACCTGCCTTTCCTTGGTTAGGGTTTCTCACCAAGAACAGATAATTAAAGCAGCCAGTTTTCTCAGTATATTGTAGAAGCCTGTCTTGTGATGGATATTTGGGAAAATTATATTTGAAATCATCTTAGTGATTTTACCATCCTAACAGCTTTTACCTGTATTTACTCACTCAGTCTCACAGCAAACCCCTGATGTCAGGCCTTGTCACTCCCACCCCGATCACAGATGAGAACACTGGGACAGTGGGGGTGACTTGCCAAAAGCCACACAGAACCTTGTCTTCTCCAGAGCCGGTGGTCTTGATTTCTCCAGCACATGACCTTGCTCACAGACAGGGCCTGGAATAATATCTGAGTCTGTCTTCATTTCAGCCACAGCATATTGAACTTACTAAGCACCAGGTTAAGTGCTTCAAACACATTGTTTGATAACCTCACAGTGGTATTGGGAATCATTTTATGAAGATGAAACATGTCCATGGAGTTTAAGTAACTTATATTCAGGTCACAGAACTAAGAAAATGAAAGGTTCAGGCCCAGGACAGAGGATGATTATCCAGGAATTTAAGGAGTCCCCCCAAATCAATGAGAAGGAGTACCCAGTAAGCAAAGGGCAAAAGATATGAAGAGGAAACATGTATGGACACACTTGAAAAGATTCGGGATCAAGAACGTGCAAATCAAGCGAGAATGAGACCATTTCACACCTGTTATATCGACAGACACTTCAACACTTTTAGGTGTTAATGAGTCTCCCCTCCTGGGAAAGGGTCCCGTCATCTCCTGGAGCTGAGGAGCAGCTGTGATGGTGTGACTCAGGGGTTGGGGGGCAATGCACCCCATCCTGGCTGTACGTGGGGTCACCTGCGAGCTTTCAGACAGTGCTGGTGCAGAGTTCACCCAGATCAGCTCAGTCAGGGTCTCTGGGGCTGAGATTGGGCTCCCAGTAGTTTCTCTGCTCTGTGTGTGACTTTAACACACAATCTGGGCTGAGAATCACCACCCTAGTAAATACTGGTATATGTAGACAAGTAGGGATTGGACAGTGGGGTGGGTGTTGGCGCTGGTGTGGTCTGACGTCTCCAGGTGTGCATGTGTGCAGGTGGGTTAACCAGGTGCCCTCCAGCTGCGTGTATCGAGTGGATGAGCCTTAGGACCAGACCACAGAATGACTCTCTCCACATTACATTACTACTGAGGGGCACGTGCCTGTGTGCTGACACCGAGAAAGAAAGACAAGATAATGATGCTCTTTTTCCTGAGCTGGCAGCAGCTACGATAACCGTCTTATTATTATTCATGAGACTTAACATTTATAGAATAAATGCTTTCTTATGTACAAAGTATTTCCAAGTAAACACTTTTATATGTTAAAATATTTTTCAAAAGGCAAAAGCAGTCAGTTGAATTTAACCAAATTGAAGTCCTCAGTGGATATGGACAGTGGGGTTTTGGTGAGGAAGTGCAAACAGACCAGACTGCAGTGGGTTGAGAGCTGGTTTGCAGACAAGCCAGAGAGACAGTTGCTGATGGTGAGGGGCAAGGAGGGAGGAGGCGGGGCTGAGGGGAAGAAGAGATGAGCAGAAGGAGGGTGGGGTAGTCGGGGTCCTGTGTTTATAAATATGGGGCACCCATTAACACAAACAGTGCCCCCCAAGACCCCCAGCCTGAACTCTTGACTCAAAAGTTACTTTGTTAAAGCTGTTGGTTCCTAAGAAAGTTAAATGGAATCACTCGTTTGGGCATCACTTGATATTTTGTTTTTCCACTTGGATCCAGAAGGCTTCATGAGGATGCAACATTGTTTGTTCCTTGACCAGTTCTTACTTGACATTTCATGTTCTTTCTGAACTTTAGTGCCAGGAATTAATCCACTTTTTCTTGTTATCAGGTGGGCTTCTTTCTTCTCTTTCCTCAGTCTGTATATTTTAGTAGCTGATAAAGAGCTGCCTAGCACAGCAGAGGAGCAATAAATGTGTGTTTTACATAAAAATTTTAAATAAATAAGTAAATAGAGTTCTAAATGGAATTTTCAGAGATATTTCAGTAACTGTAAAATTTGGAATATTCTACCAGCAAAGTCGTTTGGATTGTAGCTTTTCTACATGTATAAAATAGTGTTGCCATATAACTGTAAAGTAAAACTCATATGTGCTTACATCCTGTGACGTGCAGTACGAGCATCAAGTACTCACACCCTGGACAGACAGATGGTGCCCGACTCCTGCTTGTCTGTGACGTCGCCCTCGGCAGGTGCATGGACCTGCACGAGCGAGACTTCTCCCTGACGGAGGCGCCGCCCAAGTACGACAGCGTCCATGGGGTGCGGGGAACTGATACGGTCAGCTCGGACTTTGAGGTATTTCTATTGAGGCAGACAGACGGGCTCCTGTTTTTATCAAATATGTTTAAATAATTCCCGAATAGCTATTGTCTGAATTCAGCAGTTTCTAAATTAACAAACATGAAATTCTGCTTTTATGAAAACATTTGCCAATAAAGTTTCTTTTCCTTTATTATTAAACTTTTGTTTTCTTTAGGATGACGAATTTGTTGTATACAAAACCAATCAGGTTAAAATGAAATATATTGTTAAATTTTCTGTTCCCGGAGATGAAATAAAGGACTTTCATCCTTGTGATAATACGGAATTAGAGGAATACAGACCTGAGTTTTCAGATTTTTCAACAGTTGAAGGTAGGATGGTTTTTTTGACTGCTGTTCTCTGTGATGTTTATAGAACTTAAACATTGTATTTTCAGTGAAATTTATATTCATGTTTGGTAACTATATCTCTGATTTCTTACATAAATACTTCATTTCCTTTTTTATTTTGTAAAAACAAAATCCGGGGTAATGAGAGAATGGGTGATGTCAGAGCCCCCTGTTACTTCATTAACGCACTGAGGCTGAGTTACCTACCGCCCCCCGAACCAATTCCAGGTGTCACAGTGCAGAAGACACAGCCTTTGAGTTCGGTAGCTTGCCAGTTACCAGGCTGTGCAACCTCAGACAAACCTCATAACTTTTCTGGGCTCAGCTTCTCCCCTGTGGGAATGAGAGCAACACCTGCATTACGTGAAGGGGCTACAAAGTTGCTGCAGCTTGTGTGTCAGCAGAAGGTGACCACTTCTCAGAAGATTGTAAATTCAAACTAGTATCGTATTAGTTGATAGCATTTAAAAACACATCAGCATTTTAAACTATGATCAAATTATTTTTTATCAGAAATAGTGGCTTCATGTAGATCACGACCCTTGTTTTCTGCTGGGAGTCATTAAGTGTGCATCTCGTGAGAGTGCGTCTACCTCTCTAGCCCAGTCCGGCACCTTCCCCATGTGACTCATGAGGACACAGGCTTCCTGGAACTGAAGTCTAAGAGACCTCCTGTCACTGCAGCTCCATGGCACAGTGACTGCGCTGACTGAGCAGGGGGTGCAGAAACCCAGATTCATACTTGAGATATACTTAATAGGTGTTCTGAAGACCTGTTTGTACTTGTATATGTTTAAACTTTGAATTTGCGAGATGATGCTGCATAGTAAGTAGACTAAAAAAGGCAGCATTCCCGTTGGGAATGCTTCCCTCACCCCATCTCATGTGGGTTAACTTTTCAGAAATGGTGACTGAAAATCATAAAATACTATTTGTCCACTTACCCTAAAATGTAAGGTTTGAAGGGAAGGGGATGGAATAAAGGTCAAGGTGACAGAAACAGACAGTGGAGGGAAGGCTTTCAAAGCTGATATGAACGTTTCTGACTTGCAGATTACCAGCTTCCAGGCAGCACGCCTTTCCCCAACATCAAGGCCGGCCTCCAAGACACCTCTGGGAATTCAGTTCCTCTGGAGGACGTTCACATCAAGGGGAAAATAATAGACTTTGTAGCCCAGGTATGTTCTTTGTGATTTTGTGATATTTAAACTAAATAAATGTAAATCATACACAAGAATTGGATTACAGTTGCATGAATTAAACACATACATTTCTAAAATTTGTTTGTTCATTGAGCACCCAGTGTATGCCTGCAGCTGTCCTAAGCTAGATGAACCACAAGCAGCAGCCTAAGGAAAGCCTGCGTGGTAGAGCAGGACCAGGCAGTGCACTCGGGAAATAAATATGTAACATGGGACTGCTGGAGAGAAAACCAGGGCAGATAGGAGGGGATGGACTGGTGAACACAGTGGCCAACAAGGCCGCCTGAGAATGGACGTCTGAGGTACCTATTCCAGGTGGTGGAAGGGCATGTGCAAAGGCCCTGAGGCAGGAGTGCACCTGACATGGGGTGCACCGAGGATCAGGGCAAAGAGGGGGTGGGGGAGCACTGAGGAGCAGTGGGGGCACCAAGGAGCAGGCTGGGAGGGACACTGAGGATCAGCATGGGGGGTAGGGAACCCTGAGGAGCAGCATGAGGGAGCCATGGTTGGAAGTGTGTAAGGAGGCAGCAAGCAGTCCTGTCAGGCACAGAGGGACACGCAGAGTGAGCAGGAAGCCTTTAGAAGACGTTTGCAGTGCAGTGATCTGTCAGAGCTGTGTTCTCACGGGATCACTCTGGCCCCTACCCTCCTCCCCAAGTTGAGGACAGGATGACCAGCTAGGAGACACAGTTCTATCTAGGAACACACCGTGCAGGGAAGTGGGCTGGGAGCAAGGCCTGCAGGAGGAGGGAGTCGGACCAGCGGGAGAGACTGGCTGTGGTCCTTCAGAGGGACGTGGGGCTGGGGAAGGCAGGTGTGGGGCCGGGAAGAGCCTGCCTGCCACTCCTGAGGCTCCACCCCATCCTGTGCTGACCCACCCCCACAGCCCTGAAGCCGATGGGGGCACCGTGTCCAGCTGTGGTAAGGACCCAGGTGTGGGCTCCAGGCAGGGCACTACAGGCGCTCCTCTCTGTGGGGCCGTGTAGAAGCTGTGAGTACATGACTGCCATTTCCTGTGACTCAGGCTTCACCTGCATGTCAGTTCTTCCCAGACTCCACAGGGTGAACGCTACTTGTACCGTTGTTTGAATGAGGAGGCACTGAACAATGTGATGAAGACCAGTCTGAGCTCGTCATTCCGACTGGATAGTCTGGGTTGGATTAAGTTGTGGAGGGACTGGTGTTGACTGCAGCGGAGCCCTGCGGTTTGAGAGCCCAGTTTGGAGTTCATGCTCATCCTTCTCCAGCCTGGTTGTGCGGTGGTTTCTTGGGTGTAAATGAGACTGTAACGCTGGGCTGCCCGTCAGTGGTGGCCGTTTTGCGATGGTTTCCCCAGGTGCAGATGAGACTGCAATGCTGGGCTGCCCGTCGGTGGTGCCTATTCCCCGTAGTGAACGTGAGGGCCCTGGTGCACACAAGTGTTGCAGGAGCAGCCTGTGTCCTCCGTGTGTCACTGTGGATTAGACACTGTTTGATGCGGCTTTTCCATGTAGAAGTTTGTCCCACACATAACTCATGGTGCAGCCTGAACCTTCCTCTCATTTCTAGATAGCTGGCCTGTTGTTTGACTTGAGTCTCCACACAGGCCAGCAGCAGGGTACTTGGCTGTACGTGGCCCACTCTGGACTTCTTGGAGTGAGCTTAATGTTTTCAGTTTAACAACTAAACTGAATTAAAATGCTGATTGCATTTGAAGGAGGAAGATTAAGATGTCAAAAATGGGTACAGTTTATTAGTTTCTATTGCAAGTCCTGGTAAAAATCCTCCATCATCTTTACCTAAAATTTCTTTCCTTGGTGCCAGTGCATCATTAAAGGCAGTGAGTTGGATGGGGTCCTGACCTCTGGGGCCTCACATGCACAGCAATTTCCATTAATAGCTGTTCCTGCAAACGTCGTTCATGCGGTTTCATTAAATATATGGGTTTTTCTTCTTCAGGTTGTTGTTTTTCAAACATACACAAACCAAAGTCATGTGCCCATTGAGGCAAAATATGTTTTTCCTTTGGACGACAAGGCAGCTGTGTGTGGTTTTGAGGCTTTCATCAATGGGAAGCACGTGGTGGGAGAGGTAAGGGAGAACCCCGACTGCTCTGTGGGATGGGCCATCCTGAGTCCCTTAGCTTCGGGCTGAGTAGCAGCCTGGTCATAAAACAGGATGTTCCTGGAAGAGTCAGGCCCTTGTACAGCCAGCCTCCATTCAGACATCTGGTGTCCCTCCCTGGTTAGCTAGCCTCTGTTCCTGCCTGTCCAGATTCCTTGTCCAGACACTTCAACTAACAGTGATTTCTGTATCAAAAGTTTGAGAGAAAAAAAAAAAAAAGTTTGAGAGACACATTGGAAAATTGGTGAAGCCCTTTATGTATTTTTGCAAAAGTACTGATCCTATGTACCCTGCTATAAAAGCAAACTGAAGTGAAGAAAAATTTGTTCAGAAGAAGTATGGGTTGATTAATTCTTTGTTTATTATAAGAGTTAGTCCACAGTTGCAAAACTAAATCACATTTTATCAAATTTAAGACGAACTTAATTTTTTATTTATTCAGAGTAAAGCTCCAAACTTCCTTTTCACTATCAACTCTCAAATATTTTGGACCCAGCTTTTAAAGAGCATCCTCTTCAATTGGCCTTTTCTGATTCAAATTCTTATTAGATAAGTACATTTTTATGATCACTGTATGTAAGTTTTCATTCATCTTAGATGCTTAGCTTTCTGTTTTTGCCTGGGTTTTAATAAATGTTGATGACATTTTCCTTATTAAAGTCTGAAGTCACTGTTCATATCATGACTAGTAGTACAACATTGTCTTTTTCAGATTAAAGAGAAGGAAGTGGCCCAGCAAGAGTACCGAGTGGCCATCAGTCAAGGCCACGGCGCCTACCTGATGGATCAGGATGCACCTGTAAGACTTGATGTTCATCCAAGTCATTCCCACATGCTTGCTAGAAAGGGGAGAGCAGGTGGAAATTGATTTAGAATATGAAATTCTAAACTTCACTAGAAAGTGAAATCATTTTTGCTGGTTTAGGCCCTGGAGTTTCATGTAGTTGGGAAGGGAGGTTGGGCTAGTGAGTCCCATGTGACTTGTTTAGATAAAGAAAGAAATGGCCAGGATCACCCAGCGGATCCTAAGAGCCATTTCTGTGCTTGGGAACTGCATCCCCCAGACGTAACAACAGAAAGAAACCATGTGGGCACATATTTTCCATCTTCCCATAGAAAGGTAAGATATTTTAAGTATGCCTTAGGTAGCTGCTGGGCCACATGCAGCCACTCCAGTGTAAACACGTCAGTCGTTTCTAAAGACAGGCCATGTGCTTCAGACACACCTCTGAGGAGGACTCATCGCCAGAAGACTATCAAAATGTGATGTTTGGAGCAGGCAGTTATTAAAATTACAATGGAGTTAAGGAATAAATCTGCAGAATGGGGATAAACAAGAAGAGGTGATTGTCCCACAGGGAGCTCGCTGCCCCTGCGCTCAAGTGCTGGGTCCCCTGGGGTCCCCACAGGAGCATGGTGCCATTACACAGGCCCCTAGTGCTCTTTACGCAGGTGGAGGCCAAGCTTGGAATCCCAGTGTTTAAGCGGTGAAGTGACAGGAGAGCTTAGATAAAAAATTAATGGAAAAACAAAGAGAAAATTTGAGTGCCAAAAGCAAGGCTGGAAACGGTGCCCAGCCTCTGTGGAGAAGCCCCGCAGGAGTTCGACCCCTGTATTGGGAGGCTGAGGTGCCCTAACCATGGGTCCCCTCTTCCTCTGAGGGATTCAGCTGAAATTCAGTTCACCTGGCTGCCTGGCAGCTCGGCCTTCCTTTGGGTTTGGGACAAGTTAGGATTCTGTAGGTGACCCGGGTGACACCACATAGGTGACAGCTGGCACCCATCTGGACCCTGTATCGGCAGTGCCACCATACAGCTCCGGTGGCGCCTCTCCAGGAAGCCCCAGCCTCCATACCCTTCCCTTGAGGTCGAGCACTGCTGCTGTGTGGTAAGCCTATCTTCGTTGTTAAGCCCCACCTTGATGTCAAAGGCAACAACAATTGACTCCTCAAATCCATATTAATCGTGCTATCATATACCCCTAATCTAAGCACACTAAGTTTTCCCAGCAGCGCTGTTGAGTGAAACAGAGCACAGGCTTGGCCATGTCAGGAGACACCCAGCATGGGTTCAGAGGAGATGATCCAGCCTCTTTCTGACCTCACTAGGCATGAAGTTGTTTACGCAATGATTGGCAATACCCACTAAAAGAAAGCAAAGCAATTATTCTGAAAAGTAAGATGATGAATTTTCTAGAAAAGAGTTAAATGAGGGCCAATCTTGGTGTGACAGGCTCCAGCTCCATAGCCAGCAGGAGTCTGCTGGCACACTGTGTCTGCAGAGAGGCCTTGGGGTTTGGGGGGTGGTCTCTAGGGAGGGGCGGGCAGGTGTCCTGGGCAGAGCCCTGGGGCCACAGAGAGGCCATAGGGTTGCAGCATGGGGTCGGGTCTCCACTGGAGCAGAGGCCACTGGGTGCAGCCCCTCTGACCCCACACCACTGGGGAAGGGCCCTGGGTTCTCCTTCCGCACAACCAGTGCTGGTCTGGAGGCCACATCCCTTTCTCTGAGGAGGAAGCAGGCAAGTTGTGATTAGACCATTTATGTAACAGGAGGGGATCGCCCCCAGGATGGAGATGCTTCTGAGACACAGGCTAAGTCATATACTTCCGTTTCAGGACATCTTCACCGTCAGTGTCGGAAACTTACCCCCGAAGGCTAAGGTCCTGGTCAAAATCACCTACATCACGGAGCTGAGCGTCCAGGGTGCCTGTGCAGTCTTCTTCCTACCGGCCACTGTGGCGCCCTGGCAGCAGGACAGGGCTCTAAGGGAGAACCTTCAGGTCCGTTTGGCGACAGCAGCTTTGTTGTCATTTATGCAGAGGGAAGAAACAGCATCTAAATAACTTAACCTTTGAGGCATAGAGTCAACTGTAGTGACATTTAGGGATTTAGACACATGTAAGATGAAGAGAATAAACACAGATATGCTCAATGGCATCCTGTTTTTATTCTGTTCAGTCTCTTTAAATTCTGTGTTGGTACTGTGTGCTCATTATCAAGAATATCAATAAGCATGAATAACGCCAATAAGCCAAAGAGGAAACTTTAAACCATCCTTAATTCTGTCACCGGAGATGCCACCAAAGCTGCTGTTGCTGCTTTTCGTACAGTGTTCAGATTCCCTGCTTTGTGTGCACCTGTATAAATTGTGTACTTGTGTGTGTGTGGATTCTTGTGGTGAAACTAAGCAGATACTTAGTTGTGCATGTGTATTTTTCTTTTCACAGGATACAGTGGAGAAGATTTGTATAAAGGAAATAGGAACAAAGCAAAGGTTAGTACCTAAAATACAAAACCTGTCAATCATTCAGTGAACCTTCATACAGAAGAGCTGCATGTAGTTGGTCAGTAATTGGGATGTTGGACTGAGCCACCTCTCTGTTTACTTTGGTAGCTTTTCTCTGAGCATGTCTATCGAGATGCCACACATGATTGAATTCATCTTCAGTGACACACACGACCTGAGAAAAAAGGTTAGTAGGTCTTTGCTTTCACTTAAGAACTCGTATTTTAACATCAGTTTTCCAAAGCAATACATGCATGTGGTTTTAAGTTAAATTACACCAAATTACATCAGCTTATAATCAGGAGTAGCAGCTGGTCCTGCCCTGCCCCTCCCCACACCACCGTCCAGGGACAGAGACCAACTTTACATGGTTTAGCTCTTTTCTGGAGAAGGCAATGGCAACGCACTCTAGTACTCTTGCCTGGAAAATCCCACAGACGGAGGGAGGAGCCTGGTAAGCTACAGTCCATGGGGTCGCTAGGGGTCAGACACAACTGAGTGACTTCACTTTCACTTTTCACTTGCATGCATTGGAGAAGAAAATGACAACCCACTCCAGTGTTCTTGCCTGGAGAATCCCAGGGACGGGGGAGCCTGGTCGGCTGCCGTCTGTGGGGTCACACAGAGTCGAACACGACTGAAGCAACTTAGCAGCAGCAGCAGCTCTTTTCTGGTGGCTTCCAAAGATTTAATTAAATTTTTTACTGTTTGTTCTTGTTTCAGAAGAACGAACATCTGTTTCAGAAGTTATCTTTTTTTTTCCCCCATGTGTGCTTCTGTTTATTTACATTATGGCCATTATGCATGTGCACGTGTTAAGTCTCTTCAGTCGTGTCCAACTTTTTGCGACCCTATAGACTGTAGCCCACCAGGCTTTGTCTGTCCATGGGATTCTCCAGGCAAGAGTACTGGAGTGGGTTACCATGCCCTCTTCCAGGGGGTCTTTCTGACCCAGGGATCGAGACCCTGCATCTCTTATGTCTCCAGTAATTGACAGGCAGGTTCTTTACCACTAGTACCGCCTGGGACACTCCTATGGCCATTATATTGAACATCAGTTTTTACATTTGCTTTTCTCACTCAACTTTGTATTATAAATATTTTTGCAAGTATTCAAATTATTCTGAGATACAGCTTTTTATAAGCAACTATCCATTGTGACTATATAAGAATCTATTTATCATTACCTCTCGTTAAGTTTTTAGGTTCTTATTTTGTGATTGTTGATTTTAAAAAAGCTCTCCAGTGTCTATCTGCTTGTCTTCTCTGGTCTCCATTCCTTCTTGCTGGAGAATCTTTCTCTGTCTAGTCTTTTCTTCTTAAGGCTACCAGAGGTATCTTTTCTCTTTCTGTTATGGCAGTTGAAGATGGAACCCTCTTGCCTTCCTCTCACCTCAGTGCACATGTTCCTAACCCACTTGCTCCAATAGTCATAGTATGGTTTTTGGTTAAATCAATCTGCTGCTATTATTTAGTCACTAAGTCCTGTCCAACTCTTTGCAACCTTGTAGACTGTAGTCCTCCAGGCTCCTCTGTCCATGGAATTCTCCAGGCAAGAATCTGGAGTGGGTTGCCCTTTTCTCCTCCAGGGGACCCCCAACCCAGGGATCAAACCCACATCTCCTGCTTGGCAGGCAGATTCTTTACAGCTGTGCCATCTGGTAAGCCTGGTTAAATCAATAGTAAATGTTTAAGTTATTATGAGTACATAAATGATAACTATACTGAGCCAAGAAATGTATTATGATGGATTTTTTTTGTTTTTACTTCTTTATATAATATTTATTGGGAGGGAAAAAAAATTGCCATTTTATTCGTCTTTCATTTGTTCTAAGCTGTCATGTAAAGCCCGTCTGGGGCTGTTTTTGCTGTCTCAGTGAGTCAGCGACTCCTCTTCCCTGACCCTGCCTGCTCCCCTGGGGCTGCTCTGCACCAGGCTTTTCCTCTTTAGTTTCCACCACCTGACAGAGCACAGCCTCCTTTACAACCTGAATGTCTGAAAACATCCTCTTCTGCGTGCTCCCTTCCCACTGGGTAGGTGATCCCACTCAGAACCTTGAAAAATTGTCATCCCTCCCCCAGCGTTACTTCTGAGAGGTTAAACCTTTTTATCCTCTGTTCTTGATAGGCGGTCATTTTGTTTTTGAGCCCTGCAAGAATTTCATGTCTTCTCTTTATCTCTGATGTTCTAAAAGTTCATTAGAGCCTGGCATTCATTCATCATACATGTAATTCATGGCCTTTAGTTCTGGAGGATCTTCTTATATTTTAATAAACAAATGTCCATCTCCCCTTCACCTCTCAGTGACTTTCAGTCAGACGTCCCTGAATTGAGCCCCTTGTCTTCTTACATTTTCTCTCCTGTTGTCTGTTTCCTTGTCCTTTCATCCTGCTTTCTGGGTGATTTTCTCAATTGTAAATTCCAACCATTTTACTGAAATTTTAATTCTCTCTCTCTCTTTTTTTTTTGGCAAGAGCTCTTTTCTGTAAGTATTCTATTTTTTTCTGGCTTTTTGCTCAGTTGGCCTCCATTTTCATGTTAAAGGCTTTTCCTCCAGCATCTGGGTGGCCTCTCTCTATGTTTGTCCTCAGAAAGATGCTGTGTGGTAAGTGGGGTGAGTGGGCCCCCGGGCCTGCGCTGGAGGCTGGTGGCAGCTGGTCCACTGTGTGGGGGTCAGTGTATTGTATGTTTTCATCCTTGGCATGGTTGTGCAGAGTACCTCAAGGATGTTCACAGGTATGACTGGGGATGCCAGCCTTCACTTCACTGCCCTCTGTCTGTGCTTCATTATACTTAGAACTCCCGAGTCTGGACTCTACTTGGTTGAATTTCTCTAAGTAATCTTCAGTTTCCATTAGTGAGAGAACAGGTGTCAGCTGCTTGCTACCAAGGGCAGGGAGGGGACCTGGGCTGACAGCTCAGGGCATGATCTGCTCCCCAGTGTCTCCAAGGGGTCCTTCCCAGGGAGCTTTAGGCCCTGAGCCCACAGCTCACGGCCGCCCCACCTTGGGGCTCAGGCAGTGGCTTCCTCTCCTCTGGCTGAATCACTTAACACAGCTCTGTCAGCTCTCCATCTTCTTCTTGGAATTTGCTGGCATCTTCTCTGCTTTTATCTTTGTTCCCATTTTCAATGTCTTTATGCCCTTTTTATTGTAGGGAGTTTTGGGATCTTGCTAGGGAATAGAGTTGTCTGTGTGCTCATTCGTGTCTGACTGTTTGCAACCCCATGAACTGTAGCCCGTTAGGCTCTTCTGTCAGTGGGATTCTCCAGGCAAGAATACTGAAGTGGGCTGCCATTCCCTTCTCCAGGGAATCTTCCCGACCCAGAGATTGAACCTGTGTCACTTGCATCTCCTGCATTAGCAGGAAGATTCTTTACCACTACACCACCTGGGAAGCGAGGGAATAAAGTTAAACACATGTAAATAATACATACTGAACAAGTACCCCTTGACATCAGAGAGCTTTTGCTGTGTAACAAACAATCCCAACATTTTGTGGATTAAAACAATAAACATTTGTTGTGTCTCAAGCTTTCCTTCTATTGCTGGGGACAGAATGGACTGAGACAGGTGGCTGGTGGCCTGGTGCCAGCCAGGGTGCTGGCCCTGGTCTCTCACCTGCCATAGGTTAGCTCAGAGCTCAGCACAGCAGAGGAGGGCAGCCCATTCCACAAACACAGGACAAGCCCCTGCCTGCATTCCATCCGCCAGCATCACCTTGGCCACAGCACATTCAAGGGCAGAAAAATGAGCATGACCTCCTGAGAGGAGAAGCTGCAGAGTTTTACTACAGAGGGCAGGCCCAGAAATCTACCACACCACCTTTGTCACTCAAAACCTCCCCTCTGTATTTTCAGAAGGTATTTTATATTTAAGAAAATATTATTTTACAGTAAAGGCATAATTCTAAAATTCCCATTGGGTTTTCCTTTTTACTATTCTGTGTTATAATTATCTTCTGCATCCAGATAATGGGATACACAGACCAATCACCTTTGGGTCCAGGGTCTGAGACTGTCTCCAGTGGGCTAAGTTTGCTTGTGTGTATCCACAGTAGATGGAGAAGGAAACGGCAATCCACTCCAGTATTCTTGCCTGGAAAATTCCATGGATAGAGGAGCCTGGTGGGCTACAGTCCATGGGATTGCCAAGAGTCGACCACAACTGAGCAACTGAGCACATGCACCTTAGCACCAAGAGGATAAAAATGTGATCTGGTCACACTTGTAAAACCTACAGTTCACAACTTGGGGATCTGTTGACACGTTGTTGATTTTTAATAGAGTTATGTAAATCATGCACGGATTTGCTACTTGATAGTATTGTGTAATTCGCTTATTTACTTTGTTCTCACGGTTGTTTATTTTGCAGAGAACAGACTGCAAAGCTGTGATTAGTACTGTGGAAGGCAGCTCCTTAGACGGCAATGGATTTTCTCTCCTCATCGGTTTGGTTGATGTGTATCTCCCAAGAATGTGGGTTGAAAAGCATCCAGAAAAAGAAAGCGAGGTATAGTCCTTCTTACTTAAAAGTAGGAGATACTGTTGAAAAAGTATTTTAGAATAGATCATTTTAATTTGGAAATGATTGATAGTCTTGAAAAGCTAGCGTTACAAAAAGAGCTCTCACCACCCCAAGATTTTACAATTAAAAATATTCGTGATAGAGGAGATTTCCCTGGCAGTCCAATGTTTCCACAGCAGATGTTGCAGGTTTGATCTCTGGTTGGGATGCTCACATGTGAGAGGCACAACTGAAAAATACTTATGACATCAAGAAAGAAAAATTTTTGTAGTTTCAAGCAAAACCCCCATGTGGCATATTTCCCATAAAATTTTCATTTTTACCTTTGTTGTTTAGTAGCTAAGTTGGGTTTGACTCTTTTGCAACCCTATGAACTGTAGCCCACCAGGCTCCTCCATCCATGGGATTTTCCAGGCAAGAGTACTGGAGCTGGCTGCCATTTTCTTCCTCAGGGGATCTTCCCAACATAGGAATTGAACCCATCTCTTGTGTCTCCTGCATTAGCAGGCAGATTCCTTACCACTGCACCACCTGGGAAGCAATTTTTACTTTAATAGTGTTTGTTACACAGTTGTGTCTGACTCTTTACGACCCTTTGGATTGTAGCCAGCCAGGGTCCTCTGTCCATGAGATTCTCCAGGCCAGAATACTGGAGTGGATTGCCATTCCCTTCTCCAGGGGATCTTCCTGACCCAGGGATCAAACTTGGGTCTCTGGATAAAGGCATATTCTTTACTGTCTGAGCCACCAGGGAAGCCCGAATACTTTTTTTCTTACCTTAATCCCTACCAAAAAGAAAATGTGCCTTCATATATTACATTGGTTAGTCTGTATACTTTTTACAGCTTTTAAAACGTTGATACTGTAAAAAGATACAAAATTATTTATGGCTGTTAGACCATATTTTGTGGCTATTATAAACAATCTCTTCTAATTAAAATAAAAATTGAGAGCAACATCAGCAAGATGGTCAAATAAGACATCCTTTGCATGTACCCTATACAAATGGGCAAACAGGTTCATGAAAAATTGTTCAGCACCACTAATTGTCGAGGAAATGCAAATGAAGACCACAAAGAGGTATCACCTCACACCTGTTAGAACGACTATTTTCAAAAAGACAAGATAAGTATGGGCAAGGAAGTGGAGGAAAGGGAACACTCCAACATTGTTTATGGGAATGTAAACCGGTGTAGCTGCTATGAGGAATAGTGTGAAGGATCCTCAAAAAATAGAACTACTAGGACTTCACTGATGGTCCAGTGGTTAAGAATCCACCTGCCACTGCAGGAGACACAGGTTTGATTCCCGGTCCGGGAAGATCACACATGCTGCAGAGCAGTTAAACTCATGCTCCACAAATACTGAACCTGTGCTCTAGAGCCTGGGAGCCACAACTCCGGATGCTCAAGTGCCCTGGAGCCCGTGCTCCCATCTCTTCAATGAGAAGCCCAAGCACCACAACTAGAGAGTAGAGCCTGCTCACCACAGCTAGAGAAAGCCATGTGCAGCAACCAAGATCCAACACAGCCAAAAGTAAATAATAAATAAACATTAAAAAATAGAACTACTGTATAACCCTGCAATCCCCTATCTTGGTATGTTTCAAAGGAAATGAAATTACTGTCTCAAATACTCACACCCCAGTGTTCATTCCTGCATTATTTATAATAAGACATGGAAATAACCTAAGTGTCTTTTGATGAATGAATGGATAAAGAAAATTGAATATATACACATATGTGTAATACATGCAACACATAGGTAATATATGTTACCTAGACATACAGTAGATTATTACTCAGCCATAAAAAATAAAGAAATCCTGCCATTTGCAACAACACAGATAGACCTTGAGAATATCATGCTAAGTGAAATAAGTCAGACAGAAAAATATAAATACTGTTTACTATCGTTTACATGTGGTGTCTAGAAAAAGCAGAGCTCACAGAAACAGAGGGTAGAATGTTGGTTGTTACCAGGGCTCAAGGGTGAGGGGAACAGAAATAAGGTGGTGTGGGTCCAAGGATACTAATGTCTAGGTGTAGAACAAATAATTTCTGGGGATCAAATATGTAGGATGATGACTGTAGTTAAGCATACTGTGTTGTGTATTTGAAGGTTGCTAAGAGACTAAATCTTAGATGTTCTTGCTAGCTAACCTTATTGTGGTAGTCATTTCACAGTACTATGTGCCAGATGATTGCAGTATAAATCTTGAACTTACACGATGCTGTATATAAATCGTGTCCAGTAAATCTAGGGGAAAATTTTAATGGAAACTAATAGTAGTTCTATTTTGAGTATTGGTTGATTATAAGATAAAAGGTCAGTGTGTGCATTTCAGTCATCACCACACTGGCAGAGAGTGGGACATATTCATTATTCATTCATCCTGAAGATACTTTTGATATCACAGCAGTGTTCAGATATTAATTCTGTATTAGTTCTGAACCTCTCAAGGGTTTATGAGGTTCATGTTGGGAATCTCAGCTCTGACATTCTGCTTTTTATTTGATCTCCTTTAGGCCATCTCATTGTTGAATAAATCTTATTCTTTTTGTTTTTATAGTATTATTTTACCTGATTAGAAAGTTTTCAGATTTTACAAGTAAATCTTTTCCAATAAAAATTACACATTGATGCCAAATGTTGCAAATCCTAGGTACATGTTTTTCTTGTTTATACCTTAGAGGGTTTTGTGAGATACTAGGCCTGTGCAGACTCAAGGGTCTTTGAAGTGCCATAGGTGAGTATGGTTTAAAGGGGCAGGGTAAGTTGCTGAACCCTGTAAGTAGCAAGAATTAGTACCTTTTCATTCTTCTTGCCTGTAATGTGGGTTGTACACTGGGTATGCTCCTGATGACGTGCACACTCCTATGTACATTAGTATAGGGTGTTTCTCCCTTTGGAGGCTTAGAGGATTTTTTTTTTTTTTTTGCCAGCCATTCCCACTGACAAGTGGCACATTGCCACGAGGGTCTGAGAAATAGTGAGAAGTCATGGGCCTGAGCCCACAGAGCCTCATTGTTTAGGTTGGTCACTCTCAGTGCTTTGTAACTCTGTCTCAACTACGAGTCTATCATTTAGAAAACCTGTGGCGTGGGTTTTAGAGTGAAGTTCTGGATCTCTGGGTACATGTTAATAACCAGACGAACTCAAGTGATAAGAAGCACCAGCCTAGCTCCTGTTTTCTCCTTTTAGGCCTGCATGCTTGTGTTTCAACCAAATCTTGATACTATCGTCCCTGACGAAGCTAAGAGGAGTGAAGTGATTATTTGTCTTGATTGCTCCAATTCCATGGAGGGCGAGACATTCCTGCAAGCCAAGCAGATTGCCTTGCACGCACTGTCCTGTGTGGGAAAGGAGCAGAAGGTGAACGTTGTCAAGTTCGGCACAGGTAAGTGCTCCGCCCTGCGCCTCCTCCAGAGCATCAGCACATTGATGGGAAGGGGTGACTGTAACCTGTCTGTGGAGTGAGAGGCAGCACAGCAAGGTTCAAGAGCAAGAACTCTGGAGACAAGTCCCCGGCTTGTATCCCAGCTCTGCACCTGAGCCCTGGGTGTGGCCTTATGCAGCTTACTGGAACTTGGTTCTCTCATCTGTAAGAGGAGAGAAATAATCCCTCCTCATAGTGCTGTTGTGAGGGTTGAGCTCATGTATTTAAAGGCCTTTAAACAATACCTATCATATAGAAAACGCCAGATGAGTATTACTGTTGTTATTGTTACCAGTTGAACTGAGTGTGAGACCCTTGGTCTAATGAGTTCAAGGGTCCAAGGATCAGGACAGAACCTCTGAAATCAGTAAGATGGTAGAGGAGCTGTAAGGAACTGTCTTAGGAGGCACCAGACAAGCCCCACTGAAGAAAGGACTGTCCCCTCCAGGTGGGGTCCAGGGGCCTCTCAGCCCCTCGGAAGGAGCAGTGTGGGGTGAGGGGACAGCCACACCCTGCTGATTCTTATTTACTGTGCCGTTTGGTGGAAGAGGCAGCCCCTTCATGAAGGAGGAAGGAGCCAGGGTCTGCTGCTGCTGATGGGGAGAGGTCAGATGAGCAAGGACATGCTGAGGGCCAGAGGGCGGTGTGGCCTGCTGCCTGGGCTGTCCCCATGTCATGTGTCTTCCTCTGCACGTAGTTGGCTAAGGAGCAGACTCCCCATGTGCAGGCTGATCCAGGTCATTTTTGCTCAGTCAAGTGCGTTGTTTGAATGCAGTGAAGTTTTTTTATGTATTAAAATTACCAACCATTATTGTTTGTTAGTGGTCAAAAAGTGAATATTTAATGGCAACATCTTACACCAGTCTTATCACACAGGTTACCAGGAATTATTTTCATATCCTAAGTGCATCATGAGCAATAAGACGCCCACAGAGTTCATCACGGTGAGTACCAGTAGCTGCCTTTGTCCTCTGTCTTCTCTCCGTCAGATTCAGTGGTTCTGCCAGGTCTTTCTCCCCAAGAAGCCCTAGTCCTTCCATTTCTTTACTCAGATGGGCTCTTTTAGTTCATTAATAAAAGTGATAAGAACTCATTAAGAAAATGGAAAATTAAAAAAGAAAGAAAAAATCATTCACAGTCCCACCATCTGAATACAATAGCATTAACAGTTTTGAATGTTTTACTGTCCCCTTTCTTTCTTTCTTTCTTTTTTAAATTGAGCAAACTAGGAATGACCAGTTGTGTCCTCAGTCCAAACTGGATGGCAGTCCCAGGGGTGTTTTGATGTAATAGTTCTTTGAAAACCATAAAAAAAACAAAGAAACACCAAGTAATAATAATGTAGGTACTGTGTGACATGAAATAAACTAAAAGGATAGCTGTTCCACAAATGAATCACTAGGAAAGAACTTCCTTTTGGTGACAATAATCCTCACTAAGGGGTGTGCTTCAGTAAGTGATTACAGCTGGTGGTGAAGACACCCCAAAAGGAGTAAATGATATTTTGCTTCATTTCCTCCAGTCTGCTACACCTACCATGGGAAACACAGATTTCTGGAAGACACTTCGATACTTAAGTTTGCTGAGCCCTGCTCACGTGTTACGGAACATCCTCCTTATATCCGACGGGCACCTCCAGAACGAGAGCCTGACCTTGCAACTCGTAAGAAGAAGCGTGCCGCACACCAGGCTGTTCTCCTGTGGAGTCAGGTGAGCACAGGTGGACCGGTCCCACGGGGCAAGTCAGCAGGCAGGAGCTGCTTGGTGCAGAGGGGCCGGCTCTGGGCTCTTGGCCCCGGCCGCTGCCTGGGTCTCGGAGCCTGAGCAGCCACAGGTTAGCTGTGACTCTTCTAGACCTTCACCCTCTTCTGTGAGGTGGAGATGACAGTGGATCTAATAGGCTTACTCTGAAAATCTCATGAACTTGTATACATGGAAACAGCCAGCAAGCTCCACTTCAGTGTTGGAGACTGTTACTTGCATAATTGAGCCTAACCTGGCAGGCTGGGCACACCCAAGGCTGATAGTGACCCCACCCCATCCCACCCCCAGCCGCTCTCTCCCTTCCCTGCACCCATCTGACTGCTGCCATTTTCTCAGTGGCATTTGCTCACTCTGCTGTGTACAGGAATCTTTCTCTAGAGAAGCTAAAACCCATGACTGTTGGGGTTCACTCCCTCCCCATTTATAGTTAACATTTTTGCATTGAATTGAGGATTATGGTGTAAAAATAAGGAAGATAGCAGAGAGTGGGGGCCATGCGGGCGTTTGCACACAGCGTGCCTGACAATGCCCCCCTGCCCTCCCCTGCTGTGAGGTCACTGTCCTGGCCAGTGGGCGTCTGCCTCCCTGGACAGGGCATCCCGCTGCACAGGCAGGGGTGAGGAGGGATGTCCAGGGCTCTTCTACCCACAGTCATAGAGCAAAGGGAACAGATCGTGGCTTGGGAGGGAGGTGACCCTGAGCTTGGACACAGTTTGTCCAATTTTTAATGTCTTTCTATGGGTTTCTTCTTCATTTTATACATATGCATTCGTGTTCACATGCTAACCACATTTTGTGAGTCTTGGGGAACAGAGACTGTTTATCCCACCTGTTTAACAAGTGGTCCTCTCAGGCCCTCACGGCAACCTCGCTAACCCATAAAAGCTGTAAATACTTATAGACTCTGGCTTAAGGATTATCTAATCATTGCTGTAATCAAATCAGTTAGTTTTGATCACCGAAGACATACCCAGAGTTATCAATAGGCTGAAGTATATTTCCACAATATTTTTCTTAAGCTCTTTTTCTGAAAAAATTATCAATCACTTGTCTAATATTTCAGGAGGAACTTCTCTAACAAAGTACTCTTGATTAGTTGTAGAATAATTGAGAGAAATGTAACAGAACATTGTCAATTAAATATCAAAGATTACATTTGCCAGAATGAGAGTTACTTCCTAGTTCTTTGTCATCAAAATGTGAACCAGATTTTAAGATGCAGGCTTAGTTAACTCTTCTGTCAGCCTTGACTTTAGAATCAGTTGAGGGCAGCTTTGACATTCATTGAGAGTGGGTCCCAGTCATCATTCCCGGTCACAAACACTCCAGTGATTCTCAGAATCATCTCCTCCCTCCTCCAGTGAATCAGAAGCCAGAAATTTATGCCTCCTTCTCTTGTGAAAGAGACATGAGTCTTCTGATGTGGGAACTTGGGTTACCCAGACCTGCAGATGTTTCCTGCTTTCTGGCCTAAGTTTTATATCTGCCTTTAGCTGCAGAACATAACACATCTTCCACTGAGTCCTAAGCTGTGTCAGTATTCACTACGTGAACTTCAACATGTTTCTAAAATTCCTTTAAAATTAAAACGTGACATGTTATCAGTTCTACAGCAAATCGTCATGTCTTACGGACTCTGTCCCACTATGGCGCTGGAGTATTTGAATATTTTAACTCAAAATCCAAACATAGCTGGAAAAAACAGGTATGTGTCTCAAACATCTTATTTCAGTCTTATGTTTAAATGTGGAAATCTTATCGTCTTAGAAATCTAGTGACAGTAACTTCTGTGTTTTTGTCAATGGAAAAGGGAGCTAGAAAAAGGCAAAAAGGTACCCAAAGCATATGCAACCCACCCTTAGTTACCCTTAGCCTTCCCCCCACCCTTAGTTCCTGCTAGGTTTGCACTGGGGCATTCTTCTAGCTAATTTTTTTTTTCCAATTTATGTATTATTGCATGGGTGCAAGCCTTAACCATGGTTCTGACAACATGAATTCCTCTTCCCATATCTAACCACTGATTACTAGTTTACTGTTTATTTTAGCCACATCGAGCCTGGCCATTTATTCCATCTTGTCATCTGGATGAGCTTCAGATTCAAAACACACACTAACCGGAGCTCTGCGGGCAGTTGTAGCTAGTGGTTTGATTTCTGCTTTATATAATGTCATGGTTTGATTTTTAAAAGTGAAATATTACATGTTTTGCTTGGATTAATTTTTTATTGTGGCATAATATACATAAACTTTACCATTTTCAGGTGTACAACTCAGGGTTATTAAGTGAACTCACAGTATTGTGTAGCCATCACCATGATCTAGCTCCAGAACATTTCCATCATCCCAAACAGAAAGTCTGTCCCTAATTCTTTTCTTTTTTTTGGCTGTGCCATGTGGCATGTAGCAATCTTAGTTCCTTGGCCAGGGATCAAACCTGCACCTCTCCAGTGGAAGCACAGAATCTCAACCACTGGGAACCCAGGGAAGCCCCTCTACCCCCGGTTAAACAATGACTTCTCACCCCTGCTCCCCCAACCCCTAGCACCCACCCTCTTCTGTCTCTGTGAATTTGGCTCCTCTTGGAACCTCATATCAGTGGAATCCAGCAATGTTTGTCTTTTTGTGCCTGGCTTATTTCACTTGGCATAGTGTTTTTGAGATCCATTCATGTTGTAGCATATGTCAGAATTTTCTACCTTTTTAAGGCTGAAAAATATTCCATTATATGTATACACCACATTTTGTGTATCCATTTATTGTCCCTAGACCCTAGGGTTGTTTCTGCCTTTTGATTGTGACATGACGATTGGTGTACAGGCATGTGTTGGAGGCCCTAATTTCAATACCTAGAAGTGGGATTGCTGGGTCATGTGGTAACTGCACTTTGTGTTTTAAGAGCTGCCGTACTGTTGTTCACTGGCATTTTACATTCCCACTAGCAGTGTGCCAAGCTTCCAGTTTCTTCCACGTCTCCATCAATACTTATTTTCACACTTTTTGATTTTATAGAGCCCTCCCAATGGATGTGAATTTGTATCTAATTAAGGTTTCAATTTGCATTTCCCTAGTTACAACATCTTTTCATGTGCTGATTGGCCATTAGCATATCTTCTTTGGAGAAATGTCTATTCAAGTCCTTTGTAGACAATGTTGTATATTGGTAATTAATTAATAGAATAATTTTAAGATGTTTTGTGAATTTAAATTATGTGCTAGTGCTATTATTAAAAATTTGACTTAGAATCCTTTTGGAAATGTATCCTGTAGCAGGAAGGAGGAAAAAAAACCAAAGAGCTACAATTCCCAAAGGACAGAATGTAAAGTCGTTTTAAATGTTAGTTAACTATTTTCTGAATGTAACACTGAAAGAGAAATAACTCCTCTTGATAAATAGATAGAAGCCCAGATGGATAGGCTGCGTTCTCCCAGTTGCCACTCTGTCTCCGTCAAATGGCAGCAGCTGAGCACGGCCGCGCCCGCACCCCTGCAGGCCCCCGCCCAGGTGCAGTCCCTGTTCCACAGCGAGCGACTCCTCGTCTACGGGCTCACTCCTCACTCCACACAGGTGAGGAGCACGCAGGCGTTTTATTATGGGAACAGCAGTGTGTTTTGTTAATAACTTTCTTTTTCTTTTTTCTTCCCTTTACTTTACCCCCAAGTCATAATATGCTGCACAGTTTTTCCTGGGATCACAGTGGTTGATTAACCAAGGGCACTGGAGAGCCTCTTAATTCCCATTAAAATCACTGAAAGAATCACTGTTGAACTAACCAGGACATTATGAAGTAGAAAAACTGTAAGAAACTTTTTTTCCCATTTCAGGCAACTCTACATGCGCTAATTCAAGAGAGAGAGTATTCTACAGTGGTGTCAACTACTGAACTTCAGAAGACAACTGGAACGGTGAGATTAAAAACATAAACTATGCACTCACTGTTTTTGGAAGTTAAAATTGTTCTGTATTTTCGTATTTAATGCACCACATCCTTCCTGCATTGTTTTCTGTATTGACATCTTAGCACCTGGATATGGTGTGGAGGATTGTCATCTCCACAAGCGAGGACACTGTCCGTCAGTTTCTAAGACAGCAGCTCTTCATCCTGGGCCTTGAATCCAGGAGTATTCACAGGGGCATCAGTGGGCATAAATGACTGCAGTTAAACCTGGTGTTTTGTGAATGAAACCTTTAAAGGAAGTTCTCAAAGATGTGCACGTCTCCCTACAAGTTCAGTGTACCTGCAGTACCTGGTCCATGCCACTTATTTTAGAATACTAAGCATAACTGTACTGGACAACGAGGAAAACATTGCATATTGAGGATGTGTTTTTGTTTTTGTTTTTCTATTTTTGGATTAAAAGCAAATGAATTTGTAGTATTTGCATTAGTACCAAATCTGCTATAGTTAGATCTGGAAAATTCCTAACCTCTCTATGCTGTATGCCTGGAGAATTCCATGGACAGAGGAGCCTGGTGAGCTATAGTCCATGGGGTTGAAGAGTCAGACACGACTGAATCAGTAACTACTACTACTGTTCATAGGAGTATTTATGTAACCAGACAAACCATTCCTTATTTATATCTATATAACCAGACATTGCTGTGGCTCAGTGGTAAAGAATCCACCTGCCAATGCAGTGGACGCAGGTTTGATCCCTGGGTTGGGAAGATCCCCTGGAGAAGGAAATGGCAACACACTCCATTTTCTTTTTTCCCAGTCCATATTCTTGTCTCGGAAATCCCATGGACAGAGGAGCCCAGCCGGCTACAATCCACGGAGTCACAAAAGAGTTGGACATGACTTAGTGAATAAACAACAACAACAAAAATAAAGCAAAGCTTTTATTTTGGCATTGAATGAAAACATTTAGCTTATTACTTGCCAATGACTTATGTATAGAATTTAAGGGCATCTTTGTATTGTCTGAAAAACTGAATCTCACTGGGATTTTACCTGGGAGCAGGTCATTTTCCGTAAAGTCACAATTTTTATAATTGTCCTTCCACTGTGAATCGTGGCCTTACCAATAAAAGAGGCAGGAGTTGGAATTGTCACTGATGGGAGATGTTGCCTTTTGATTCCTGTTGTTTCAGCCATTTAAGGAGAGGGTGGTGCCCTGGCCCTTGACTTCTGCTCTGTCTGTGGCCTTCAGAGTGGAGATCACAGTCAGGCCTCATAGCCTTGGGCTGGCTCTTCCAGTAGAGCAGTTCACACGTGTATAGAAAATGCAAACTATAGGGACAGAATGGAGACGAGTGGGTGCCAGGACTGGAGGTGACCACACAATGACACGAGGTTTTAACGGGAAGAAATCCCCTTCTCTTTGTTTCAGTGGTGCTCACACACCATCTGTATGCATGTTTAACTCAGTCACTTCAGTCGTGTCTAACTCTTTGTTACCCTATGAACTGTAACCCACCAGGCTCAACTGTCCATGGGATTCTCTAGGCAAGAATATTGGAGTGGGTTGCCATGCCCTCCTCCCAGGGATCTTCCCGACCCAGGGATCAAACCCAGGCCTCCCGCGTTGCAGGCAGATTCTTTACCAGCTGAACCACCAGGGAAGCCCACACACCATCTACATTAGTTAAAACTCATCAACCTGTACACCTAAAGGGGGTGAATTTCATTGTATGTAAATACATCTCAATTATTTAAATGATTTCCTATGTATGACATGAATTAGAATCTTTTTTCCTTTGCTGCCTGAACAGATGATTCACAAGCTGGCAGCGCGAGCTCTGATCAGAGATTACGAAGATGGCATTCTCCACGAAAATGAAGTGAATCACGAGGTTTGCTGTTTCACGTGAAAGCCATTGTCTGTTTTTCTTGGCTTTTCTTGAGTTGCTTTATCCGTGGAAATGTAAGTGAGGATCAGCAGATGGAAAAGGACCCCTGTCATCATTGCTGTGTTTTCCGTGCCGGGGTGCAGAGTGCCCTGTAGTTACCTGATTTAGTTTTTAGTTAGCTCGTTGAATGAATTATTGACAGAACCCTGTGATCATTGTCCCCGTCAAAGGGAGGCAAAGGAGACTCAGATGCCTCCCTCAATGCCTGTAAAGACACCACCTAGGTGCTTGTGTGTTGTAGGGTGAGTGTCTCCATCTGTGATGAAGAGGCCAGGTCTTGGGGGCTGAGCCACCTGCGGAGCTCAGCGGAGCCAAGCCCACCTTGCCCCCGCATCACTGAGACACTGAGGCCCTGGAAGGGAACTCCCTCTGCTACCCCATACCCAGACAACTGCTGTCAAATGACAGCTGGAGCATTAGCACTCAGCGTGCTCCTCCCCAGGCAGTTAGTTCACTCAGAGGTCAGTGCCCTCCTTCCCACCCTCAGGTCAGCAGTCTTGGTCCTGCTTTGCTCAGGGTCTTTTTCCATCTGAGGGCAGTCACACCGGCAGACCAACCTGGACCAGTCCCTCCATCTCCCGACACCCTGAGCTCCTCACCTTTACAATGAAAGACAGACTCATTGTGGCAGGTCTTGGCAGCTCAGCAGCCTTGACCTTGAGGGCTTCTTATAAACACATCACAAGTCACAAGAAACTCATGAATATGAATCACTCTTTCTGTACTTTAGCCTCTCGTTGAGTCCATTTTTTGCAGGAAATGGCAAGTTAGTCACTTGAGATACTTAGGCAGAGCCATCAACTCAATGTTGTGTTGAAAATCCTAATTATAAAATTATCTACTTCATATAGAAAGACACCTTCTTATAGAAAGTATTATGTAGTACTCATTTAATTGGTCATATATAGCTAAATAGTGAAAAATAGGACATGGTTTCATTTGTTATTCATTATTATTCTGTCATATTATTCATTTTTCTTAGATGAAGAAGCAAACCTTAAAATCCCTGATTATTAAACTCAGTAAAGAAAACTCTCTCATAACACAATTTACAAGCTTTGTGGCTGTGGAGAAAAGGGTATGTATTGTTAATTCATGGTCATTTTATCTATATTTGCACGCTAAGAAGACTTTTACCTTCACTGTCACTGGTGGCCCCTGTGTCCATGAAGAGCAGCAGAGAGCCTCTCATCCATGCAGAGCACAGGGCTTGCATGATCATTGCATGGGTTACCTGTGCTGTTATTTTAATGTTATAGTTGAATTAGTACACAATTAATAAAGATGCATATGGCATCATGGCATCTGGTCTCATCACCTCATGATGTATATGGCATCATGGCATTTGGTCCCATCACCTCGTGGGAAATAGATGGGGAAACAATGCAAACAGTGTCAGACTTTATTTTTTGGGCTTTAAATCACTGCAGATGGTGATTGCAGCCATGAAATTAAAAGATGCCTACTCCTTGGAAGGAAAGTTATGACCAACCTAGATAGCATATTTAAAAGCAGAGATATTACTTTGCCAACAAAGGTCTGTCTAGTCAAGGCTATGGTTTTTCTAGTGGTCATGTATGGATGTGAGAGTTGGACTATAAAGAAAGCTGAGCACTGAAGAATTGATGCTTTTGAACTGTGGTGTTGGAGAAGACTCTTGAGAGTCCCTTGAACTGCAAGGAGATCCAACCAGTTCATCCTAAAGGAGATCAGTCCTGGGTGTTCATTGGAGGGTCTGATGTTGAAGCTGAAACTCCAATAATTTGGCCACCTGATGCAAAGAGCTGACTCATTTGAAAAGACTCTGATGCTGGGAAAGATTGAGGGCAGGAGGAAAAGGGGACGACAGAGGATGAGATGGTTGGATGGCATCACTGACTCAATAGAGATGAGTTTAGGTGGGCTCCAGGAGTTGGTGTTGGACAGGGAGGCCTGGTGTGCTGCAGCTCATGGGGTCGCAAAGAGTTGGACATGACTGAGCAACTGAACTGAACTGAATAAAGATTAGAAATGCCAAAAATGTAACAAATTGTTGAATATGTGAATTTTAAGATATCCTACAATTTGTTATATTTTTTGCATTTCTCACCTTTATTAATTCTTGACCCTCAAAAAATAAGAGAGGCCTGGGCTCCCCTTACCCTCTGAGTGGCCCTTTTTCCTACACAGTTTGAGAGGAGAGCCCGCCAAGGCACTTGGTGCCGCGCGATTCAGCAGGTGCTCTGTGAATGGGACCCGCACCCCAACCTGACCATCTTCTCCCCCAGGACACAGGATCCAGTCCGACCCCCAAACATATTCCATACCAAACATTCGTGAGGCTTTAGAATTTGTGATAATAATTTGATGTGATAATATCTGTTTTCTCTTTACCTGATTGTGATTCAATATAGGATGGTAATGAGTCACCTTCTGATATTCCAAATACTTTGGAACTTATTGCCAAAGAAGACATAGATTTTCTGCCATACATGAGCTGGCAGGGGGAACAACCAGATGCCATCAGGATGCAGGTGAGTGTTGATTACAAATCAATTGATACTGTGTGTTCATGCTTTGATGTCTCCCTGATGATGGGAATTTTTGCACATTTTAAAAACTGCTGTTACATGACTGAGAAAGACTCCATTTACAAATGTAGCTAAAAGTGCAGAAAAGGGACAGTTATGGTTATAGACAAACTGTGGTTCAGGAAGCCAAAGGCCTTCCCTCTAAGAGAGTCAGTCAGTTCATCCTGAAAGTAGTGATAAAAGCCTATCTAATCATCTAACTTCACCACCAATATTTATTATAGTTTGTAGTGCTTTATACTGTGGTGTTTGTAACCATATAATAGAAGTTGAGAAGCACAACTTAAATATAAACTGGAAGATGTTAGTCACTAGTCGTGTCCAACTCTTTGCAACCCCATGGACTCCCACCAGGCTCCTCTATCCTTGGAATTCTCCAGGCAAGAATACTGGAGTAGGTTGCCATTTCCTTCTCCAGGGAAATAAAACCTGGAAGGCATATACAAAAGCAAAGGAACAAAACAGTGGTAATAAGACTTTGGAGTATCCAAGTTAGAGAAGTAAAACTGCCAAAATTTAAGGATTTAAAATCCAAGGGAAAAAATTTATGTGCTTCCAAGGTGGCCCTAGTGCTAAAGAACCTGCCTGCCAATACAGGAGACATAAGAGACACCAGTTTGATCCCTGGGTCAGAAGATCCCCTGGAGGAGGGCATCACAACTCACTCCAGTATTCTTGCCTGAAGAATCCCATGGACATAGGTGCCTTGCAGGCTACAATCCATGGGGTTGCAAAGAGTCTGACATGACTTGGCAACTAAAGAACAAAATGTAAAGGATCTTGGCTAGCTTCAAAACAACTTTGAAAAAGAAGAGGTTGGAGGCTTTATACCATCTGACATCAAGGCTTACTATAAAGCCACAGTAAGTAGGAAAGTGTGGTATTAACATAAAATGGACATATAGACCATCGGAACAGCATGGAGAATCTAGAAATATATCCAGATATATAGGGCCAATTGTCTACAGAGGTACCAAGGTTATTCAGTGGGGGAAAACGATCTTTTCAAAAAATGATTCTGAAAAGATTGTATAGTCATGTACCAAAAAAACAAAACAAAACTCCTCTACCCTTAGCTCATTCCATATAAAACAATTGACTGGATTATTGGCTCGAATGTAATAACTGAAACCTGAATATCTGGGAAGAAAGCATAGGAAAAAACCTTAATAAACTAGGGTTGTACAAAGCTTTCCTAAATTTAAAGAACAAACTACAAAAAAATTGGTGAACTGTACTTTATTAATATCAAAAACTTTTATTCTTCAGAAGACACTTAAGAAAATGAAAGGGCAGACCACACACTGGGAGAAAATGTTTGCAAAACATATCTGACAAACATGTTTATCTAAAATATGTAAAGAAATCTTACAATCCAATAATAAGAAAACAACCCAGTAAAAAAAAAATAAGCAGAAGATCATTTTAGAAAACTCTCAGTTTCTTAAAGAGTTAACTATACATCTATCATTTGACCCAGCCAAATGAAATGAAAGTATATGTTTACACAAAGACTTGTGCGTGAGTATTCATTGCAGCTTTACTTGTAGCAGCCAGAAGTTGGACACAACCATCAGGAGGTGAATGAATAAACAAATTGTGGTACAGCCTTTGAAGAGTAACTAAAAAGGAGAAATAGTGTTAGTCTCTCTGCCGAGTCTGACTCTTTGCAACCCAATAGACTGTAGCTTGCCAGGCTCCTCTGTCCACGGGATTCTCCAGGCAAGAATACTGGAATGGATTGCCATTCCCTTCTCCAGAGGATCTTCCCAACCCAGGGATTGAACCCAGATCTTCTGCATTGCAGGCAGATTCTTTACCATCTGAGCTGTAGGGAAGTCCTATAGCTCAAAAAAAGGTTAAAAAAGGAGAATTAACCATTGATATATACAACAACATGGATGAATGTCAGGACAGTTATAGTGAGTAAAAGTCAAACAGAGAATAGAAGCTGTAAGCTTCCATTGACACAAAATATGTGCAGACCAATCTAAAGTTACAGAAAGCAAGGAGGAGGAGATGGGTCACAAAAGGGCACGCTAAAGGAGTGTGTGCTGAATATGTCATTCCCCTTGTTGTGACAATGGTCTCAGGGATGTATATTCACTCTAGAACTCATCACTCTAAGATGCAGCTGTGTATATCAATTATACCCAAATAAATGTATTTTGAATATATAATTAGCTGTAACCAAATTGCCTCTTTGCGTGTCCAACTCTCTGTGGCTCCATGGACTGTAGCCCATCAGGTTCCTCTGTCCGTGGAATTTTCCAGGCAAGAATACTGGAGTGGGTTGCCATTTCCTACTCCAGGGGATCTACCCAATCCAGAGATCAAACCTGCCTGTCTTTCATCTCCTGTGTTGATAGGTAGATTCTTTATCTCTAGCACCACCTGAAATCCCAGATTGCCGCTACATAGGTTATATCAGTTCACTCTCCCATCAGCATCACTTGAGAGGCTATTACTCTATTCTCTCTTTAACCCAGTATATTATTCAAATTTTTGATCTTTACAGATCTCATAATTTAAAAGCATAGTAGTGATATTTTAATTTTCATGTCTTTCTTTATGAATGAAAAGAAATTGAAAAAAATTTTTTCATATTCCTAAGAGCCCACATATTCATCTTTTCTAGGTATTGTCCATTAATGTCTTTTACCTTTTTTAAATTGTGAGATTAGTCATTTTCTTAATTATTTTAGGAAAATTATATTTTTTAGGGAAATAAGGCCTTTATGATACAAGTTCCAAAAATTTGTTTCTCAGTTTGTCATTTGTATTTTGATGTTACTTATCATCATTTTGTCATGCAGGTATTTTAATGCAGTCAGGCTTTTTCATCTTTGGGTTTCTTTGCTTTGTATTGTCTTTGTCTTTTGTCATGCTTCCTTCAGATATTATGCTTTTTACAAATTTCCCATGATTTCTTTCTTTAAATAGTTTTGTGGCTTCATGTTTATGTTGAAATTTGCATCCAATCAGAATCTTCCCTGGTATAAGATGGGACATATGGGAACAACTTTATTCCTTTCCAGATGACTTCCGACTTTCCCCAGAACCATTTATTAAATAAGTCTTCTTTTCCTCGAATTGATTTAAGGAATCTTTGTTGTATTTATCATTTCCTAACTCCCCACATGTGTCAGGATCTGTTGCTGGATCTTATGTTCTGTTTCCTACATCAGTCATTATCATTGTAATTTTGTAAAAGTCTTTAATGTCTGATGGGTCTGTTCCATCACTTGCTCTTTTTTCACTTTGCTCATCTCATTAAGAAAAATTTAACCAAATATGCATTTGTAAATATTATTTTGAAATGTGTGTCTTGTCCTGTGTCCTACAGTATTACTTATATGTGCTGAGCTGTGCTTAGTTGCTCAGTCATGTCTGATTCTGTGTGGCCCCATAGACTAGTTTACAAGGCTCTTCTGTCCATGGGGATTCTCCAGGCAAGAATACTAAAGTGGGTTGTCATGCCCTCCTCCAGGGCATCTTCCCAACCCAGGGATTGAACCTAGGTCTCCCACATTGCAGGCGGATTGTTTACCCTCTGAGTCACAAGGAAAGCCCAAGAAGACTGGAGTGGGTAACCTATCCCTTCTCCAAGGGATCTTCCCAACCCAGGAATTGAACTGGGGTCTCCTGCATTGCAGGAAGATTCTTTACCAGCTGAGCTACCAGGGAAGCCCCATTAATTATTTAAATATACACCTTTTTCTGAACTGGGAAGGGACTCAGTCAGTTCAGTTCAGTTCAATCGCTCAGTCGTGTCTGACTCTTTGCAACCCCGTGAATTGCAGCACACCAGGCTTCCCTGTCCATCACCAACTCCCGGAGTCCACCCAGACCTATGTCCATCGAGTCAGTGATGCCATTCAGCCATCTCATCCTTTGTCATCCCCTTCTCCTCCTGTCCCCAGTCCTTCCCAACATTAGGGTCTTTTCAAATGAGTCAACTCTTCTCATGAGGTGGCCAAAGTACTGGAGTTTAAGCTTCAACATCAGTCCTTCCAATGAACACCCAGGACTGATCTCCTTTAGGATGGACTGGTTGGATCTCCTTGCAGTCCAAGGGACTCTCAAGAGTCTTCTCCAACACCACAGTTCAAAAGCCCTCAATTCTTCAGCGCTCAGCTTTCTTCACAGTCCAACTCTCACATCATACATGACCACTGGAAAAACCATAGCCTTGACTAGATGGACCTTTGTTGGCAAAGTAATGTCTCTGCTTTTTAATATGCTGTCTAGGTTGGTCATAACTTTCCTTCCAAGGAGTAAGCATCTTTTAATTTCATGGCTGCAATCACCATCTGCAGTGATTTAAAACCCAAAAAATAAAGTCTGACACTGTTTCCCCATCTATTTCCCATGAAGTGATGGGACCAGGTGCCATGATGTTAGTTTTCTGAATGTTGAGCTTTAAGCCAACTTTTTCACTCTCCTCTTTCACTCTCATCAGGAGGCTTTTTAGTTCCTCTTCACTTTCTGCCATAAGGGTGGTGTCATCTGCATATCTGAGGTTATTGATATTTCTCTCGGCAATCTTGATTCCAGCTTGTTTCTTCCTCCAGCCCAGAGTTTCTCATGATGTACTCTGCATACAAGTTAAATAAGCAGGGTGACAATATACAGCCTCGATGTACTCCTTTTTCCTATTTGGAACCAGTCTGTTGTTCCATGTCCAGTTCTAACTGTTGCTTCCTGAGCTACAGGTTTCTCAAGAGACAGGTCAGATGGTCTGGTATTCCCATGTCTTTCAGAATTTTCCACAGTTTATTGTGGTCCACACAGCCAAAGGCTTTGGTATAGTCAATAAAGCAGAAGTAGATGTTTTCTCTGGAACTCTCTTGCTTTTTTGATGATCCATTGGATGTTGGCAGTTTGATCTCTGATTCCTCTGCCTTTTCTAAAACCAGCTTGAACATCTGGAAGTTCACAGTTCACGTATTGCTGAAGCCTGGCTTGGAGAATTTTGAGCATTACTTTACTAGCATGTGAGATGAGTGCAATTGTGCAATAGTTTGAGCATTCTTTGGCATTGCCTTTCTTTGGGATAGGAATGAAAGCTGACCTTTTCCAGTCTTGTGGCCATTGCTGAGTTTTCCAAATTTGCTGGCATATTGAGTGCAGCACTTTCACAGTATCATCTTTCAGGATTTGAAATAGCTCAACTGAAATTACTCCTTTAAAAAAAAAAAAAGCTCATTTACATTGGTAAAACTAAAAGCTGATTATTTCCAAAATATCTCAAGGACTAGTAATTCATATAAAATTTGATTTTATTTACATGCATGTTTTTAAGGAAAACTCTTTAAAATTTATTCAGATAATAGTAGTGACAGAGCATCCCTCATTCTCTTTTTTTTAATACATTTTCGTATTCTAATGTAAAAGACATTAATTTACTTTAAAGCTTTGGAGATTTTTTTCAGTTTTCTCATTTTCTTAATATTGCTATAAAGCAGTATAAAAGACTGGAATAATTTCATTTTATCAGATTATTTTAGGGCTGCTAAGTTGCTTTAGTTGTGTCCAACTCTCTGTGACCCCATGGGCTATAGCCCACCAGGCTCCTTTGTCCATGGGATTCTCCAGGCAAGAATACTGGAGTGGGTTGCCATGCCCTCCTCCAGTGGATCTTCCCAACCCAGGGATTCAGCCCACATCTTTTATGTCTCTTGCATTGGCAGGTGGGTTCTTTACCACCAGTGCCACCTGGAAAGCCCATTTTAGGACTAATTTGACACTATAATATTGCTTATTGTCAATTCTTTGACAAGTTCCTTTTATGGTCCTCAGTTTCCTCTTGTGGAAGATAAGGGTGTTTAAAATTCTGTGATTCTAAGAACAGAGAGATTAAGATATTTAGTGTATTTACCGCTGATGTTGTCTCCAGCTCTCCAACTCCGTGTCTATAAATGAGGGCACTATAGGTAAGTGACCCTGAGTGTCTGGTCTTCTCAGTGCCCTGGGACAGACAGTTTCATCAGTGCTGGGAGGTCAGCTCTAGGAAGCCTGACTGCTTGATTGTCATCCAGTTGACCTGTGCTTTCCTTATATTGTCACTTCTCTTTCTGGCAGACTCTTTCAGCCTCCTCTGAATGGAACCAAGAACCCAAACATAAATGTAAACATAAACGTTGGACTAAAAAGAAACGTTCACCACTTAACAAGAAACTTTCTGAAGATTTTGAAGCCTTTAGCTTCGATGCCCCAGAAAAATCTGAAGCGGTCAGTTTTGACTTCAGGGATGTGGAGGAGCCCTGGGGTTTGGGTCCGATGGAGTCATCCAAACAAATAGAAGTTAAACCACAATTTACAGAAGCCATCTCACAGAAAACGGCTGTTTCCAACATTCCTACTGCCTCTTGTTTCTTAACTGCACCCCTCCATGTTGGCTCTGCTTTTGACTATCAGCTCAGCTCAGCAGTATTTGGTTCTCCAGCTGGTCCCAAACACTTCGGGTCCCCTAAGAAGTACCTGGAGATGGGCAGTGGTGCCGACATTTCCCTGGACATGGAGTCTTTTCCCAGGCTGCATCTCCAGGACCCACCTTTGCAGCTGGCTGCTGTTCCCAGGGCCTCGTTTAGCTTCAGGTCACAGCTGCCCGAAACTGATCAAGACGGTGCCACAGACTTCAGTGCGTGCTCTCTTCCACGGCTGCATCTTTCGAGCTCTCTTCCACAGCTGCATCTTTCTTCTTATCCTCTCCCTTGTCCACTTGTGAGGTCTGTCTTTTCTTCCCCTGCCACTTCTCCTCCCCTACCCAGGGAGGTTATTCCCCCTCCTCCCCCTCTACCTGGGGGTGCTGGTGTTCCTCCTCCCTCTCTTCCCCCTCTATCTGGGGAAATTGTTCCCCCTCCTCCCCCTCTACCTGAGGTTGATGTTCCTCCTTCTCTCCCTCTTCCCCCTCTATCTGGGGGAATTGTTCCCCCTCCTC